>JACJUM010004390.1:16527839-16903959 GCA_020976665.1 Heortia vitessoides
ATAGTTATAGTAGAAAGAATCTGTCAAACCAGGTCGAGAAAGAAGCATACAGCCAGTGAGAAAATTAGCGTAAAAGTCAAAGACGAAACCTTGCTGTTATATTTATTCTTATGAAATTCAGTATTAAAGTTCTTCTTTGAAAATCATGAAACAGGTGAACAATATGTCTTCGTAAATTATCCCTCAATAGCCAAAAAGGGGTCCTGCAAGAATAGTACAAACCCTTGCGAGCGTACCATTGGGCACGTCGGGCGGCTTGGCGTGCAGGCGCAGGCAGCTGGCGAGGCTCGGCGTGGCGGCGGGCAGCAGCTCGCACAGCGCCGCGTAGTGGTCGTATCTGCGTACAATTGTAGTTACACGTCCACACGGCATCTCTTACGTTGAGAGATAAGCAGCCTAAAGTGGTGTTACGGATATCGAACAACAGAGGAATTATTAATATAATACTGTAATACATATTTAACACCCAGACACAGAAAAACGCAAATATCCCTACTAATATTTTAAATGCGAAAGTAACTCTGACTATCTGTTACGGTTTACCGCTTAAACCTCTCGACTCTCAACGATTTTGATGAAATTTGTCACAGTCAATCTTAAGACCCGGAGAAAGGACATAGGCTATTATTATATATATTTTTAATTCGAAATAAGGGTTGTAAGGGGTCGAAAAGGGGGATGAAAAGTTGTATTTGTTTAAGTTGTTGATGAAAAGTTGTAGCTATTTTTAGAGCTAGAAACTTGAAACTTATTTTTCAAGCCATTGATTCAATATAAATAAAAATTACATTTAAAGTTTATACTTATATATAAATTTAAGGTTAAGAGGTAAAGTATTAAAAAAAACTATTCCACGCAGCTAACTGCACAGCTAGATCAACATTTAAATTTTTGATCTGGGTAGAGATCGAACCCACGACCATTGGCGCACAAGATAGCGTCATAGCGTCACTGCTATCTGCGCCATCGAGTCCATTTCTTTAGTAGTATTCAATTTCTCATATAAAAGCAACAAACGAAATATAAACCATTCTGTTCCAAAATAATAACCTACGTCAATTTGTCAGATAAGCCAATTAAAAAAAACCTATTAACCGTGAACATACCTGGACCACCCAGTAAGGATTATGCCTTTGAACTTGATCTGGTAAGAGTTCCTGCTGATCTCCTGTTGCCAAGCCTCTTGGTTGCTCGTATAGCGGATGACAGGGGATATTATCTGTGCGGAGACAATTCTCATCATACGTTTACATCAAATTTAGAAGAAGTTCCTAGGAAGTTATCATAGTACCGGAATTAAATAAAACTTATGTCACTCGCTGATAATGTAACTTTCTATTGACAAAAGAAACTTTAAATTCAGTCCAGTTAGTTTCCGAATTTATTCAATAAAAACGTACAAACCCCGCCTCTTTATATTGCAAGACAGGTTGCGATTTCCAGTTTTTGGAAAATACAATGTAGCCTATGTTATTATGTGAATTTATACCTTTTTGAAAGACATTAAAATCGGTCAAGTATATTTTGAGCTAATTCGTACCACAATCACATCTTTCCTCGTTATAGGTTCAGATTTCCGTTTTTTTTATACAAATATAATTAGCCTACATCTGAGTATTATATTTGTAAAATATATTACTCAGATGTAGCTTACTAGTGTTGAAAAAAATATTTAAATCGGTCTAATCGTTTTTAAGTAAATACGTACCAAACAAACAATCAACACTTTCCTCTTTATATATTAGAAGTTTATAGTTTAGAAGTTTAGATTGGATACAATTTTTGTCTGTTTTTTATAGGTGTATCTCTGAACGTCTGTCGGGTTAGCTAATCTGAATAAGATGTCTTGGATGTGGCAAAACATTACAAGACATCACAAAATACGCTTGGAACACCTATGAAGGGTCTGCCAGCGTATTACATCCTACCTGACAACTCCCGTTGGCGCCCTTGAAGGCAGACGCGGCCCACACCTCTGGGAACAGCATACTGTACTTCGTCCACATGTCGGGTCTAATGCGAAGGCGGTCCTTGGGGTTGTAATCCCACACCACCGGCTGCACTAATTTGTGGACTTCGTATTCTGTTAGACCAGAACAGTTAGAGTTGATACAATGCCAGACAGTTAATGATTAGAATGTTATCTTTAAGCCTATATAGCACGGAAAGTTATAGGCAAATACTATTACGCTATGAAAAATAGCAGTGGAGATAGCAATGAAATCATCATACCAGCCATTGGGAAGTCCACTTCTGTACATATGCCTATCCTAGAAAGGAGGGTTTTTGCCCATAATTGCCGCGCTGGCAACCGCAGAGCGCAACATCCTCGACGGGGATGCTGCTGCCCATCCCCGCCCTGTGCATTTGAGTTGCACTGTTTTGGATGGATATATACCGCCATCTGTCGGTTCTGGTAACTTAGACAGCTCTTACGACACCTGGTGCAGTAAGAGGTACTATTCTATTCTACCGGTGGTTTACAATCGTCGTTCAAATTAAGCAACTTTCGCAATGGCTGGCATTAGGATGGGTGACCCAAGATTATTTCGAGTTTCTCCTTGTTACATCAAGCGTCGCGACTGTATTTGCAGTCTTTCAGCCCATCAATCTACATAGGTAAACAAACAATCATACAGTCTGTCTTTAGCATTTAACGCTCATAATATCAAAAGGATATCACTGGGCCGATGCCAAACTTGCGACTCAAAGATATTATGTCACATTACCCAGTAATTTCCAGAGTTCAATTACCCAGAGTGAGGTACCAATATCTTATGGACCACCTTCGTATGAGGGCTATCTCATGTACATCGAAAGACATCGCAGACAATTTACGTGGTAAGATAAAAATATAATTATAATAAATATTATACACCATACTCTCATAAAGCAAAAATCTACGGTACAAAATAAAAAATATAGTACATAATAATATATATACATAGTATGATAAAATATTTCGCTTCATTATAGTTTTAGGTAGTTAATTATCAAAAAAAATATTGATAAACTGTAGGGATGCAGTAAAATAATAATAACATTAAATAAAATTACACCTATAGTACAAAAACTTTGTTTAGAATGAATTCCCTAATCCTTAACCTTAATCTCTTATATTGATAGTTGATATGATGAGCCTTCAGAAAACCTAAGAAATTTGACTGCGTCTACAAAGATCTGTAGTACCAATAACGTAGTATAAATGCTCCTGACTTACGGGAACTAACAGGTGCCGATATATCCATCCGACGCAGTGTCGATCAAATGCAATGCAAAAAAGGGGTGAAGGGGGGGATGCAAGTTTGACTCACTGACGTTTTACGGCTGCTATGAAGATGATAACAAATATCTCGGTAATTTAATGAAAAACGACTTTTTATATCAAAACCTTCCAATACCTGAGATTAATTGTTATTTTTTAGTAAAAAAAAGGTAGTATAATATCTCCCCTTTGCCAGGTGTCGACAGAGGAACAGGCTCTACAATCCAAAAAAACGTAGCTCAAATGCAACAGGGTGGGGACGAGCTGCAGCGTTCCCGTTGCGAAGCTACGCTCTGCTATTGCCACGGACTCCCAACGCGGCAATTACGGGCATATTTCTTCTTTTTGGGAAGGCTCATGTGCAGCAGTGGACTATTTGTGCTTCCTAGTAAAATTTGCACTAAAATATTTTAATGAAAATTATCTATTCATTAAACCAAGTATCGGTAAGTAATGATTTGTTTACGCTAATTCCCGTTATTTTGGCTGTAGTGTATGTGATTATATTTTATACATGAAACAAAAAAAGAGGTAACTCTTTTTAAGAAAATAGTGAACGGAAAACGTAAAAACTGACACAGTCAAGGTTAACATGCAGAAGTGCATAAAGCTATAGGAATCATCATCAACATCATCATACTGATATGTCCAGCAGTGGACTTCCAATGGCTGACCATTGGAAGTCCACTGCTGGACATAGGCCTCAGCAACAAAAGGGGAATTTAGCACATAAATGTCGCATTGGCCAAGCGTGATGGCAATCGCAGAGCGCAGCTTTCGCGACGGGGATGCTGCTGCCCATCCTTGTCGTGTGCATTCAAATAGGAATACATGCAATTAGTTTAAACAAACATTACACACACACTACTATCTAAATGACACATTGACACACATACTTAAGATTTAATTTTTTCTTAGGTCTCATTGAATGTCAAAATGTTTCTAACGCTAATGACAATAGCAAGTAATAAAATGAACATTTCGACCACATTTCCACCACATTTCGACCACATTTGGACCTCTTGTAGGAAAAAACATGACTAAACTCTATGCTGCACTCACGCTTCAGCACATCTAGATCGATATTCCTCATCATATCATCCCACATCAGTACGGTCACGTTGGGGTTCTTCATTCGCACAAACTTGGCCACCTCTTGTACATGCTCGAGGAACAGAGCGGCTGGGCCACCCGGGAGCGAGGCCGCGCGGGCCTTGCAATCGTCGCACGATCCTAGGTGCCAGACCTAAGGAATGCGGGCTTTTTCAAAATCAATAACCACCTCTAGTGTCTAAAAATGTGACGTATTTCATGAGACATTTCAAACGAAAGCTATGTTAACAGTTTGTCTACAAATCTTTAAAAACAAAACTGAATTGTCGAAGTGTATGTACGAGTTATGCACTCTAGAATCAATATATTTTTAATAATTTACGTGTTCACTAAACAACAGCTCATATTTTTATGAAGATATTTGTTTTTGTTGTCTGGATATGAAATATATGTTTTAGTGATTCCTCTGTTGTCTGATTTCTGTAACACAGTACTTTAAGCAACTTATCACGGAGCCAGCTCAAGTATGCGCTGTTGTGGGCATTTATTTATTCATTATTTACAGTTGGTTGCCGCAAGGTAACCGAAACAAATATGTTAAATAAACCGCGTTTATCGGCTTTAAGCCGTTAAAAATGTAGTTTTATTATCTAGAACGACTGCACCAAATTACGTAATAATTTTTTGTACCAGCCTACGTACCTGTTGTACGGGATTGTGACGGGTTGCTTACACGTAATAAATACATTGCATAATGGGTTCCCCGTGCCATTTTCATTGTACGCACAAAACGTTACGTCACTATTTATATGTTGCATTTCTTTCTTTTAAGTTAACAATTAGTTGTTTAACAATAAATAAACCCGTTTGCTTCGTAATTATTAAATAAATCATATGCTTAAATAATTTACGGGCTCGATAATGTTATTGTTCCGATGAATATTTGCTGCGTCCAGGTGATAAGTATGTATTTTTATTTGGATTACTTATTTATTTTTAATTTCTCTGTTGTTTGGTATCCTTCAGTCACATTGACTTGACTGAAGGATACTAGAGAGAGAGAGAGAGACTACAGAGGATGTAGATGTTTTACGAATCTACTATTTAATAGTGCATTAACCTTGCTAAGCTCCTTGTTGTTGATGGTACCATCGACCAACAATAAAGGTACATTTCAGATAAACTTCTCTACATGAACATCTCCGAAGTGCTTTACCATATTAAGCCTTTAAGTTAAACCATATATCCTAACATTTACGCGTTTATTACGTATAAATAAACTGTTAACTACGATTACGGTTGCTTTACGGTAACAGTTTATTTAATTTTTTTAAGAGAAAGGAGTTTTATTAATAGCTCAATTTTATGACACCAGCCGTGCCGTACAAAGAGTTAAATTTAAATTTTATTTATTCTATATTGTCAATTGGTAGTCACCATGTAATATATTACTTTGTTGAATAATCACCTCATCAGCTCCTATATGTATGTACTCTGCATCAGGCTGGGCTTCCAACACCTGCGCCAACATATTTTGCACCAGCACTTTGGAGTCGGTTTTGGACGGGCACAGTACTGCCGGCGATCGGCGAACCTCACGTAAGTCCGCGTACTTGGGATGTTTCAGTACGAACTCCATATGGCCGAAGGTTTGGACAAGTTGGATCTGAAATGGTTAATATTACTATGAGGCAATTTATAGAAAAATTAGCTAATTGATGTCATTTTACACTTTCTATCTTCTTTTTATATTATTTTATAATAGCAGCACTTCTGTTTCCTGTAAGAATATGGGAGTTATTTCATTACAAATTTACAACCAACTAGCGGAGTCGACAGACGTTGCCCTGATAAATAACCTAGATACCGACTGCAGCTTACATCTGCCGGGCTGAATGCCCACTTGAATGCATTTACAACAATTCATTCAAATCGATCCAGCCGTTTTGTTGCAGTATAGATAAATAACATAGATACCAGCTGCAGCACTATCAGCTGGGCTGATTTGTGAATCTAACCATCCAGGGCGCCACCCAAACCCATACAAAAAAACGTTCAAATCGGTCCAGTGACTGGTACAGTGATATACACACATACTGTACAATTAATTATTTATAAAATATTAAATAAATTAATAATTGTGTAATTGGGATAACTCCTATGGTAATAATAAATAAATAAAATAAGTAAAAAAAAAGGCTAGCAGATATTATCCTGATAATTAACCTAGATATCGACTGTAACGCCATCTAATTTGTGTAACTAAATCAACTAGGCCCCTACTTGAGTGCATTTATTCAATTCTATTCAGCTGTTTATTTGCAGTATAGATAAATAACCTAGACTGACTGCAGCGCGATCTACCAGGCTGATTTGTAAATCTAAACAATTTAAGCTGCCACCCAAATGCATACAAAAACACATTAAATTATACATATAAAAATAAACAATAAATAAAGACCACAAATAGTTCTAATTTTAAATTTATAAATCTATTAAACAACAATAACTGGAAATTTACATACAATTTTAATGCCACGTTGACTGGCAAAATTCAAGATATGTGTCACTTCATCCTGCAGGTAAACTCCGTCTCCCCCGCTGCCACCCTGACTGCCGATATCCGCAAGATCCCAAGCATATGGGAATGTGTCTTCCCACTCCATTAACACACCCGTTGCACCCCAAAGCTTGACGCATAACAGCACCTGATATATTGTTTAGGTAAATGTTAAATTGTCAACAATATTTTCAAAGAACAAAAATAGTGTTTAATTTTAATTTTTTTTATTTTGTTTTGTTGAGCTTCTAATGTTATGCTAAACTTTCCGTTTGTTTAGAACAATTGGTCAATAAGATGTAGGCAAGATAATGTATATCCAAGATATAAAATAAAACTATTCCAGAACATTAGTGAAATAAAGCTACATTAAATTTAGATTTAAGACCAGTCTGGTGCTGTCAGACTAGTTTAAGGGAGGCCTAATTTCCATATGTTAGAAGACTTTTATGATCCTATAGGGTCATTATTATGAGTATAATAGAAATTCATAATCTTGACTTTTTTTGTCTTTTGCAATGGGCCTACATGAATAGTTTAACTTAAAACTTAGAAATCATTTTAAAAATGTTTCATACATTGGAGCTGTACTATTAACCCATGGACCTTTTCTAGGACAAAACTTATTGCATTGTAATACCAAAGTTAATCAAATGTCAAAATTCAATTCCATGACATAAGTGGTGATGGACAGCTTGCAAATATTGACCACAGTCTCTATTTAAAATGCAAAAATAAAGGCTTAAGTTAATCTACATCCAAGGTGAAAATCAAGGTATTTTTAATTCAATAAGGTTTTACCACAGACACCTTTGAATAGTCTACCTACAACAATAAATCTGCTAACTCTTAGTGCTATGATCTTGAAGGTCCTAAGTTTGAAATGCTGCTGATCTGGAAAAGTGCATCAGCAAGTTTGTTTCACAGACTAGTGATCCAAAGAGGAAAATGATACTGAAATCAAACAGTAGTTGACCACCATTCATTGCAGTTGTGAATTAGTATGACAGTCGATTGCAAGTGGCACTGTGTAGAAACTACAGGCAGTATAGTAAACGACTCTTCGAAAAATTCTCAGTGACATAGGCAGTGAATTATACCAAGTTGAGACATTGTAATGCCAATGGGCCAAGCCAACCCAGAACCTCGTCCTAACATTGTGCAGCAAACCTGTCTTAAAACTAGACTGCCTGAATGTTTCTTAAAACGAAGTTTATATGTGTGTAAAAGAAGTTTTAAATGGCTTAGTGAAAAGAATAATGAACAAAATAAGATCATTTATAATGTTTGTTAACTTACCTTCTCTAAATAGGCGACTTTCGGTGGAGCACCTTTTAAATCCAGATGAACAACCCTATCCAACAAATAAATATAGTATAGTTTGAAATAATTGAGCTTATGTTAGAAATAGTCCAATAGCGCAATGACAAATATAAATTTAGAATGCGACTTAATATTGTTTTTATAAAACCAATATTGTATGAACTATAACTTATAGTAATTCTGATTTTGAAAAATATGTAACAGTTTAAGAACTTATGTAGTTACCTCTCCATGCTGATTTAGCTTAACTGAGTAAGATTTACCACAATATATTAAATACTTAATGCAAAATGTACTGCAAAGTTATTTTATTCTGCAAAAAAACAATTTTTCTTAGATTTTAGGAAAAGTTCTTTCCAGTTTGCATTAATAACAAGGATAACTGATAAACTCTGCTTGTCAATGTCAAAAAATTTACGTAAATATCTTAAAACTATTGATTAAAATTCATAATACGTTCCTTGTCACGCAATATTTTCTATTTAGATAAATATCCAGTCGATCGACTGAGATTCTGACACAACTGCAGACTATAATACTCATGGCTTAAGTAAATATCCTACGTGAACCAACAGGTCAACCTACAAAACTGTGGAAATTTCGCAGTAGATAACATTGTTATCACAGCAACTATACAACATCCACTGCTGGACATAGGCTTCCCTAAGAAAGGGGGAATTTGCACATAATTGCTGCGCTGGGCAAGCGTGGTGCTAACCTGTTGACATGGTGAAATATTGACAATTAATTTTAACTAATTAATAAATGAATTATATAATTACAAAAGGTTATTTATCGTAATGTACACAAAGCAAGATTATTTAAAAGATATGTTTCTTTCTTTTTCAGTAACTCTTAACCATGATTTGGCCACGGCCAAAAACCAACAGCTGTCTTACCGCGCGTCAAACATAATCACAAAGTAGGTAAAAGGGTTGTAGGCGAAAAAAAACAAAATTACCATGTAGCAAACTTTAATAATAATATAAGTGAAATATAGTAGTACATATATGTAGGTTTTTAAGCATATAAAATAGTTACGTTATAAATTAACATAATTGATCTACGTAAGTAGTTTCAATATACATAGGTACTTATATTCTACAATACTATTTTACTTATAAAAATAAATTCATACTTTATTTTTCGGTGTTCCAAATTGGCAAGTTATTACTTCAATTTAATTTTCATTAAGAAAATATATGTCTTTATTACAATGTCTATTAACATTTTGTTAAAATAATAATTTAATCTGACAATATTGACGCATTCACAGACATAAACTACGCAATTCACTCAAGAGAAACAAATTAGCAATCAAACCGAAGACGATCAAACGTTATTTTTAAAACGCTATATTAACTGCTAAAAAGGAAATACTAAAACACATCAGGAATTCTAAATAAATAGGAAAACCTAAAAACACCACACTGCAACATACTGAATATCTAATCACACGGGGAAATAACTAATATTTGATTTCACAATTTCATATACCTACACCTATACTTACTATCTATAAAGTATATAAAGTATTCCTTACCTAACTATTCTGTTTGTAAGTACTGGTTTTAAAATTGCACCTCAGTGCCGTAATTATCAACGGTTACAATGTTGTTAATTTATAGCGAGCGAAGCAGAAATTGCCAGTCTAGCACGAAATGTTGCTAGTGCAAGCTAGCATTGGGCGAATAAGTGGCTACGGTACCTAGCCTTTCAGTAAACTTCCTATTTTTGAAAAACAATAAATAAACGCGTTTAAATAATTAAAGCGATACACTGATTCTGCTTCAGTTTTTGCAATAATACAAGTAACCTTCAGTAAATCTATTAGATATAGGCACTGGGTGGTATACTTATTTATACTATTATATAGTTATTTTAACTGGACATGCAATTCTGAAAGCTCACAATTTCAAATTCTTCTATCATTGATCTTTTTCTTCACTCAACTGTATACTTGTTGTCGTAAATGCAACCAAGTTGGTATTTAACGTCTACCAACGCTAGTTTCACGGTCCTCCATTACGAGTCTTGCTCAATAGGAAGTAATTTGTAAGCTAAGGTACATAAAAAAATTTAGAATTTTACATATTACAATTAAATGCAAAATTAATCAATTTTTAGTTAAGTAAAATAAGTTTTAAACTTTACTAAACCCTCAAAACATATGGCTGTTACTTATTTTACTACTACTGACACGTAGGTGGGCGTACTGTCAAAAAAGACTGCACTAGTTGGGGTACCTAACTCAGAAGACATTACGACCTCACACCATAGTATTTGCTTGTTTTTGTCTAATATTTATTACTCCCTCAGCTAGCATAAAGGTTCCTACTAAAGAGTTTTAATGGGCAATGATAATCTTTACTCCTGGGTCAGGCTCAACCGCCACATCCTTAGCCAAGGGTGCGGTTCCGCATATGCGGAAGTTCTTCGTGTATGGAATGACGCCGACAAGCAAACCAGAGATGATCACCCAGATGCCGGACATGTAGAAGGCTGCGTCCCAGTAGCCGGTGGAGTCTTTGAGAGCACCTGGAATTTAAAAGGAAATATTAGATAGGTAGTAAAAAGATGTAAAACGTCACTTGAGGTATACCTCTTACAAAGGTCATATGCCGTCAAACAGCAATGCTAGCGCTACCTAACTAAATATACGTAATTGCTGTGTTCCATTTTGAAGGGTGAGAGAGGCAGTGAAATCACTGGATAAAGCTAATGACATAATATAATCAGGTCACAAGTTTGACAACACGCTAAGTGATCTATATGATGATATGATCGTCGCTTGGCTGCGGTAACGCTTACCATTACGCGGAACGTATTACTTGTTAACCGATTTAATAATATAGTTAGAAGAACACCTTAATTAAGGTTGGTGGCGAGGCATTGCTAGCATTTATCTGTCACACATTTAAACAGAGGAGTAGTGAGATATTGTCACTGAAAACTTTCTTGAAGAAAATGTAATGGTTGGAAAAAAAAGGATGTCTATAATATATTGCGTTTGCGTTTATGCAATAGTTGTTTTTTTTTTGAGAAATAAGATCCTTTAGCTTTCGACTATATGTATTCGGGTATAATCCAATTTATATTTAAATGATAGTCAAGTACTCGTAGTACTTAACAAACACTGTATCCATAACTTTTGTTATCAGTGGTTTTTAATTGGCTTCCACAATGGAAGAAAAATTAATGACGTTTCTTCTTCAAATAATTCGGAAATCAATTAGGTACCGTAAAATGCAATTTACCCTAAGAATTTATCTGAACATTAAATTTATTGTTCAGTGGTTTATGGCCACACAACGTATTGTTTCAGCCATCGTTATTTTAACAATAAAGTTGTTAATGCACTGTAATGAAAGGTATTATCTAAACACAGCTATTTTAAACATTTTATTTAGAACTAGGGACCCGCCTCGGCTGCGCACGGGCGAATTGCGAATATTATGTATGTAATAATAAGAAATATATGTTTATATACAACATCACATTAAAAACTTGGAGAGTTATTATTATTTCTCTGCTTTTTTATGCATTTGTTATACGACTTTCTCTTGAATCAGTATATCTATTAGACAAACCGCATCACAATTCGTTGCGTAATTTTAAACATCTAAGAATTTATGTGAACAGACAAGGCAACGGGTAAGCGGGTTTGTTTTATACTACATAGTATGTAGTAAAAACTAAGTAATTTGTATAATAACATATTATGTTCTTCATAGTAATTTGTATAATAACATTATAGTGTTGCTTATTCAGAATATACATTAGTCGAAAATATCTGTTTAATATCAGAAAGTTGCCTATTTCAAATATAATCTAAGAATCCATATAAATGTTCTGCCATGAGTTATACTGTCATATTTGAGGAGGTGTTCAGAACTACAGATGTACTCTGAAGCTACTTACCAGCCATAGGAGGCCCAATCAGATGTCCAACACCCTGGCTGAGCAGCACCAGACCGTATGCCATCGTGAATCTTTCCAAGGCTATCAGCTCCACCAGAATACTAGGTGTATAAGAATAGGAACTGGAAAACATTAGGCCGAATATAACAGCGTTCAACGCCAGGATATAGAAACTGTAGGATGCTCTTGGGTCCATGATGCGAATGAGGATCGGAAAGAGGATAATGGTGACGCCACATAGTATTAAGCAAAGGGCGTATGTCTTCGTGACGTTCACCCAGGGGAGATCGCCCATCCAACCTAGTCCGACCTGGAAAACAGAATAAATACTCTTTTAAGATTTATTTATTTATATAATTCAATCAAGCTGCTATTCTATTATTTTCATTTTAAAAACTGAAGTATGTATAATTATAGTTCATGATTGTTTAATAAAAGCATTGATGCATTGTTAATGTTAGTTGTATACTTATATTCAATTAAAACTATACACATTAAGATTTATTTAACTTATAAAAAGATCTAGGTCAAGGTCTTGTTTTTTTCATATGGGTTGTATGGCAGTAATTTCTGAACCGTTTTTATGCTATGCCCATCAACGGATATCAGTTTTAATAGTCAAATCCACAGCAGCTAGAATTAAATAAATTTTACTTACGATTCCAATAATAGTAGCGACTCCAAAGATACTCAACATAACCGCACCCTGGGTCTCAGAGTATCCACTATTGGTCATGAAATTGGTGATATAGAAGTAAGGCACGATGAACCAAATGAAGAGTACCAGAGTCGAGAGGTTCATCATTAGGAAGTGGAACTCGGTGAACATGTTGAAGTCGAAGGTCTTGTTTATCGTGTTGATCATACGCCTCATGAAAGTCTGAAATATTATTAATTAATAGCTATAAATTATGAATAAAATATTAAATAGTTTTAAAATTTTACTTTTCTGTATATTTTCTATGTTCATTAAAATTACATTGGCGGCTATAAAAATAACTAACGCACAATACATAAAATTTATTTTACCTTCTCTTCCTGATCTTCCATCGACCACATAGAATTTCTATAAATATCAGGACATGAAGACGCGCGCAGCTTGTATTTCGCAATATTCATCATGGCACCGCGATGCATGATTGAGTTACGATGGACTCTGATATCTCTCAAATAATGATGATCAGTATTCAATCTCGACAGCCAGTCTTGACGTTCATTTCTGGGCTGTATGATCGCAGATTTGTTCTCCGGAATCGGCTGCAGAAGCTTCTCCCTTACTTGATCAAGCTTCTTCTCAAAATCTTTCTTTTCCTTTTTCTTGTTTAATTTTAATTTCATTGACATTGTAATGGGTTTTGTTTTTGATGCTTCTGGCGCTGGCTCCATATTTAGTTTCTGCTCAGAATTACTCCTTAAAGCTAACATTGATGGATAATTTTGTAGTATAATATTATAAAGGCGTTTGTTAGCAGTCAACTGATCCAAAACTTCTGCTGGTACCTGCAAAAAATGGAATGATATATTATTAAGGATGTTTATAAAATGGGTAACTAAACTGGTCTCATATAGAAAAGAACGTTTATTTACCTTTTCACTTTGCCTCAAAAATGTTGGCAAATTAATAACGGAGCTGACTTTTTGATATTGCGACATATCAGCATTAATTTTCGTTGTGGCTTCTAAATCTTCAGCTTTAGCTATAGATGCTACCAATGTCGTGAGAATGTATTCTGGAGTTTCACCACTTTTCATTAATATCTTTAACTCCTCAACTCCGGGATACACGGACTCCGCTCCGCCAGACTTGGCAGATTTTGCTGATATCGACACAGAGCTGGAAGCTCTTTTTGACTTATTTAATTTTCTTTGTTTCTTTTGCTCTAATATCAACCATTCTGGATCTCTCATCACAGCACCACAAACGCAGACATTAAGCACAGTTCCAGCGAGTAACAGCAATGTTCCTCTCCAACCAAACTCGTCCAAAAGATAAGTTGTTAAAGGTGAATAAACAAAAGTTCCAAACCCTACGCCACAAGAGCCCAAACCTACAGCCAAGTTTCTCCGCTTCTCGAACCAATAAGCAATAGAAACTACAGCTGTGACATAAAGGAGACCCATGCCGAGTCCTGCTATCAGACCATAAGTCACGCATAAAACCTCAATTGAGTTACTGTATGAAGCAGCTACAAATCCAATTGTAGATGATACTCCGCCAAGTATAGTCATTTTCTTACATCCATACCTGTCTACTAAAGCACTCATCGCAGGCCCCGCTATAAGAGGCACAGATATAAACAGACTTCCAATGAGAGAGGTTTTGGCTTCACCCTGACCAAAATAGGAAACGAATTTTTCGTTAATCAATCCATACGAGAATGCAAGTCCGTCAGCAACTGTTGCTATGAGAAATGAGGCAGCTACGACTACCCACCCCCATCCACCATCAGGAATTTGTGGAGGCTGCTCTGGAGGCGGCCTACTGGAACAGATACTGTCAGTATCATCTCCAAGCCCCAAAAACTTGACTCCTTCGTTCGTCGAAACAGCGTCTTCATCGTGGCTTTTACGATAGCTGACCGCTAAACTATCTTTTTCTTTAGCGTCGTTCGTTTTCATAGAGTTGACAGTATTGAGATCGATCACTGGCTTACTGACTTCCCTAGTATCGTTTTTCTCTTCGTGAGCATCTATGTACTTGATTTCATTATTCCTATCCAGCAAAGGAGACGTAGTCTTCTCCTCTTCAGACGGTACTTTTTGTTCATACTTGAACGGTTTCTCTCGGCCTGGGATTCCATTGGCGTAAGCTTTTTGAGAGTCCATTAGTCTTTTAACGGGATCTCTTTTTAAATACGCCTCCTAAACCGTTATATGTCTATCTCTAATAAATGACTATCGAGATAGGAATGCGGCGATTTAATAATCGAGCCGTCAATTTCTTCTACGGCGAAGAAATTAGTTCTCGTGACCAATGTCTTAACCTCGGATCTCTAGCTGAGTAGCGACAAGGGCTCTTAGATTTGCAAAGGGTTAGGGCGCAGGGATTGTATGTTGTCGGGTACATCAAGGACAGAATGGTCCTCGATCTCACAGTTTCGAAATCTTCACTTTTTCTGTTGCAATGCGTTTGCTTCTTAAAGGCTGAGTACCTTCTTGACATAGGGATTAAAGTTTTGTTGATCTGAGTAACATTTCAAAACTGCGAACGAACAGCGTGAAACCTGCAACAATTAAAACATCGTGGTTAATGTATACACTCCTTTTTTGAGCATCAAGTATCTCTGATAATACAAAAAAAACACATTCTATTCCAATCATCCGTACTATTGTTCTGAATACGAAAGTGAGGTAATCAGTATTTATGTATGTGTTTGCTTTTCTTTCAGCGTTTAAACTGTGAAAAGATTTTGATAAAACTTTTCACAGATTTCGCCAAAAATATCTCCAAAAAAGTCTGCCCACAATAATCAATATTTATCCTCATTGCGGGTCGCAAATCCAAATTGCAAAAATTTAAATTTGGACCTTATTTACTAGCACTACATGAGCGATATTGAATAATCTCTGGTGATATGTTTAGATACCGGAGAAACATGAGTTCCCGAAGGATGCGCTATAAATTAGAGAGAACATGGACGAAGTCACGGTTGATAACACAAGAGTTTCCCAAAACGGCAGCTTATGAACAAAACATGCCCGATGGCGCATTCGACAGTGTCCTTAACTTGTGCGCAAATGGTCCTGGGTTCGATCCCCACGAAGAAGAAAGATTCGTAATATGAAAATAAGTGTTTTCTCCGTGTCGGGATCTTAATGAGTATATTTAAATATTATATTTGTGATTCCATTGTTATCTAATATCTATAACGCATGTGCTTTAAGCTACTTGTCTCAGAGTCAGGTCTACATAGAATATATAATAATAA
This sequence comes from Heortia vitessoides, assembly GCA_020976665.1. Classification (NCBI taxonomy): domain Eukaryota; kingdom Metazoa; phylum Arthropoda; class Insecta; order Lepidoptera; family Crambidae; genus Heortia; species Heortia vitessoides. The sequence continues at coordinate 16,543,891 of JACJUM010004390.1, forward strand.
ATGTTAGAAATGAATTATTATAAAACGGCAATTCTAAGATCAATAATCCCAAATCGAGACTTTTATAGCAAAGGGGTAAAATATAATCTGTCCGCTGTACAGGCAAGGCGGAGCAAGTACCGTGACCCCTGATATTAAAACATTCTTTTTAGTCTTAGTGCCATATTTAAAAGTAAAACCAGATCTTTGTAAACTGGTTTAGCCGTTAAGTACTGGGTACCGTACACAAATTTACACGGGCGTAGCATTCATGGAACCTAATGTATAAAACGCTCGCTTTGAAAGGGTTACGAGGGGTTGTATGAATGAAGTGACCTTCAAACTTATTCAAAAGAGATAGGGGACTGTATAACGTAGGTACTTATTATTATAAAACTGGAACAACTCTTAAAAATAAATCTTTTCATTCATCATAACGTGTTTTTCAATTGAAGACACGTCATGATAACGTGTTTTTAAAAGAGATTTTAACAGACATGTTTTGAAAGTTATACCCTAAAAGTCAAGCATGTCAGAGATGGTTAAATCGATTATATTTTCTACATTTACGCGTTCACTATCTACTAAAGCATTTGCATAAAGCATTAAGTGATACCGAAATGTCAAACTGAAAAAAATGGATAAATGTATATATATACATAATCCCTACTAATATTATAAATGCGAAAGTATGTATGTCTGTCTGTTACGCTTTTCCACTTAAACCTCTCAACCGATTTTAAAGAAATTTGGCACACACAATCTTTAGACTTTGAGAAAGGCCATAGGCTATTTTCAATTTGAAATAAGGGTTATAAAGGGCCGAAAGGGGGACGAAAAGTTGTATGAAAGTATGGCTATTTTTAAAGCTAGAAACTTGAAACTTATTTTTCAGGCTATCAATATATCGATATAAATTAACATGACATCCAAAGTTTATATAAGTTATGGTAAAGAAGTATGGTACCCAAATAAACTATTCCGCGCGGACGAAGTCGCGGGCACAGCTAGTATAACAGATACGTTTTAAAGCCATTAAAAAGTTAGTTTAGATTATTTATAAACCCAATCAGTTTGTATTCAATGCTATTTACCTAGATAAACTTCGGAGTTCAAAGTTAGTAATCTTTATCTTCAATAATCCCTCATATAAACACCATAGAGGTCGAAATAGTTCCATAGACAATTTTTTTATGACAACCGCCATAAAATTATTAACATATTAACACTAATAGAACAAACACAAGGTTTATAGTAAGAATAGTACCTAATTAATATATTAGACAAGATACTTAAAAATTACTTATCTAAATTATAATTCTAATAAATACGAATATAAACGAAGTAAGTTGTCAGACACAATTACAAATACCTATCCTTTAATCATTATCAACGTTCTAAATAAACTTCTATTAGAACCACCTTCGGTATTCTATAAGAAGCCGTAACATGATTATGTAATATGAGGTACAGTAAGTGCATACAGTCAGTTAGCAACAGTCATTCTACTCGTTCGTATCTCTAAGTACCAAGATTTGGAAATACGAACCTGCTTCTATTTACCTACTATGACTGTAGTACTGTAATTGATTTGCCGTATACTGCTGACAATATATTCTGAGGATACGTATGTCGCATGTTTTGAGTACTTAAGTGATGTCTGAGAATCGTCAAATAGGTACAAACTAAACTGTATACAGAGTCCTTGAGCTTAACGTTCAACGGCATATATTCGTTATTTTTACATTAAAATTATGATAAAATATGCGCCAGTCGCACCCAAGTGATTTATGACCACAGCACTGAGCTGTATGAAAGATTAATAGACACCAAAATAAAAAATCAAATGTACAATCGAAGTGCTTTTTAATCGTAAATAAAAACATAACTAGGTATAACAACAACACTTATTATAAATAAACAACGGTAAATAAAAATTGACGATAATAATAATAACACATTAATGCAACAGATGCAAATAGGTATATCTTATATTTTGTTTAGAACACGTAAATTTAACAAACAACGAGAACTACCGACCTACTGGGTACGAGTCATTGACCTTAGCAAAATCGCTTTATCTAGGCAAAATCCGTGCCAAATAAACCATTAGGTTAGTAATTTAAATAAGGCTTTGGTGATATAAATAAGGTAAAGACTGTATTAAATTCAGTATAATTCTTTTTTATTGAGTATACAAATTAGGTTGAGGATAAATCTTTCTTTTTTTAGATTTATATTTTAAATATTTAGGTATTAATTTTCGCAGCGAATAGATTCTAAAATGGAGTCAAATACAGTCTCGAAACCGCATGCGTTCTCATGAAAGTGTATATTTGTATTCACAAATGAGTCAGACAGATTATTACAATGTTTATATCAAAAACCAAGCAGTTTCGATCACCGACCTATCAGCACTTGAGCAAATATGGCCGATAAAGCAATGTTTCATAGTAATTATGTAAGCGCTTTGACAAATTAAGACGCCGCTATTCACGTTATGTATTTAAACTGTGATACCATAAACAAAAAGGGCACTTCACAACGTTTGCCGAAACGTGGGAGGTAAAATATACAATTAGTTTTTTTTTTCAACCGGACTAGATGGATCGAAACCAAATGTTACCTGGTTTCTCGGGATGTTCACGAAGTACCACTTTATTTTTAAACGATGACGATCGTAATTTCAAATGTAGATACCTATAAGAAAAGACGACAAGAAGACAATTATTTTGGTCACTTTTATTTTTTCTTGGCAGCGAAATACTATTATCTCATCAAATCATAATAAACTTTTCTATTATTTATCATACAGAGACTGTAATATGAACTTTCAAACTGACACTGATATGATACGGTTAAAAATGTTGTTTAACTTTGAATAATTTTGGTTTAAGTTATAACACCGCTGTAATTAAATAGAACTGATATAGCTTATTCGTTTATACATGTTCTTATATACCTACATATTATATCTTTAGATAAGGATAAATTGTCATTTTGATTTGTTTAAAGAGATAATCGCGATATATTTTTACTACTTGATACACTGATTACAGGGTTACAGGTTAAGTTGACCTATTCCCATTAAGAGCGTTTAGTTTACATTTTAGTTTAGTTTACGTTTCTGACTATTAAAGAAAAATATAATTAAAATTTCAAATAAAATAAGTTTTTTAAGTTCTAAACATCCACAACCTATTTCGTTATTTGACTTGGTTATTAAGGTCATCAGCATCTTATTTTACAAGTAAAAAAAATAATAGTAATATTAACAGTCAAACATTTTTTGATATCTAAGCTGATAGCCGAAAAAACGGGTTTCTTGAATAAATTAAAATATCTCAAAAACGGTCAATTTAGGACAGGGTGTTTCATAATCAAAATAGTCAAAAACGATGTACACTACACTTCGAGTTCTGCTCTTAATGGGGATAAGTCCACTTAACCTGTAACTATGTATAATACAAAATATTATCATGTCAGCCGCAATATTGTAAGACTAAAATTTTTTTCCAGTTCCAGAGACACCGACTTCCAACGTAATTCTAGACGCTTCATATCCACAAATGTTTCAACTACTTGAGCTAAAAAATCTATAATAAACTAAATTCCGATCTATCCATTAGTTTTTCGACTAAGTATCATTGTAAAACCAGTGTCCAATTAGAAAAATATTAAGGATTATGACGAAACAGAATTTTATACAGATTTTTTTACAAATGCATTTCTAAATAAATCAATAACAGTAGTAAAAATGAAAATACGCAACAACTACTTTATTTTTTGTAAGGGAGCGCATGTTACATGTACTACGGGCAACATTAGTTACCGATTTCAATATTTCTCCACATTGTTCTATGCTAAAATGTTGCCATGTTTTAATAAATAAATGGAAAAAAATGGAGCTCTAGTCTCTCAAGACATTTGAGGGTATTTTACCAATAATTGCCACGCGAGGCGAACTAGCATGTGAGCTACTCTGTTTTATATACTAGCTGGTCTGTACCAGGGTACTATTCTAGTCTAATTTTTTTTCGAACTAACCTAATGCTGGGCTTTTTAGACGTCAAATCCAGCGCTACACTCCGGTAGGTTGGGCGAGGTCGTTTTTTAATGAAAGACCCTATGCCCGAGCGTCCATGCGTATCCCGCGGAGGAGTCCGCCCATCGCTACTCATAATAGAACTACCGCCGATTGTTAACTATTCATAATAGAAACTACTTTTAACGGCAGTTTCTTTAATTTTTACTTGTTTGAACTTTCTTTAACAATCCTGGCATAACGTCTTAGTCACTCTTGAGAATGGTGAGATTTATTAAACAAAGTCTCATTTTTCACTCATTCATTGTGTTATACCTAAGTAAATTTAGAAATATATCAGAAACCATCAAACGATAGCGTGAAGGATTTTATTTTTGATGACCTTATTTTAAATCCAATAAAGGTAGGTTTTTAATAAAGTTACTCTTTATAACATCACATATCTGAAAGAAAAATTAGCAAAAAAAATTACATCTTTACTAATACGTGTTTAAAACGATTATAATACTCAAAAATAATAGGTAGGTACTATTAGTACTGGATACTAGTAAATAATGTATTCTGACATTTTTTTTTAATAACGTTGTTCCAAGAATTCATATTTAAATAAACCGGATATTAAAGGTTTTATGATTTAAATGAGTATTTATTCTATTAATTATTTATGAGTATCAATGCACAGCAAAAGACGACCGCAGCTTGTTTCGCTTCTCACTCAGTAGGTACTGAGAAACGGGATGACGTAATAGGACGCATTCATACTAAACGGACGGAGTGGAATAAACCAATAACTCAATAATAAGATGACTAATCGTCAAATTTTATAATTGTTATTTCTACTTTCATACATATATGCATACGTACATTAAATACAACAAATACACTGTTTAAATGTAAACTTAGAAATAAACATGTTTGGTTTAGCACTTAGCCTTATAAATAGATATAGATATACTTATATTTTATATTTGCGTAGTTAGATTCTCGCTGTTTTAAAAAGTATAGACTTTTCACTCGTACCTTGACTGACGTCAATTCTGACGCCACTGGTGGAAGTAAAGTATCCCACAAACAAGCAAATGAATGGTTGAACGAGCGTAATCAAAGCAATAGAAGTTTCGCTCGCAATTCATATATATAGCAAGTGATCCGATTGAATAAGGATAATCACAGCTGGAGGGGCAACTAATAATCATCACTGGTTATTTTTGAACTCAAATTTACGCAAATCACAGCTTTTGATATTAAATCGAGATAAATTGGACCATATCCAGAATCGAGGACCAGCTGTATACACTATTTATGTTTTTATTTATTTTGTATTTTATTTGTTTTTGCATAAATCGCTTCGATTATATATACTTTTTTAAAAATATAACGTATTCTAAAATGATATCGTGGGTGATTAGTATACACACCTATTGCCTGCGACTTCAGTTGCGTAGTTGTTTTAAACTGTACTTGTAAGATTTCAAGCTTCAATATTATGTGACGAAAGTGCTGGTTTACTTTGTAAAAAAAAATCTATCCTCCGGAAACCGTTCCACTAGGATACAAAGTAGATGTCATATAGTTATCTACCATCATCACAATTTGTACACAAAGTTCAAATCATTCATTCTCAGTTCATCCACTTCTCGAAGGCTGTACAAGCCACTCAGAATTACAGATAAATAATTCATTACCTACCGTGCTAAAGCTGTGTATGCATAATCTAGGTTTTTATTGTTTACTACCGTTTACGAAGTCAGCAAAATAGTATACGGTCCACGTGACAGTAAGCGTTACCGTAGCCTACACATGCTCGTATCATCATAAAGATATCACCAGCGCGTCACCTACCTTGTGACCTAAGGATATTGTCACATTTACTCAAAAGATAATTTCTAGGTAGCTGCCTCTCTAACCCTACAAATACAGCGATGGTATTTTGCAACCGAAATAGTTGAGAATGAGGTAACGGCGGGCTAGAATAGTCCCTCTCTCTGTCCAGGTATCGTAAGAGGCAACTAAGGTACCTAAATCGACAGATGGCGGTATAGACATCCGAAACAGTGTACCTAGTTCAAATCCACAGGGTTTGGATAGGTAGAAGCATTCTCATCACAAAAGCTGCGTTCTGCGTTCAGCGCGCTAATTATGGGCCGAATTCCCCCTTTTTTGGGGAGGCCTACATACTGTAATGATTCTAATGGCTGAAATGATGATGATGAGGTATCCCAGCAGGCGTTCTCTGTAAGACGTCTGCCCTTAGATTGTGCAACAAACGTACAAATATTTATCCAAAGTTTCGTATCTACAATACTATTAAGCTATATTCTGAGATATCAATGTAATTAACTTTGTATTTGTGTTGGCGCAAACGCCCTGATACTTACATTTACAAGGATTGTTATTCAATGTAAGAAGTTAAGTAAACCGCGTTTTAAAGCCATTAAAAAGGTTAGTATTATAAAAAATATAGTATTTTGAAATCTTGCTTCGTTCTTTAGAATTTGATGTCCAAACGCAAAGAGTTTGTATACGGAAATGCGAACAGTTTGCATAGGTTTAGTAGTAGGTGGTCACCTATACTAAAAATATTCGCAAGCGCCTTATGTTTTTATCGGAACTTACAATACCTATAGATTTATGACGCAAGCCTCTAAAAATAAATGACTTTACCTACAACAGACGGAGCGCAGTCGTAAGGTTTCCACTTTGTAACCAATCCTTACATCACTTTATACTAGACCGTTAATAGACTATCATTTTACTCTTATGACTTCCCATTATAAAAGCTATAGCTAATAGCAATATTATCTATATATTTGGCGTGTATAGACTTCTGCTACAGCTACCTGTTCATGAATGCGAAAAAACTTAAGGACTATTGTACTTTTGCGGATAAGCCAAAGTTTGCCCTCAAGGTTAAATCATCTTAAAAATATAATAAAAATCATCAATACTCAAATTAACTGTAAAACATGACATATATACCGAAATTAAATGAAAAAATGCTCCCGAAGAATTTCTTTTGACATAGTTTCGTGAAAAGTAATATTTAAGTCGAACACTCTTTACGTTATTTCTAAAGATATTATTATTATTGTTCAGAAGTCATGTGTTTAAGTGGGACTTTTTTTCACTAAACATTGGAAAAAAACGTCTAAAATAAATAAAATACCTACGTTTGTTGCTACACTAATTGTAATAGTCAATTTATTCTTTAATATAAATCTAAATCCATCGTCTAATTACTAAGGTCATAACAATTATAAAATTAAAAAAAACAAAGTATAATTGTAATACTCAAAACAAACTGATTAAGATCGCCAGTAGACAAAATATAATAAGCACAGTACATTAAACTGTAGTTTGTAAACTCCATTGTCCGTTGACGGATGTGCATACAATGGCAATGACATCAATGCACATACGTCCATACGCATGTATAATCATATATATATATATATATATACATAATACAATTACTATCAGCCATATCAGTCACCATACCAACTAAAATATAAATGAGATATGAGTGTACATAGTTTTCGACCTTAACAGAATATAAGTTTTATCTCGGAAATATTTAATTATTAACTGATCTATTTACTTAAATTTTAATAGTTCTGAAAATTATGACTTTCTTCGCGATACGTGTTGTTATTCCGAAATTAAAAGCTGTGCTCATATATTTACTAAAAGAATCCGTTGTTGCCAGTTGTAAGGACTAACAAAAAACTGATAACTACAAGATATCGATAAAAAATAAATAAAAAAACTAAACTGATTTTGAGGATTTTTTGAACAAGGGAAAGTTTCAACAGGACGTCGAATGTGTACCTATGATATAAAACACTTACAAATTAAACACAATACCTCGACAAATGTTAAAACAAAACTCTTAGTCCAATATAATTTTCCAAGAAGGCTTCAGTTCAATAAAAACTCACAGGCACAAAATCGAAACAGTATAGTTAGTGATTCTTTTGTTTCTTAATCAGTAGTATCGCGCGTAAACACGTCAAGACTCCAGGCATGTTCAGTCCAAACAGTCCGTCATCAAGGAAGCGACAATCAGCTGGATGCTCTTGGCAAGTGACATTTGGCGCTTTCTGGTTAGCGAGCCAGTATTAAGCGATTATTTATGGTAGCTAGCTTGGTAACAGCCGACGGGTTGTTTCATGAGTATGTAGTTCATATATTCAAGGTTAAAACAATGTTAATTCATTTCTACCTGAGGTGCGAGCTACCGATATTATTTGATGTTATAGAACGCTACAGAACTCATACACATACGAATTTTTTAACATTTACAAGTTCACTATCAATAATAAATCTACTTTTAATGCGGTTTATTTCACTTTCCACATTTTTTTTTCAACGGAACAGGGCACTTGTAGGTTCGCTTAAAGTGCCAGGCAGGAAAGAATGTAGTCAACATTAGACAGACTCGCCAATGGTCGTCGGTTCGATCTCCGCACAACACAAATATTTACGTGATAAACATTTGTGTTTGTCTGAGGATGAAACACGTATTTACGTATTATATTTGTGATACCTCCATTGTGTGATATCCGTAACACAAGTGCTTTTATCGATTAACTCGGAGTCAGTGAAGAAAAAATCAATATTTATTTACAAAACATAAACAAACCTATATTAATTTGATCAAATCGTCTGAATGGAAACACCACATTTGTATCTCTTTGTCTACGGTAGCTTCAAGTAATATCAGCTAACCGTTTACACAAAATTGCACTACTTAATGTAAACAAAATGGCGATGACACACATCGTTAACAGGTATTTTCTGATTCATCAAGGATGCCTCATGTTAAATATTTACCGTATATGTATATTTAAACCTTTCTACATTTCTCTGCCCAACAAATGTCTTTAAAAAAATATTTGACAACCACCACGCCAGTGACCTCGACTTTGACCTCGTAATTGTCGGCCATATTGGTGTTTCCCTATTTGATTTCACTTGGAATATTTCTTTTGCGTGCGCAATACTATATTGTTTTTTTTAAATATAGGATGGATTAAAGTAAAACGACTGCACAAATATATAGAGAGGAAGTGAATGGAAGAGTTAATACGACCTGGGCAAAAACCTTAAGAGACATTAAAGAAGGGCCAGGTCAAAAGTACTAATAATAAACGAGCGTGTACAAAAGGAATTGTACGAGTAAAGGAAGCGAGAGTGGTTTGTTAAGAGCGTAGTAAGAACAGATCTATAATCTCTGCCTAACCCGATGGGACACCGGCGTGATGATTGAATGTATTTTTAAATATAGAAGCAGCTAAAACTAGTAACTCATCAGCCACAGGCCCGTCAAAATAAAAAAAAGAGAACAGTTTTGTCGTATCCAAGTTTGGCCGGCACAAATGTTAAGAAGAATCAGGCAAATATCGATTTATGTTACAAGTGCTTTCAAATGCATTTAGTAACACTGATATTTTTAGATTACAATACAGACACTCAAATTTCATTAATTTGTGAAGTAAACATTGTGGAAAAATGTTTATTTTATACAAATGTGTGCATATATTTTGTATTGAAGGATGAATAACATGTGGGCTATAATACATATGCAGAAAAGGAAAAAGTCTATGAGGAAATACCTATAAAACCTGTTTTATAATTATGGAAAATGTTCATACGTTTTAAATGATGTCACCTACCGAAGATTGTACCAAATATCTTTCATAATATATATATATATATATATATATAATTTTTGGCTGACTATCCTTCCCAATGTTATTTTACTCTTCATATCTGAATATTAAACTTCATACCCATTTAAACCTAACAATAATGATTATAATTTAGTTTTAAAAAGATCTCTATTCTGATTACAATTTAATGATAACTTATAAATTAGAGTAGGAGAACAGTTTATTAATTAAATAGACAACCGATTGTCAAAAAACTTTTAGAAGTGACAAGGATTTAGCTATGAACAAAAAAAAGTTAACCGCGTTTTAAATCGTTAAACAGTTTTTGAGTGAGTTAGAGATTGTGAGTAGTAATTGCGTTAAGGTTGGAAAATATTATCTGATTCTGAATAACATAGTAATATGATCATACATATCGCGGGGAAGTCCCGGTGACAAGCTCTGTCCTTAAAAGTACCTTTACAGTTTACTATAGACAAAGCAGAGAACATATAGACAATAGACAATTCTAAATAAGTTTAATGCATATTCGGCCATCTGCATTGTTAGATGCCTATCAACTTAGCTTGATTCAGCAAATATTTAATACTTGTTTAACTATACCATGAAAGACGCAAAAATATTTTATAAAAGGCTTAATCTGGAATTACCTACATCAGTAAATTTAACTCTACATCTTTTACATATTCGAGGAGAATCTGACGGACTGTCTGATCAAATCTGACTCTGTTTTTGAAGTAATTGTAATAAAATTTACATTATTTACAAAGGTTATTCTTAAAAAGTCATGAAAATTGTGGAAAATATTATTAAGAAAATCATCCCTTGAGCAGGAAAGAGGAGGCAAAGTTACTATGAAAGTTCTAGAACTTAACGCGGGTGAAATAGCGGGGCGCTGCTAATTAGGCATAAATTATGTATTAGAAATAATCAGTTACTATCCGGCCTTTGAGGATAAACAGAAATAAAATTTATAATAATAGCAAGAAGGCCGAGTCAGTAAGAAACCCTACCCAGCATACTAGTAACGATTGGTTCGTGACAGTTCGAACTATCGGAATGAGGTCATCTGGCTATCAAACGCTGTGAAGGAAGCTAATTGAGACTGATATCGCTATCCAATTTTCATTCCCGCAATAATACTTACTATTTGCTTTTATACAAACATAATATCGACATAGTGAAATCTTATCCAGTTAATCTTGTTTTCGGAGTTTAAACCCTTCTATTAGGTCTCTGACCCATACTTAGTCCTGATTCAAATCCTTGGTCCTGATAACTAAAATTAACAACAAAAGGATTATCCAGCCTAAAGTAGTTGTTGAAGTGTCATGTACGAACATTAAGGACATTCGTAATTATTTCTACGTTAAAAAGTCCACTGTTGGACATAGAGTAGGGAGATTCTTGGCCAAAATTGCCGCGGGGCAGCAATCGCAGAGCGTAACTTTGCAACGAGGATGCTGCTGCCCATCCCCACATTGAAATATTTAAGATGAGCTGTTTCGGATGAATATACCGCCATCGGACGGATCCGGTACATCAGTCGATCAGTCGCCTCTTAGGACATCTGGTACAGAGAGGTTTTAGTAGTACATACGTTTGTATCTGCCTAAATAAAATTGTGGGGCCGGCGGAAGTAAGTATAACTTGCATCTCTATCATATGCATCAATACGATAGAGACACAATTTATACATAAATACGTAAAATGGTATCCCGTTGATCTCTATGCCTTAAGTTTGTTGTATTTTTACTGGATTCAATCAACTTACTGCTATCTGACAGAAACTTATGATACTCATAGATAACTATAACTCTTTGTCTTTTAATAAACAAATAATTTGCAACATAACAATATTACGCCTATAAATTGAGATGTAAACTATTCTATCTGTCAACTTGGATCAAACTGCACAGTGAGCAAAATTTGATTCAAATCATCCCCTTCAAACAACGTGACACGATATTTTGTATATAAAGATTATATACAAAAATCGCCAAGCTTGGCAAGCATAACAAACCGCAATTGTTATGCTTGCCAAGCTTGGCGGTGATTCTAATTAAACTTGGCATATGGGTCGAATCCTAGAAAAATCGCCAAAAAACTCCCGCAACACAGTCGTAGGGAGAAAACTAGTTTATCATATGCATTCCTATCTTTATAAATGTGATTTCTGAACGGGCTTGTCACTTTTATTCGATTGTACTCTGTTTTAAAGAATCTATGGCACTATTTCAAGAAATTAGTCGTGCGGTACCGGCAGAGTAGAATCCGCCCCCTGTACCAGGTGTTAGAAGCGACTAAAGTACTAGAACCGACAGATGGCGGTACATCCATCCGAAAAAGTGTAGCTCAAATGTACACGGCAGAGATGGGTAACATCATAGTCGTCTCTAAAGCTGCGCTCAGCGATTGCCAACACGCTTGCCCAGCGTGTCAATTATGGGCGAAATACTCACTTTCCTGGCCTATGTCCAGCAGTGGACTTCTAATAGCTGATTCCAATCGTTGAGTACAAAATCTGTTCCTAATGTATATAACATACTAGAATTATTACAAATTGGTCTTTAATTGAAGTTTCATCGTTTCAACTTTGTAATACTTGTTGCCGTCTTGGGTTTTTACTTGAAGCATACAAATTTTATATTCGAATAAAGCAAATACGCGTTGGTTGACAAACAAAATCATTGTATTGGTCAATTTGTTCAATTTATATTGCCCACATTATCGCCTTATTTGAACACAATCGTACAGCTAATTATATTAGCACATTGCTCACTAGAATGTGAATCTTTAATATCAATTTTATGTAGTTGTTGACTCACTTCTACGAATCATACATCAAGTGTTAAAAATATAATACAGACGTAGAAATACAACGGTCGTCTGCATTAATACCTCACTCTCACCTATTTCTACCGCCAAATGGCAATATTGGCATATATCGCCATCTGTCGCCTCTAACGACTTCTGGTACGGGGGGATTACTATTCACGTTAGGTACCGACAGAGTGGAAAAATTTAAGAGTATTGCAAATAAATTATGGTACTATAGAAGAAGGTTAATTCAGCTAGGCTTTTAAATAACGATTAAACCACAAAGTGGACAAACAATATGACTGTAACTCTTTGTGGAAATTTTGCCCATTAAAGCGGTAAATCGAGGGTCAAAAGTTTGTGAAAAGTGAAAAAAAATCAAATTTGGTATAAATGTTCTTCGTTGAAAGTCATGAAACAAGTGTAAAATATTTTTTCGAATATCATCCCTTAAGGAGGGTAAAGGGTGCAAAGTTAGTATGAAAGTTCTTCAACCTAACGCGGGTGAAACCGCGGGGCGCTGCTAGTTATTTATATAACTTTACTGTACGTGTGTATGTCACTAAACTGCTCCTAAACGGGTGGTCCGATATGACAGATTTTTTTTTGTATGGCTTTAGGTGGTGCCCTGCATGATTTAGATTCACAAATCAGTCGACAGATGGCGCTGCTGCAATCGGTATCTAGGTTATTTATCTATGCTGCAACTAAACGGCTGGAACGATTTGAATTAATTTTTGTGAATACATTCAAGCGCAGGTCTTAATGATTTCGATTCAAAAATCAGCGCGGCAGAGGGTGCCGCAGTCAGTGACTAGGTTATTTATCAGGACATCGTCTGGTAGGTCCGCTAGTAGAGTAAATAATGTATGATGCGGTAGCTATTTTACAACATAATAGGTTTTCCTACCAAAAGGTTTTCAGCTTGTAACAGTTACACTTGTACATTTTCCACAAACAGAACTAAATAGATTATCGTGCAACTTTCTGAGACCACACCCTCCCTCGGATGGTCGGTACTAATATTAGTTATTTATAAACAACTGTACAGTTTACGGTTAAAAATTAAGAACCGACATGACGTTAATAGTAGCCCGAAATATCTGGAATATATATTCACACAACATCTCATTCATTGACCTGACAAGTAGCTGAAAACACTTGTGTTACGGATAGCAGATAACAGTGGAATCATAAATATAATACTTAAATTCATATTTTTAACACCCAGACATAGGACAAATACAAGTATAATCATATAAATATTTATCCTGGGTGATGATCGAAGCCACGACCCCTGGCCCATGAGATATTTTGATCATTTACCTATTTTATTGGTAAATATGCGAAATTATTATTTACTGTGAAAAACATACAGGATAAACAGCCTTTTAATATAACAATACATAATTAAAATATATAAGATATAATTCAGGACTTGTGTGTGTGACTACCTACCATCTTTAAACGTTAGGCACGAATAGGTAAGCCTGCTTCAAATTCAGCAATAATTTTGTTTTTTTGTTATTTTAATTGTTTTTAGATTTACATAATTTTAGTGTACTAACGCCTGAATTTATATTATTATGCTATTAAAAAAATCAACATCTCATACGTGTTTCAAATAAAAATATAACCTTACCAATTCAAAAACACACTCCTTGCCTCACAAAAACGATGTTATATCCAAACAACTTAATCTAAATGTGTAAATCATTCTCATCCCATTACACGCCTCTCACATTTGGACCAGACGTTTTTCTAGACAATTACGTCCGAGTTGAATAATTACTAACTGTAATGTAATACAATTGCACCGTAAACCTAATCGCCCGGACACAATTGATGTATGTACTTTAATCCCCACCACTGGTTCAAGGTGACAAATAACATCATCACACGAAAAAGTGTTTGAATGTGATAACGCTAATACCTTTAACTTTTCCAGTGTTACGGTGGTGGTAGTAGAAGGGGGAGAGAGGAGTCACGTATCATTACGTATAACTAAGAATATATATAATAAAATACATATTATATACTATAAATTCACACTACATCTCATAAATTGATCTGACTCAAAGATAAGTTGCTTATGCTTATGGGCATCAGACAACAGAAGATTCACAAATATAATAGTCAAGGACATTACCACCAACAAAACAAATAGAAATATGAATCATATAAATGTTTATCCTAGTTGGGGATTGAACACGACCCTTTGCGCACCATATAGGAACACTACCAAATGCATTATCAATCTCGATAGAAATAGTAATTTACGAAATCAATAAACAATATTGGTTTTCAAAATTCACAAATAACACGAATTGTTTGCATTCCAAAAAATGCATTCGTCATTCAGTCGCATAACAAAGAGTTACTGGTTTACCTGTTTTTTGCATATTATTGATTTTACACTTTACTTTTTGTAGACAGTCTGTGGGGCACGTTGAGCCAGCGCTCGGGCATTAATGGAATAAAACTCAATTACCAGTACTCACATTCACATTTAGGCTACTTAATAATAAAAAAAATCACCCAACATTTCATAGATGACCTGACTTCGAGATTAGTCACTTAAAGCACTTGCCTTGCGGACGTCAGACAACAGAGGAATCACAAATATAACACGTATACATATTTCACCCACCGACACTTAACAAATACAAATATCATCATATATACATATTTGTCCTGGATGGGAATCGAACCCACGACCTTTGGCACAACTAACAGATCAATGAATGCCGAAGAAGTAAGAAAAGTGTGAAGTAAGAAAGGCATTGAAACAAATGAAGATCATTGAGCTACTGGCGTGGTATTTTACGTCATAAAAAAACATTTATCTAGTGAAAGCCGATACATGCACAGACGAGCACACGATGGCAATAACGTCACTTGGGTCTATTGTTCTTTTGTTATGGTCGCCTGCATTCGACCGGTTATGGAAATTTAATAGGCAATCAATTGGCACAAATCATTAAATGTTGATTTGGTACTTACAATTAGTATTTTTAAGTGACCTAGATGTTCACTTTTACAACATTTGTCGACTCTATTTGTTTTGAAGAGACGCAGTGAAATTACTGGGTAATGTAATATAATGCCTTTATATTACAAGTTTGGCATCGCGCTAGCGATATCTTTTGCTATATTATGAGCGTCTATACGCTTTTCTGACCTTTACTATCGCGGACCGTATATGCTTGTTTGTCGACTAGGACTAATAAAAAATCTATTGTTTTCATTTTTTTTAGATTCATATTTATCTAATCTATATTCACTAGACTACAGATAAAACTATAATAGTCTGTCAAGATTTCTTAAATTTTAAACCTACAATCCAGTAGAAGTAATTAAATATCAATTTTTTATATTAATTATATTGAAAAGTTAACAAATTCGCCTTGGTTTCGCCGAGGCTAAAAAGTTCTGGAACACACAGAACATGACAATCTGTTTAAACTAGTGATAGATAAAAATTATAGTCTATGCTATTTTAATATATCAGCTTTATTTTTTTTATTTAATAAAATGTGTCTTTATGTAATAATACAGATTCCAGTATATATTTAGGGTGAATGAATAATTTCATAAATTGTCTCGTTTAGATCGATGATCGAACCTAAATAGTAATAGAAGAAAAAACGTTACAATCACTTTAACTACAACGCCATCTGGTGAATGTATTCTACATTTAAAATTCTAATGTCCATACCACCCCGCATAAAAACCGAATGATGAACCATTTGCGTGTTTTTACGAGATCGTTGGAATATTCTTCAAACCTCAAACACGTTCGTAAACAATCGCACAATTTATGCGCCGGCGCAGTTTTATACTTTGACCGTGTTTACTGCATCTGATTTGCATTCAGCGTACTTTTCGCCATTGAGACGAGACAGAACTGACAAGAATACCATGTGTACTGTTTTCGTGTTTCATAAAATTAAATCGGATACATTTTTTCAATACATTTTAAACTCATTGTAGAGCGATGTATAGAGCATTTTATGATTTGAGGGTTCTTTTATTTTATTTATTTATTTAACTTTATTGCACAAAATGATACAAAATGGCCAATGGCGGACTTAATGCCAGATGGCATTATCTCCCAGTCAACCATTTCAAGAAACAGAAAAAATATATATATAGTGGTGCAGACAAATTATATACAAAATAGTTAAACGTGTAATAAACTAAATTTTGATATTATTCGTACGACAAAGACACAACTCCACTTGTGTGAATTCCAAACTTAATGTTTACAGAATAGCTATCAGTTTGTAGACTCGTTCATTTTGTGTATGAGCATTTAACAAAAGAGCAGAGGTTTTATTTTACCAGTTACGTAACATCTTTAATGCTGAAATGATCCTTATGATAGCACAAATAGAAGTCATCATTGACTAAGGCTATTTTAAGAATCAATGATGATTGATTGATGAGATGTGTAAAGGTATTTGCTTTTTATATGTATGGTTAGAAGTCGCAGTTGGTTCAGAATTTTTTTCTTTGTAAAAAATAATTCTGTTTAGGAATAAATTGTTCAATGGTTATATGACGAAGAAATGTAGCATCTAAAGAAGTGTTTCCCAAACTTCCACTGACCAAGGACCACGTTTCTTGTTTGTCAGCAGAGACCACGATGTGCAAAAAAAATACCGACTCAATCCGAAAATAAACCTTAATCAAAAACACATCAGTATCATGCATTAACAATATTACTTTAATAGTAAATATAACCTTTTTAATATAAAGTCAATCGGGTAGATTTTCTTGGTGATTTCAGACAATGTTAGCAATCTTGAGACTTAAATAATGGCATACAGCTCAAACTGGCATCTTTATTTTTCCCCGAGCCACTATTCCTTTTTTGGGGGACAGCTAGTAGTCAGGCAGTCCGCGGACCACCGGTTGGGAACTAGAGCTTCCAACGATCTCATCCAGGTTATATGGGTTCTCTATCACCTCTGTTTTTTTCGCAGGCAATTTTTTGGTGGATATATTTCTTTTTATCAGATCATTTTGAAGTTTATATTGGGGTATTGGGGTACCGGCAGATTTGGGGGTTTCATTATTTAATTCTAGCTAATAATTGCTTTTAGATTTTCTTAATAACATTTTCAAATATGTTCATATTGCAATCAGTTAATAAAATCGTATGAAAATCCGTCTAGTAGTTTTTAATCTTACCGCGTTTAAAGAAACAGACAAGTCGGTTGCGCTATTTTTATAATATGTAGTGGCAAAGTTCACGACACGACAATATGCGAAAACAGTTTTTTTTCAGCGTCTGGTTCATCAGACTCCATTTGTCTCGGCTTTGAGCCAATGCGCGTAAATAATCTTACAAAACCACCGCGCAAACACTTCACTGTTTGTTCAATTAAAAACAGACACTGCATTAGCGTTTCATTAATATCAATCAGACTACGAAAACTTCCAAATATTTCAAATATAAAAGCAAATGTAGAACAAATCAAGAATGATGCCACAACTCAAATGTAACTGAAGTTTAAAAAAGTAAACTAAAATATTCTATATAGAGTCTAATTTTGAATGTTCATTCATATTCTGTTGTGTTATTCTTGTAAAAGAGCAAAATGATAGACAAGGCTCAGTGCAAGAAAAATAAATTCTCAATGATATAACTGCAAGATTTTATCTCCGACAACTTTCAAATAGATGCGATTTAAAACAAATTTCCACTCAAACGGACTCGCAAATGTAAAGATCGTAATATATATTTGTTCAATTATGTTATGCAAAATACGAATATCAGTT
Organism: Heortia vitessoides; assembly: GCA_020976665.1. NCBI lineage: Eukaryota > Metazoa > Arthropoda > Insecta > Lepidoptera > Crambidae > Heortia > Heortia vitessoides. The sequence continues at coordinate 16,562,194 of JACJUM010004390.1, forward strand.
GTATGTATGTATGTCACACACATATGTTTGTAACAGACTCATTCGATTTTGAACAACACAGACGGTCAGATTTAATTGAAACTTTTTACATATCCAGAATTGATACCAATAAATTCTTTGACAACATTATGTCATTATCATGATCAGGGTTCTTAAGATAAAAGAAATCCTTCTGTGTAAGAGTGCGTGAGACCACGCAGCCTGCGCATGCGTAGCTAATTTCCAGCTTAAGTAGTCATTTAGTTAACATTATTTAATAATAAATCGAACTACAAAAGTGGAACATTAAACATAATTAAAAATATTTAAAAAACACGCTTCTAAAATTAAACTTTAAAGTAAAAAATATTTTCATAACAGAGTAACAGTAATGATAAACAAAAAATACTAGTAGTTTCTATCATCATTATTTTCACTTTGTTATAAAAAATATTTTTTACTTTTTAGTTTGATGTATTTTAAAAGGGTGTTTTTTTTAATTTAAATTACAATTTGTTAAAACAATATACTTGGTAGCGAGCAGAAACAATCGAAAAACAATTGGTAATAATACACAAATATAAAATTTATGATTCTCCCACTATATAGAGAAGTACGGCAGAGATAAGTAAGTCCGCAGTTTTCGACAATACATAAACATAAGACATAATAAATATTAACATAAACGACGTTCGATTTTACTCCTTAAGTGAATAGTAAGAAAACTGACAAAAAAAATAGCCCACTACTTCTACCTGATTAGTCGAAAATCCGTAACCAATTTCAACCGGATATGAGGCGTATATGTCTGGAAAAACTAAAACATAAATTTACTTATAACCTCATTTCTTTTGACATACAAATACGGAATGTTTACACCGATTCCTGAGGCCTAGATTGAAAAGTGCGCTAGTGTAAAAGAATAATTTAAGAATTTTTATTCACATTCAAGAAACAAATGGTGTACTAAAGTATAGTTTACTTAGAGATCAAATATAATACAAGATGTTATTTAGTTGAAATATATAAATTCTTTTATTATCTGTAAGTTTCGATTTCATTTTATTTTATTGAATTAATAATAACTAACAAAAATAAAAAAATGGTCCGGGGTCCAAACTACTGACTAATTATGTAAAACCACTATTTACAATAACGTTTTGAACAGTTATCATATCAGCTATATAATGCCTACTTTTAGACATAATCTTAACCTGTTAGGGGGATTTATGTCCGATGCCCATAATTGCCGCTCTGGGCAGGAGTGGTGACAATTGCAGAGCCACGATTTAGCTTCGTAAGGCCTAGTCAAATCTATACTAATATTTTAAAGCTGAAGAATTTGTTTGTTTAAACCCGCTAATCGCAGGAACCTCTGGTCCGATTTTAAATATCCTTTCAGTGTTCGATAGTTTATTTATCGAGGAATTATTCTTTATTTATACCACCCAAAGTCACTGTTCCGAGTCGCGAGCACTGCTATTCTTGTGTAACTGTGTATCACATCAGATATCAGAAGGCGGGAGACGAAGGCGAAACTTGCAAGTTTACAAGAAAACATCCCAAGATGCGGTGCCAAATGACGTCACACGGGTGTCGCGTCCCGTCTCGAAAATAGTCTATTTCGGAGTAACCTTCAGAGCGCTCCAGTTCTAGTCTGGAGCGTAGTCAGGCGACTGCACGTGAGATGTTACGAAACGTTTGCGATATTTAAATAACTAAATACAGTTCAACCGAATATGGTTAGCAGGATTTGCAAGTCCAAAGACGGCGTTGCGAATTGACTTACAGCTTAGACTGTGTGTAACTTTCCAAGACACGCTATTGATAGGCAAATAATATGAACGAAATATTTCAAAATGATGAGCGTTACACGTGACCGAAGCGGTGACATTGAAATAAGGAGCATCGAAAGATCGTGGTTTCTAGATTTATTGGTTGCACCGTTAACGACCTCAATAATATTAAGAGAGAAAGAGTATAATATATTATAATAATAATAATAAATTCCCACAACCTCTCATACATTGACCTGACTCCGTGATACGTCGCTTAAAGCACTAGTGTTACAGACGCCAGATAACAGAGGAATCACAAATATACTATTTAATACATATATTTAACACCCAGACACAAAACAAACTCAAATATCATCATATAAATATTTGCTCTGGGTGGGAATCGAACCCACGACCATTGGCGCACGAGATAGGATCACTACCGTCTGCGCCATCCGCCCGGAAAATCCTGAATGAATATAATATATATACACACTCGTTTAGGATTTTCCACTCATTAAACTGAGTTAGTGTCGCATTAATACATCTTCACCCAAACAGTTATATAGTGATCACATAAATAAATCTAATGTGCAAATATAGTTTATTTCGGCATCTCCACTTTCCGAGGCGTTATATGTAACTCATCCGACGCACTGATATCCAGCGAACACCGCAAGTGCAGCGCGCACAATTTGACTTAGTTATTCTTAAGTCCGTTGACGTGGTCATAGAGTAAAATAGACTAAGGTAGCGGTACCGACAGATGGCAGTATATCCATCCAAAACAGTACAGCCTAAATACTACAGGTTGGGTATCTGCAGAAGCATCCCGGTCGCGATGCTGCGCTCTGCGATACCCGCTATGCCTGCCCAGTGCGTCAATTACGGGTAAAGACCCCCTATTTTGGGAAGTATTCCAGCTAGATTACTTGAAAATATACTAATGCGTCATGTGACATATCAAACATATTGTTACTCGGTAAATAGAATTGTGTGTGAGTCAATCGTCTTTATGTATTAGAAAATCACAGATTACATTCATACAGTAATAAAAGAAAGGTAATAGGGTCATTGGGACCATAAATATTGATAAGAAAATTATAATTAATTCATGAAATTTAAAGGACTTTCCTTGTAAAGCCGTCCATAAAAATGGTCGGCTATCTTTTTTGGTAATGATCAGTAAACGAACATTATCTCCAAATTTTCGTCGTTTTCTACAAACTTTGTTATTTTTGCTACGACGACGTACTACAAGTTTTGTATTATTGATCCTTGGGATTTTTACAATATTCAAACCAAAATTAGGTGCCTATTAAATACATGTCTTAAACTATCACAATTCTACTATAGATAACATTAAATACTTTTTACAATAGATTCTTGAGTTTTATTATATCGTATATTATGGGTTTGGGTACCACTAGAGTAAAATAGTACCTCCTCTGTACTAGGTGTCAGAAGTGGCGGTATATCCATCCGCAATAGTGTAGGTCAAATGCAGAGGACGAGGATGGGCAACAGCAAACCCGTTGCGCTCTGCGATTGCCAACACATTTGCCCAGCGCGGCAATCATGGGCACAATTACCCCTTTCTCAGGAAGGTCTATGTCCAGCAATGGACTTTCGTGGAGTACAGTGGAGTTGGATGATATTATGGAGTACCCCACGGCATTATACATTACTTACAAATTTTTATCCCGCTCATTGACTGGTATACGCGACGTTTCCCGAATTTATTATCTTAAACTAAGTATGCTGTCTGTTTTTTAAGCTTAAATTTGGTATATAGTTTGGATTCAAAGAAAGGGCATAGACTAATTTTGCCGGCGAAAAATTCGAATGGGTGCGATGCAGTATAAAAAACTTAAATAATTTTATTTTAAGCCCATTTAGTATAAAAATGTAATAGAAAAGTACCATCTTATACTTTATATAAAACCTTATAACTGAAATAAAAAATGAAACGCGTAAGAAAAATCGCATTTTTAAACTTGTCTTGGTCAAGAATGGGATCACGAGCCTTCCGCTTGTTATTCGATATTCCAACTAGACTATCCGAACATGTATGAATGTATAGAGAAAGCGACATCGTTAAATGTAAAAATAAAGATAAAAATATAATATACGTTGGTAAATGAACGACGAGTGAATTGAAGGCACTTACATTAAGAGGCAATGTATACAACCACATCGTACTTGACAAGAAGCAGGGTTGCCACTCGGATAAAGAATATTACAAAAATTCCGACCCAACGATGTAGATAGTATTGATCCGCTATTATGCGTTGCGTGTTTATTCTGTGTCTGGGTGTTAACAATGTGTATTTAATAATCATATTTGTGATTTTTTCACGCAAGTGTTTTAAATGACTTACTCGGAGTTAGGTCTATGTATGAGATGTTATATGTGATTATGTTTGTTTAAATGAATAGATTTCAGGAACACAGGCAACGCACGGTGGGTTCAGCGTATATCGTCCATCCACAAGGTAGACGGACCGTTTACAACCGATCCAATCAGAAACTTCTTGAAAAGACTGAATCCAGCAGAGTACAACTTCGAAATCTTAATGTTGATACGACGATTAAGATGAAATTGATATGTAAAAAAATAATGCTTGATTACAACAATTCATATTTTTATCAATCGTCACAATACTAAAATTAGTTTTCTGAAGTTATCAATTTCACTTATGATCCAGAGTGGTTTTCGTGACATAAAGTGAAGACCGGCCGTAATTCTAGTGCTCTAAGTAAAAGAGAAAAAAATCTCTCCCAAAAATCCGCTTAAACGCACATCCAAAATACCTAATTTGAAGAAACTGAGCTAAGAAGGTATTTAAAAAAGTTACTACAATGATCCTTGCGTCTGATAATATCAATTTAAATTTAGTAGGACTTAACACACCGGCCATTGGAAATCCACTGGTGCCGATCCGGAGCCGGTGATCCATAATTGCCGCGCTGGGCAAGCGTGTTGGCAATCGCAGAGTGCAGCTTACGCGAAGGTATGCTGCTGCACATCCCCACTCTATACATTTGAGCTTCACTGTTTCGGATGGATATATAGGACACATGTTACAGGGGGAGGTACTATTCTACTCTGCCGTTACCTCACGGTTTAAGGTAGCATAAGTTATTTTATATATAGTAGTAATCTTACTACGTTGTATATTAAAATAAGAAGATCTAAAACTGAGGATTACAGTCGGAGAATTTTATAAAACTGACAAGCATGACATTGCAACCAACAGTAATCAAATGTTTTGTGTTGATAAATTAATGGAATGCACGCTATCACGTACATTTTAACTAATATTATAAAAAAGAAATATTTAATTTTATGTTTGTTTGCTTATTACGATCAATTTTAAAAAGCACCCAAACAATATTAACATTTTATTTGCAATAAAAGAGTTATATTAGCTAAAGTTTATTAGGAAACAATTTGAGATTTGCAGCAAACAATGTAAGCAAGATTTGTATTTTAACGTGTACGTATTTGTACGATCAAAATATCATCAAAAACCTTGTATATAGCAATACTAGCAGTGCCCGCAACTTCATCCGCGTGTAGTAGTGACCTTGCGGTGTATAATATCTTTTAGGATTTATTTTAAAATGGATTCCTAATTTGTTGCAAATCTAATATAGAATATAACCTTTTCCGATAAATGGATCATCCAACACTAAAACAATTTTTCAAATTGAACCAGCGGTTACTGGGATTAGCGCGTTTAAACAAACAAATGAACTCTTCAGCTTTATAAAATAAGTAAAGACTACCAACGCTAAAGTTAACTCTCTTGGCAAAAATAATTTAAAGGAGCAACAACCCTAAGACACTTCCAATTGCCAATTAAGAGTTAGAATATATTCGTGCAGCACAATGCTCGCTCCAATTGAATTGGACCGACTCAGCTCTATTAACTTGATGCTTCCAGAAGGTTCTACTCATACAAAGACAAACGTTTCAATTAAGGGACCAAGGGAGGGTAATCATTATGTACACAGTAAACTCATTTAACTAAGTAAATGAGTTGCTAATTGTCATTCCGTTGATATACGACTTGGTAATTGTAAAAAAGAAAGTCACCAAAAGGCAACAGCTTACTTCCTGTACGGGGACCGTCACTAACCTGTTTCTTTCACACAGTACAGCACGCATTGCCGTGTTCCGTCTTAGAGTCAGAACACAGCAAAGAGCATGAGAGTTAAAGTAATAAAAACATTAAAACAAACTGATGACTATTTCCTGTCTGTCAGATATTATTTTCTTCAATCCTTACCTATTATATAATTATACCTTGTGGCACATGCCAGTAAATTGATAATCTACGGTGATCACTTGTACATGGACGTAAATGGACGTTAGTTTGTCAGATTGGTAGTTTCTAAAATGTACATTAGTAGAGATATTATAAATATGGAAGATGTGACTGACAATCACAACAAAATTTGCGAGTTCATTTGGTTTCGTTGTGGAACTAATTTGCTTTACTTATTTGACAGGCTCAAATAATATATACATAACAACACTGAGACGGTCTTCGCTCCTTTTAAAAAATTCTATTTGATACGCCGACATTACTGAAGTTTTGAGATGTTCTTTACTGGGTGATTTTTATCAGCTACATAGCAACACGCTCTAATGTGGATACAGTTTACCAATGGATAAAATGTTTTAGATGTTATACAAATACCTTCATGATTTATCGTTCTTCTATCGGTAAAATATCAGCAATACCTACTTTAGATTCAAGAATACTTTATTCATGAAGTCGGATAGCACACTTACAATTTTTGTGAAGGTCTCTTTATCTATTTAAAAAATAATTCAGGTAAAGGAAATGTTTTTGGCGTTACCGCTATATTATTTAGACTTAGTACCAAAACGTCGAACATCGTGAAAAGAACCATAGAACTGCTTCTCTGGGCAGGCGTGGTGGAAATTAAGTGAGAAAGGCAGAGCGTAACTTCACGATGGTTTTAGGAGCCCGCCTCCGTCTTGTTTGAATTTGAGCTACACTGCTTCAACTAAATACAACGCCATCTCCCGGTTCCGGTACCTTAGTCGACTGTCGACATACAGGAGGAGGTAGAACCTCTGCCAGTAACCTGCATTATTGAAATGTAATATGATGTACATAAAAATATATAAGTAATATATAAAAACTCAGTATTAGAGTCTGCAGGTGGCGTTATATACCATCCGAAAGAACGTAGATTAAATACAAAAGAGATGAATGCAAACGTTGGGATAGCTTATTTGCAATTCACTAATTAGTACACTTGAGAAGGCCTATGTCTATCAGTAGATATCATATAGTCTTACAATATAACTTTAATTAATTAAAATATGGGAATTTCAGGCTAACTTAACTCTTGTATTAACTATTACATGCTATACTATACCAATTACCTAAAAACAAATGTTCTGATATACAGAAAAGCGCAAGCCCAACTGCAGGTCCAATGTCTGATCAAATGACGTTACTGCGGAAGTTATGACTTCCTATTACGGAAGCATGATTATTTTTCCTATTTCAATAAATTATAAAACAAGTTCTTAGGTACTGGGAAATCATAAATACCTCAAGCATCAGGAACAATATGAGAGGAAAATGTACAACATGTCAAGGTTTATATTCAATTATCCTTATTCCGCGGTTTCATCTGCGTAGTTCCCATTTTCGTTCGGGATTAAATATAGCTAATATAGAACAAGCAAGTCTGCTAATAATGAAAATTTCTATATGTGAAAGAGTTTTCAGTTTAAACTACTCAAATGCTAGAATCAGTTGGTTCATCATACTAACTATTGGAAGTCTACTGCTAGACTTAGACCGCGCTTGGCAAACGTTGGCAATCGCAGAGCTTAGCTTACCCGACGGGGATTCCGGTGCCCATTCCTGCCCTGAACATTTGTGCATTAATATACCGACATCTGTAAGTTCTGGTACCTTAGTCGCCGTTATAGCACCCGATAAAAGGGGAGGTACTATTCTACTCTATCTCACGGCTTACAACACAAACACTTAATAAGTGTTTGTGTACATTGTGCCGAAACACTTACAGAGTGTTTAGGTCTTCCTAAATGTGTTGCGCTTCTGTTTTAAGTAATCATACTATAGATATTTTAGTTATATTGATAGAGGAATATGAACATTTATATATAGTAGACCTTATACAAAGATCGTCTGCATTTGTACTCACTCTGACCTATTTTTACCGCCAAATAGCAATGTTAGCTTTGTTGTGTACTGGTTAAAACGCTAAGAGGTATTAGAATTTGGCAACGCTCTTACAATATCCTTTTTACACCCCTCTATTTTCTCGACTTTAAATCTTTATTAAAAATAAGTAGACGAAGATGACAGTGACTTTGCCATTAATGTATTTTACTCCCCATCCTAACTTATCTATTGACATCGGTAGAAAAAGACATTGGTCAACAAACAAAGTTAAGTGAAATGACTTTGAAAAAGCGATTTGTTATCTATTTATTTTGTACCTGAATTGATGACAACCGCTCGTAACCGGAATTTTATCTGATACCATGATTGATGATTTATTTTGTATATTGAATATATAATCATTGCAATGTCATGTAAACACAAATATTTGTAAAAAACAACACAGTATAATAAAGAAACATAATCTGTTGATCCGTAATAAAAAAAAGATTGTTTGGATGAACGAAAAGGCTAATAAACCACAAAAAATTACCTTATGACTTGACAGGTAGGTTCACCTCGGTTTGGGGCAACATTTAAGGCTTTTCATTGAAATCTTATTAACAATTACTATATATTTTCGAATTCATTTCGATACGACAATAAAAAAAAAGATCAAATGACCAAGTTTAAATTAAGCGTCGGTTACACATTAAACTAAAAAATGCACAATTGACTATTCCTAGCATTATTCATTACCATACTACATTACAAACTAGTTAGCCGTGTGGTATCGGAACCGACAGATGGCGGAATATCCACAGCAGCAGTGCACGGAGCAGTGCAGTGCATGAGCAGCATTCCTGTCGCGAAACTATGCTCTACGATTTCCACCACCCCATGCCGCAACTATGAGCAAATTCCACCTTTCTGAAGGAGGCTTATGTCCAGCAGTGGACGTTTTACGAATGCTATGATGATAAAAATTAAGCTGCTGGCACCATATGGGTCTTGAGATACCAGCAAGGTTGTTTATTTCGTTCGATTGAATGAGTCGGAATTCAATTGAGGCCGCATATTTGAGGTGCGTGCGCGGTGAGACCGGGACGGCCTGCACTCGGCGAAGAGTGCTTGTTCTCCGTGACTTTGAATTAATGGTAGTGATGCTACTAACTATAGAACGTACAGCACATGTCTCGTTCTCCGATTTTGTATATTAACATGTTTAATTCTTGTTTGTATAACTGTATATTTATTACTCCTTTACGCCGGAACGGTAGACCAGATCTAGAAATAATTTAACACAAATGAGAGATTTGACGGTTCGGAGTAACATGTAAGCCTTTTTTATCCCAGAAATATGTTTCCGAAGGATAGATCTGGCTGTACGTTATTCTCTATGGCATCTGCACGACTTTCTGCATAGTTTAGCGGGAATGGAGCGGCATAATTATTACGGAATAACAAGAGTTTCTCAGGTATACGATAAAATGCGTGCGGAAAACGTTGCGGGTGGGAAGTTGGTCTTCGATTTTTTTGACACGCCCTCACTCTATACGCTATTCATCAATATTTAACCTTCTTTTAAAACTGCTACGACTACTATCTTCGTTTATGAGGCAATGTTATTATTTCTCCAACAAATTCTGCCTTTGACGTGTTCATAAGTTATAAGCCAAATGAGGCTAATGAAATTCCCTGTTTAATTATCATTACCACATTTTACTGCTTTAGGTGACAGGGCGTGTTCTTGTGTGTGCTAACGGGCAATAAAATCTTTAACATTCCTCCTAATTTATTTCTAAGGTGTGACCGCCATTGACCTAAATATTTAAAGCCAAACCTGGTGTACTTTTTGTTTCTGCAAAGGTATACGTCCGTACTTTTTTGAAATACCTTTTTTACCATTTTTTCATTTCAATATTAGATGCACGCAGTTCCGCCTATATTGACGGTTGGTGAAAGAACATCAACTTTGTTAATAAATATTAATATTTAATTCTTTATCTGTAAACAGAAATCTATTTATTTATGTAAATCCAATATATTTTATATATCATATGTTACACCTCTTACTACATCATAGCTTAATGCACTTTATCATCAAAAGGTTATTAAGAAGTTGTCCCTTTTTGCTATATAGCGGCCTGTTACTCTATATATATGTTTTGTTATTTATGTCTATATTTTAAAGAATTACAAATGTACTGAAGTGTGATAGAGAGCAGTCATGTTGTGATGATCAACTTAAAATATAAAATAATATTTTATTCCAAATGGAACCCGATAATAAAAGTGAAGAAGGTAAAAAATGGTATCTTTTGTATACAGTCACGTTGAATCTTCTATTTAATATTAAAAAAAAAACCAACTGACTGACAATGCAGCGTTTAAGATTGTATTGTTGATTTTTTCCAGATGCACTTTTTGTAACTTTTTTTGCGTATACTTTTGTATATTTCTATTGCTTGTGATTTTGGAATAAACGGTTTGGTTTTGAGAGCAGGGATATTACAAAAAACTTCAATGAAGACGTTTGCTCATATAATTATTTGCGTCGACCCTGAAAATCTTTTCTCGCTTCCTCAATATTAATTGATCTCCCAGTATACGAGAGCCTGCTAAATGTAGATCGGACCCGAACATTTCTAGAAATGTGTTCAATTTGCTTAACCTTTAAAAACCGTTTCATAACCCTACCCATTCTCGGTTGTTGAAATTATACAAAACTGGCTACATGCCTACTACCTTAACATGTCTCCTTCGTCGTTTAAACTATACTTTTGATAAAAATTATTTTTAAAATATACTATAATTTAAACAGTTTTATTGCTATGATTCCATTATTACCCATTATACAAAATATTTTCTTTCCACAACTTAAATTCGTTTCATACATACATAGTGATCAAACAATCACCATCAATATAACCAAAGGTTAGTTAATTGCCTTTCGTACCTACTTGGCTTATTATTCTTTGTTCTTTGTACTCAAGGTCCGAATAAAATGCACAAGCAAAATCTAGCCAGCTAAATAAACCAGCACACGTGTATACTTGTATCCCACACAAGTATACTTTCAATATGTAAAGTATACTCGAATGTGCAGTATCAGACCCGTCTGCGGGTCGTTCACCTCACGCGACCTTACTTGGCCGTTTTGCTAAGCGATTAGCCAACTCACTAGTAGTACCTTTTAAGCCGCCTGTGAGATTGCTTCTACGTAATATTAACATCGAATTTGGTCTAATGAACTTGAGAGTATTACTATTAATTTGTAGATAAAAATAGAGATAAAAGAAGGCAAAAAGAAAAGCATATAGAGAACAAGGATACGGGAGCACAATAACAAGTGAAAGCCGAAACAAAACACTCTCGGTTTTTGTATGTTTGCGTTATTGAAGGCTTTTTTAGATAATAGCTACCTATAAAAATGTTCTTTAAAAAAACCAGCATTGGACGTAACACTAGAGATAAATGTTTAAATATATAGCAAATAGAAAGGAGCTACTTTCCTATTTTGATCTTTCATGGCACTATGATTTCTTCTAGTCATTGGCTACTTACTTATTTAATTAATTACTCTAGGTCAATAGGAAACAGTTTACTATGGTTACTTTGATGCGTAAAGTAGCGACTTGGCAATAGAGGTGTCTTTGGACTGAGTTAAGTTGAAGCAAGGATTATTTATGATGGAAAATTTTCTGATGACCTTACAATCTTACTACAGAAATACAGAACAAACAGTATGTCAGGTACAGGTTGCACGTCTCCGTTTATCCGACAGAGCAAATACAAAAGCGTCGAACTATGAATTTTGAAGCTTTATAACTTTGCACACACGGACAAACCAGCCTGTACGAATCTATGAAAACAATACAACCAATTTTGAACTTAACAAAAAGCGCTTAGGGCCTTTTAATTTTTAAATATTTAAATAGGCCGAATTTTGATCAAAATAAAATAAGTTTTTTAATTAGAAAATGAGGTTTACTTACATATACTATTGACATACGCAACAAGGAAGTTTGACATTTAAAAAAAATATGGATAGAGCCATTTATTACTAACGACAAAGTAATCGTGTTTGGCCTACATAATCGAAATAAACACGAGTCATACCCCATTTAATACACTGAAATGTAAAGAACAGATAATAACTTTGAATGATTTTATGCATAGACACTACTAGATTATATTTAAGATGTCATTAACTAGAAAAAAATCAACAGGTGTCAGGCGGAACACCTGAGACAAGTTGAATTTTTTTTCTGGTTAATGCCAAAAATAGATAACCTCTGCCTACTGATCGACCTGTGCCTTTTTAACACTTGCGTGATAAGGAAAGCACTACCCGGTTCGTGGTGTGATAATAATTCGCATGTTATTACGAAACCTCAGATCAGACCATGGGTCTAAAGTAACTACAACAATTAAATTAAATTTTAATACTAGCAACACTCGGGGTTTCATTCGCGTTGTTCTTGTACCCGTGAGAATAATATAAAATAATGAGAATAATAATGAGAATAATATAAAAAATAAAAGCCAAGGTATGGAAGTGCCTAAGGATAAGCGTGATAAGTGGATAAGCCATGTGGTACCGGCAGAGATAAGCCTCCCCCAGCACCAGTTGTCGTAAGAGGCGGCAAAAGTACCAAAACTGACAGATGGTGGTATATCCATCATAAAAAGTACAGCTCAAACGCACAGGGCGGGATGGGCAGCAGCATCCTCATCACGAAAGCTTCGCTCTACGAGTGCCACCATTGCTCAGCGCGCCAATAACAGGCAAAATTCCCCCTTTCTTGGGAAGGCTTGTGACCAGTAGAGGGCTTTCAGTGGCTCGTATGCAATAAAAAAAGAATATGGACGAAGTACAAAGTACACAAAAATATTTCTTGTTTTAACCGTCTTAATCTCTCAACGTAAAGCTGAACAAACACGCAAGTACTGTTTAATTTGTAACAATCGCGCGATGCAAAACATTGTAAAAAACACGTACATTTTTTATCAGAAACACACGGTGGCGCCTGATTTATAAAATGTTATTATACTGTCCAATTGATACAATTAAATCAACATTAAAAGAAGCAAAGGGTAAGTAAACATCGGATATCAGGCACAATTAAAACTGATGAAGTTTACTGTCGCAGTCATTTGATTTGTCCTATCTATTCGAGTCTCGTGTTTGAGCACGTGTATTAGTTAAATTATTTAATCAATGCTAATTTTATTGCTTGCCGATTCCTTTCAAGTTGTTTAAATTATATATTACGAGTGAATTATTTATTATTCATTAAGTTTCACCTTCCTATACCTTTTTTTATCCACCAGGTTGACAAACAAGCATACAGCCCACGTGATAGTCACCTCAGTCTATAGATGTAATATCACAAGGATATCACTAGCACCAACCTTGCGACTTAATGATATTAAGTCAAATTGTTACAGTAATTTCACTGCCTCTTTCACTCTTGATGATAAACGTGACTGCAGCCTATAGACGTTCGTGTGAAGGGTGAAAGAAGCAGCAAAAATACTTGGTAATTGTAACATGCTATTGTGATATCTTTGTGATCACACGAGCGTCTTTAGGCTGCCGTCATGTTTACCATCCAGCGGACCGTGTGCTTGTTTGCTGACAATAAATTATAATAAATCTTTTAAATCCTATATAGGTACTAGTTTTATGTGAAAGAGTAACAAACTTTCGCGTTTATAATTCTCTTTGAACTGTTCCTATTTTTGTCTCATATTCGGACTCTTAATGCATATTTATGTTATTTACTGTCCGCGCCTCGCGATTTTGTCCGCGTTAAGTTGTAAAACTTTCATACTAACTTTGCACCCCCCTTCTACACTCTTAAGAGACGATTGTCTAAAAATCATAGGTGTGTTACAAGACTTTCAATGAAGAACCTTCTTTCAAAGAAGAATTTTTACTGAATTTCTTTCGAATAACTTCTGAAACAGCAAAATTTTATAGTAACTTAGCATACCCGTTTTACCCCTTTAGGGGGGAGAATATTCAAAAATTCTTTCCTCGTGCTCCTCAACGTTATAAAAGGAACACCTGTGTAAAAAATTAAGTTTCTAACCATTATAGTTTGGGCCCTACGTTAATATATAAGTTAGTCAGTAAGTCGTTACTATATTAGTATTAGGACTATTTAGGATATGAAAGACAGCCTTGATAAAGACATTAAGAAAGAAATAAATAAGAGAAGCATGTCACTCATCAACCGGCTTATAAAACATCGTTAAGTAGGTAAAGCTTATATCCTAATGATCGTGACTCATGATGTTTTCTATCAAACAAACTATGTGTAACTATCAAAAACATATTCGAGCTGTTTTCAGAGAACGCTTTGGGATTTTCCGGGATTACTCTTGATGATTTTAACACTGATATTATGAATTGCAGTGACGTTAGTCCTGTAAATCCCGTCTCTATGCAAGAGACCTCGTTATCTGGTGACCTTCGTTAAATGCGATTAGATAATGAATTACCACAGACAACAAACAATTGTAACAGTGTCTAACTGCAGCGCGTTGCTGAATGTCATCGCATACAAAAGGGCAAATAAAATTTTGCGAATCTGTCCAAATTTCACAATCAATATTAAACTTTTGTTACTAGTCAATAAGTTGAAAATTGCTTATGAAGTCTTAAACGGATTTGTATAGGATCAGTCATCTTGTGGACAATATATTTAATGTTAACTTCATGTGAAGCAAAACATTTTAAATAAAAAAACAATTATCTATATATATATATATATAAGGTGAAGCTGACTGCCTGTCTGACTGACTGGGGGCAGGGCATAGGGCTTAAGCCTTAAGGCTTAGACACTTAAAATTTTGCACAGGGATTCCTTTTATAACGTAGAGTAGCAATAAGAACATTTTTAAAAATTCACCCCTCATGGAGGTTTAAAGGCGGTGCAAAGATAATATGAAACTTTGCTGTTTAAGAAGTGGATGAGGTGGTGAGAATCACAGATTTTTCTTGCAGTAACTCTTATTTTATTTGTTTGAACTAAAATGGTGTGAAAGAGTATAATAATATGCATAAAAAGCTTAGGGCCTCTAACGTTTTTAACATGATAAGCATTTATACTATCCGTCAAATTAGATTTGCAATTACTGCAGTATACGTTACTAATTTATTAAAACATATAAAGAGTGTATTAATTATCATTATAGAAATCCCACTGCTGGGCATAGACACATGAGATTTTGCCCATAATTTAAGATACTGCTGCCCATCTTCACCGTGTTCTATTTAAGCTGAGCTTTTTCGGATGGATATACCGCCATCTGCCAGTTCTGGTACCTTAGTCGCGTGTTACGACACCTGATACAGAGGGAGGTACTATTCTATCCTGCCGGTACCACACGGATGGAATATAATAGATAGCGTCGCTGTCTCTCCTAGAAATTTAAAAAAGAAGAATATGCTACCATGCATTATTTGTTAAATACGAGTATCTAAGTCAGCGTTTTGCTAGCAGGCTTTTTTACTAAAGAATCAATCTATATAATTGTGAAGCAGTTTTTAAATTTTAAATTCAAACAGACATACATGCAAATGCTAACAAAGACGGGCATTGTAATACAATTACTGACAAGAAGCTTAAGGTCAGACATTTCTCAAAAAGCAACAGACATTTCTTAAACACTCAATATCAGGATTACTTTGTTAAGACGATTCTCAGTAATTGTTTGAGGTGAGTGCAAATCTGCGAGTTGGCGATTCTTTTTAACTTTTACACAATTGTTCTTATCGCTTTCAATACATAATGTATTATGTTGCGATATACTAGAACTAAATTTAAAGATCTTCACTCAACCCGATAAATCTCATATCCTATCCAATCAAAACGAGTGACAGACAGTTTGTTTACACAGTAGATAAAGCAATCTAATCTATGACATCAAACCATATCAACGGTATTGATTTTCACAGTTTTTTCTATAACTGCATTCTGTATCATCGTACACAGAGCGACATATCAATCTGTACAAAACCATTAGTATATATTATACCATTAGTATTATATTAGTATATATATATATATATATATATATTAACATACACAATTGGTGGGAGATTTCATGGATATGTAGAACTTGATCTCACACCTTGTGTACTCGAACCTTTTTTATATAGTCCGGAGTGGTTCAAAATTGCGTGAGTAGCAGTTGTAAATATAGTACAAAGTGAAATTTGGGCCATATTAAAGGGATCCGATGTAAAGATCGTCGTGATCCTGTCCATTTATATGACGACATTCGTATTTTATCTGACTCTAGTTGTTATTAAATATGTAATTTAAGAATTATATCGAGCCTTTACCGCCTTCTTAGCGTAACCGACAAAACCCAAATTTATTTATTAAATTTTAGCAATTGCTATAACTTTATAAGGGTTATTTTTAGGGAAACGTCGACTGGGATATGTCCGTTACGGCTTTAAATACAAGTTACAATAAAAAAAACATTTTCAACAAAGTGTCCGTTACGACAATTGGCGGTAAGGGCTCGATATTTGTGTTTCATCTGTTGTTTCGTGTCCGTAACACAAGTGCTTTAAGTGACCTACCACGGAGTCAAGAGTCAGTATTAATTCTAATGGTAATGAACAATTGTCAATATAGGATGATGATGATGACGGGGTTGGAAGTTTAACCTTTTAAATTATTATCTGTGATATAAGAAGACATCATTATTATATCATATCATATTTAATTCCCGCACAACTTGAGAAGACATTATTTTCCTCACGAAATACTTTCGTTTTATTGAGTGTAGTTATTATAAGAGGATCAGCCATGTTACTTGGAAGCAAGTATTTGTTGATAATAAACACTTAACTTCCTCATTGATTTTAGTGTGGTGGACAAGTTTCGCTTTTTGTCATATAATTTACATTCCGGTATACATGCATGTTAAAATAATAATTAATGTCTGTAATTATGTCAGCGATATAGATGTTGTCCAAACAGACAAAATCTCGGTCTGTAATATATTTTAAAATATACCTTACTATATTAGAAACACCAGTCTTGTGATGTTCACATGCAATAAATGGATCAACAGGCGTCATGACTCTATTTAAATAGATACCTAGGTATGCAATATCTTACCTTTTTTATTACAGGCATTATGTAGTTTCCACAATTTTGCCAATTTCAAGTTAAAGGCCAGATAAAAAACAAAGGCAAAAACGTATTATTGCCGTTAATATTAAAGTTATACTATTTTGAAAGTGGAATTAGTTCAGTAGAAAATTTCATGAATGCAAAGAAAACAAGTTAGAAAATATAAATAGTATTAAAATTACACGGACGAGGGAACCAGCAACTGGTAATTTACACAATGACAATTACATAGATAATTTGTACATGACATTTGTACTTTATTAACTACATAGTTATTAATATCCTATAACGGTACAGGAAAAATATTTGCCTACATTTATCAACGAGGGAATTACTCAACCGATGCATTTGTACCCTTTAACGACTCAGAAATGTTAGTGAGCCCTCAGTAAACGTGCACAACGCTCTCTGGTGGCTAAAAGCGAAAACTTCTCCATTCGCAAGTTGCTTGTTTAAACCTGTTTTCTTTTTGTAAAGCTATTTTTGTTTAGGACAGAATCGTCTCATTGTTCGAAAAGGTACCCTGCTTTTTACTTGCTATTATAGCATACTTACGCTGTTATTTCTGTCTAAAGTGCTGGTTGTAGACATATAAAGGATAATTTAATTCACATTTTTTCGTATTTCACAAATTATATCAATTATTAAGATCTGTAAATGCATTCAGAGACTGTATCCTTACAAGGTCAATAAGTGAACTTGCGGTTAAATTAAAGGTCAAATAAAAGTAATACAAATTATATAAATAAATATAAAGAAAATAAATAAAAACATAAACCAAATAAATAGAAGAACAAATATTAGTTTTCTACAATTAGCAGTTCAAAACTTTCTACGACAACTTTATTATAAGAAAGTCTATTTTTGTTTTATGAACGAACAGATGTTGAGCTTTGATAAATTCTTAAATACTAGGTGGTACATAGAAAAGAGAAATACGTATTTCAATGTAATATGTTGGATATTTAAAAATAGACACGTCTCGAAGCGGATCGGGTACAGAGACAAAACGGTTAAACTTGTTAGCAGGTAGGCAAGATTAACGATGCGGGTATTACAGATAACGATGTATACTCGGTAAAAGTTTCCAGAATAACCGGGAAAAAGACCAGAATAACACAAAATAACCAAAATTTCCGAAAACTAAACAAAAGTTTGTACACAAACAATGGAATGATAAACCAATTATTGATAAATGATTGCATAGTGTATCATAGTATCGAGATTACAAAATAAATTCACACAAAACTCATAATCGTTAAAGAATAACTGTGAATACGACACCCAAACACAATTATCGGTCTAACAACGAAAAATAACACCAATTCACACAATCACTCATTCATGGATTCCATGACGCTCCAGTCGTCTATTTATAACAAATACACGATTTGTATAACATATGGTTATTGGCCTTTGATAAAACTGTTTACTCGACCCAGTAAGGACGTACCTCGTCTGCCTTGCCGCACACCAGTGGAACCAACAGTCACAGAATCAGCTGATCACGTAAAAAATAACACTTTCCGAACATGCACACGTGCGCTTCGCAACGCCGCCGGCAATCGTCTGCCTGCCGGTTTCCAATGGATTAGGAGGCGAGACGCTGAGCGTCGCGCCTCAAACCATAACACCGCATTTTTGTGCAATTTCAATTCTGCACTTTTCACTTTTGTTTTTTCTTTCACAAAGTCACAAGTTGCTAACACTTGCGACGTCTGACTCCCGACTAAATGTGCCACAGACTCTATCGTCCAAGATAATAATGTTTACTGAGACTACATATAATTACAGTCACATTTACAAGCAAATTTATCAGTGGAATTTTACGTTATTTGCTCTGAGAGATTTTTCATGGCAGTCGTTTTTTTTTTATCTCGTCGTTCACTTGACATTGGCGACTATGTAGGTTATTATGGAGTAGTTTGCAAGTCGATTGTACGGTCAATGTTTCCGATACAAAACAATGAAATATTATTGATTTATACTTGATATAAATATTTGCATTAATTTAGTTCTACAGATTACAGTCCACGTTTATGCAAATTTAACGTGCTATATATTCTAATTGATGTATAGAGTCTGCAAGAAAATTGAATTATAACACTTCGGAAACACTGCGATTATTAAGTCATTCTATTTCACTCCTCTTTTTCTTGCCGACTGTACTATTACTGCTAAAAACAGTTATTATAATAAATACAGAATCACATAAAACAAACAAGAGGTTTGATTAATAAGTATATCTCTTTCAGACAGCTGCCTAATGACAGACTGTATATAAAGCTAATCTAGCCATAATGTCCGCATCCAACACTGCATTCCACCAAGGCCACATTGACTAGTGGCTTTCTTAGTTCCTAGAGTTCTAAGTTCCAGTTCATAAATAACCCATAATAGGATTGAAGCGCACCTTCAATGATTCGTGAGGTATCGGCAAAGTAGAATAGTACCTACTTTCCCCTGTATCAGGTGTAGTAAGAGGCCTCTATCTCCATCTTTCCACTCCGTCCGCAACAGTGTAGCTGAATGCACAGGGCCCCACCCTGGGCATGACTAGGCAGCAGCATCTCTATCGCAAAATCTGCGCTTTACGATTGCTAACACGCTCGCCCAGCGCAACAATTACAGGCAAAATTCCCTTTTTCTTGGGGAGACCTATGTCCATCAGTGGACTTCCAATGGCAGATAAATAAGATCTGATATCATAATAACACAGAAAAATGTCTTAAAATTGACTTGACGTAAAAACGGAGAATTGTTTTTTTGGTAATAATACTCTCTTACCAATTATGTCAATTAGCAGTAAGACGAACATCACGGCAATATACCATTTGACTGAAATTTCTTGAATTTGGATGGCTTCAATTTTATTCTGCCGCAACATATTATTCTCTAATTGAACTTGAAAAATAACATGAGTTAGATCTTTCTTTTTTCCGCTAAATGAAGAATAAATAATTAATGATGACACTGTTTAGGTTTGTGTAACAAAGAGTTTTTAATTCCTACATTTTCATTCTAATTTTCGGTATTTATGACTAACATGTCGCGGCATAGATCTGTCTGATCTGTTTTAAAAAAATTCTAGCCATTTATTAGTGACTTAAATGAATGCAAGGCTGGAATGTGTGCAATCGCTAATTCTAAATCTATCAGTTGAGTGATTTTGTCTCCCGCAAGACATCAATAAATGCCTCCGTGGGTTGCCCTCTCACTGGCCCATCACAAACACTACAAGACGCATTCATTTCAAAGAGCAGCACATCACGTTCACCAACAAACGAGTGCAGTCCCTGACCCTCGAGGGATACCCGACCGCAATAGTGCAGACTGGCTCACTCAGTTCTCCTCTTTTTCAAATAACTTATGACGGTCCAAATGGCGCAGATGGTAGTGATCCTATCTTGTGCGCTAAAGGTTGTGGGTTCGATTTCCACTCAGGACAAATATTTATATGATAATATTTATGTGTTCTGTGTCTGGGTGTAAAATATATATTTTTATTTAAGTAGTATATTTGTGGTTTCACTGTTGTGTCACGCAGTCAGGTCAATGTATGAGATTGTTGTGAACATTTATTATTTAATTAATTTATATACTTTCCCGAACAAAGTAGTGTATTGAGATTGTAGTCTACATCGAAAAATAAATTTTATTCAGAATATTCCGCTAATTCTTTCATCCCTATACCGAGAATACACTAAACTCCCCTCGGAGTTATATCTGAAGCCCATGGGATAGTGGTCAAGTGTCGTAACACCCTGAAATAAGTGTTGTAAGAGGAGGCCTATGACCCACAGCGGACAACCAACGGCTGTAGTGATGATAATCTTAAGCCCTTAGTTTTGCAGTTTCTCTGGCGCTAAGCACGCGCCAGTCAAAAAGCTCAAGCAAAGCTTAATTTTGGTAGATTTTTAATTGGCAGCAAAAGGTGATAGTTAGTAATTAGCTTTTATTTGATGTAATGATGAGAAGTGCCGGTATGCCGAGAGGTACCAATAGAGTAGAACAGTGCCTACCTCTGTATGAGTCGTAAGAGACGACTAAGGTATTAGAACCGACAGATGGCGGTATATCCTTCCGAATCAGTGCAGTTTAAATGCATAGTTCGGGGATAGGCAGCAATCCAATGGCGAAAGCTACGCTCTGTGATTGCCAACAAGCTTGCCCAGCGCGGCAATTATGGGTAAAGCCCTTACTTGGGGAGGCCTACGTCCAGCAGTGGACTTCTAGTGGCTGATATGCACAATAGCGTTATTGTAAAGGTTTTTTCCATGACATGACCATTTAAAATTCTTGGTACCAACAACAAACTTTCGACACATTAAAACACCACGTGAGCTGAATTCCAATGGTTGCAACTTGCGACATCTCAATAATTTCTAAGAAGTCTTGTATTGTAATTATTTGATACCGGACACTGCAATGTCTGTTTGTACACAACAAGGTCCAGAAACAAAAATATTGGACAGCAAACGGTAAACAGTACATACAGGAACAAAACAACGTACAAACTGAAATACTATTTTATAAAAACTTATGTTGGATTTATTGCGACCTTAAGTTAGTGAGAGATAGCCTACAGATCAAGTCGAGCGTTCTGCTCTACAAGATCTTTTAATTTTGACAGAACCTTGACAGGCCTATCGTCAAAGGTGAATGACCGCGTTCTTTCTTTACAATGAAGAACAATCTTATCATGATTATTACACCAATAAATTTTGATAATGTCATAATATTTCGCTAGTCTGATGTAAATCTTGACGAACCTTTTCTATACATATAAAGTCGTTTCCATTTAATTAAAACTAGTGAAGCTCCCATTTAGATTAATCGTTAATATTTAAACCGCATAATACGTTTTTGTATAAATATGGTTGGTAGGTCTTATTTTATTAGCTACCTGTCAGTGAAAGTCACATCAAAATCAAAATGTCGAATAGAAAATGAAAAAAAACGTGTGAAAGCCGTTATAAGCGTGTTATTATGAAAAAAATAAAATTTCACTAATAAACGGCTTGATTCATAGGATTGAATTTCCGTGTACATTCGGATGTTTCGTTTAAATTATATCAGCCGTAAAACGTCCACTGCTAGACATGGGCCTCTCCAAGTGATCTTCAATAGGACCGGTTGTATGCCGCCTGCACTCAGCGCGATCCTACGGTTTTAGTCAGATCGTCTGTCCACCTTACGTGTGGAGGATATTTATTTTCTATTAGATCTGTACTAATACTATAAAGCTGAAGAATTTGTTATTTTGTTTAAACGCGCTAATCTAAGGACCCGCTGGTCCGATTGAAAAAAAAATTTCAGTGTTAAATAGTCTATTTATCGAGGAGGGCTACTATCCCCCCAAAGTCACTATTCCACGCGGGTGAAGTCGCGGGCACTGCTAGCAATTAGACACTACAATAGACAAAAGTATATTCAATGCTGCCCCTACAAATAAATGACGCGACGACGTTGCTTAAAATAATCAAATTGCAAATTGACATTCATTTTTGTAGCAGAACTATGCATTCATCAATACAAAATCATATGATCTCTATTAACAAACCCTTGGAATGTTAAATGGGGTTAACTGAGTTCACTCTACATTAAATTATGTCATTTTACCGATGACCTACATGAAGTTAAGTAGGTATATGTGATAAACAACTCACGCGAAGACTACTCAATATACTAAAACAATAATAATAATAATAGAAAATAACATGGCTATATTATCTGTTATTTACCCGTTCACTGGTGAAAATGAAGCTACTTTTTAAACCGTGACAATAAATGTAGTCAATCTTAAGTGCAATTGTCGCAATGTAACCGTAAATACAAAAAAAAAATAAAAGTAAATAAACCGAGTTTTAGAGCCGTTAAAATAGTAGCTTTCTACAATTTAACCTCGATAACCAACAACGGAATATTTATAACAAAACTTGATTTGAAGGGCCTGATAGCCGTGAGATACCTGCAGAGTAGAATAGTACCAGATGTCGTAAGAGGCGACTAAGGTACCAGAACCGACAAATACATCCATGGCGGTATATCCATGCAAAAAAGTCAGCTCAAATGTACAGGGCGGGGATGGGCAACAGCTTCCCAGCAGTTTATTTCTCAGCACAAAAAGAACACTAGGAAATATTCTACGAGTCTGCTAAGATCTCGATAGCTCAACAGTAATGACTGAAAAAAGTTGTTTTTTCTTCTACAGGTTTCCAACCGTAGAGTAATAGGTTGGTACCTACTGCTTTACGGTTGGAAACTTGTGAAGAATCTTATGCATATATATTATGTATCCCTATCTTATGTATTAAATGAGGTGTATTTGATTCCCACTAAGCACAAACATTTATGTATTTAAAATCTCTATTAAAATGTATTAATGCTTTATTTGTTATCACGGAGTCAGTATGTCGATATATGAGATGTTATTATTAAAATGGAACTGGTAAAATTTATCATAAGTACAAACTGATTGTGATATGAGTATGTATATTTATTAAATATTTATTCATTCAAGATGTAGACAAGGTCTAGATTAATTGTTATTATAAAAACTTATTGCCTATAACTATATTAACTATATTATGTAAGAAAGGAATTAGCAGACACCAGAATGACATAATATGTAAATATTGTAAACAATAAAAACCTTTCGTGTTGAAAGGCTTTTAAAAATTACGTGATAATATGATAAGAAAATAAGTGTTATCATTTTATTTAATACAGGGTGATTTGACATTTACGCTTGTAATTTTTATAATGAATTAATTACTACAATTAATAAAATGGGAAATACTTGTACCTAATTAGAAAAATATTAACCAGTTCTTAAAGATAATAACAATCAACTCGAAATATTTCATGGAGATTAATGAAGATTGCCGAATTCTTTACATTAAAACATTTCTAATCAAATCTAATATGTACACATATATCACGCCTGTGTCCCACCGGGGTAGGCAGATGCTATGGATCTACACTTGCTACGATCTTGGCACACCTCTCTCGCTTCCTTTACTCGCATTAGTCATTTCATACACGCTCGTTTATTATTGGAACGTCTAACCTGTCCCTTATATAATACCTCTTCTACCAGTTTAAAATATGTTCGCCTAGGTCGTCCTATACAAACTCTTCCATTCACTTCTGTTCTATATATTTGTGCAGTCATTCTACTTGCATCCATCCTATCCATCCTTTCTACATGTCCAAACCATCTCAACATTCCTTTTTCTACTGTTGTCACAACTCAGTAACAAAAGTTAAAATATATATTCGTTACTACGTTTCATCTTTAACCTGTTTTCATTTACCAGTTGGCAAATTTTCTATACATTTATAATGCTATAATATCCGTTTCCCGAAATATAAAAATTGCGTTAACCCCCAACTCACCGTGGTACTTGTCTGCTCTATATTAAATGTATTTAAAAAACCGGAGGGAGTGCAGCCCCAGTCCGCTGTAACGAGGCGAGGCACCCATACGAACTGGAGCAGATGAGATGAGAAGCCATAGCTTCGGATATGAGATTGGCTGAATACGCCTCGGTACGTTAAGGCAAAGAGACTGCATTCTCACAGAGCCAGAGAAGAGGAACTCCTCAAGCTTGTCTTCACGCTTGCTGGTAAACTGCATGCTTGCTGGCACGCAACAAATATTATTTGAGTCAAACATAATTTTTATAACAATTTTTTAGACTATATGACTCATCGGGGTAATGATAAAAAAATAATTGATAAAATAGGTCAACTGATACAGTCGCAAATGTCATTTCGACCAAATGAAAAAGGAAGGGGGAACGAAATCGAACATAAGATAGGTAACTATATAAAAAAGATCGAGATTAGAGGCAAGGCTTGAAACACAAACTGCAATTTACTTGTAGATCTATCTGGAAAATGTCTGTTGAGGACTAATTTCATAAAAAACGAATACAGACATAAAAGAATGTGTTGATGAAGCAAATGGGAATCAAATATCAGCGAACGCTACCCGTACGTACCGTGCGAAAGGGACCGCACGGTTGCATATGCATCAACTGATGCATAAGTCATTCATATATATAAATACGGTTAAAAGATCTCTCTATAGCGCATTCCTTAGTACCTTTTTTTCCGCGCCACAACTCTATCGTATTATTATAGATGTAGCTTTCTATTAGAATTTAAATAATTATGCTTAGTAATAGTGTAAAATAAATATATCATATATATTAATTTTACGCTATTACTATATCTACTATACTATATATAGCTTTTTTAACGGCTTTAAAACGCGATTATATTTTGCTTTTTACATTTTTTTTACAGCTGAATATATTTTTTGTTCGACCTTGCGGCAACCGTACTCAAGATTGACAGAAGATGTTGTGTGTTAATATTAGAAATATGCGCTCAAACACCTTTTAAACACCCTATAAATGAATAATTTAATTACATTAGATTTACACCTCAAGATGTTTACACGTTGCGTTGCAAATCGCATGTAATCTTTTGCTTGATTTGTTCATGTATAATAATTTATATTGTACCAGCTCATTTCTGCTGCTTGATAAATGAGGAAATGATTATCATCCTTTTAAATAATAACAGAGCCTTTCGGCAAGCAGGATCACTTTCGCATTATAATGGAAACGGTATTTTCAAGTCGCGACTGTTATATTGTGTTTAAAAAACATGTAATTTACTGAAATATAATAATAATAATAGGAGATAACTGAGAACTGAGAGAGAGACTTGACTGAGACTTGCAATTTAATATTATTCGGGTTATTAAGAGTTGGATTTCACCCTGCTATTTTTCAACATTCCTGCAAATGCATTTCTGAGTTAGGGTAAGTGTATGAAAAATATTGGACAAGTTGCAGATTGCAAATACCTGTCAACTCATATTCTATTAGATGATCATTTTCCAGATAAATCTCAGGGAGATACCAGGGCGAACCTAAAGCTAGACTACTCAAACGCCTATTCCAGTGTCACTGGTGGTCTTGGCGAAGCATTCATTAACGACTCTATGCAAGAACGTTACTGGGTGTCCACGCCGCATCGAAGGGTTTGCAGCGAGAACGACAGTGCTCAGTCGGTTCTCTGACTCAAGACGGTTGGTCTTTGCATGAGAAGCAGGTAGAGCAAACTGACAAACGCATTGTGCAGCTCTACGAAATGAATTTGTATAAAAACGTTAATTTAAAACTCTTAAGAGCTATAATTGTATTCCTATACGTAGGAGGCTGTATTATTTAAATTCCATAATTGAAATAACAAAGCCCACCTGTTATTTAAATTTATTATTTCAATTACAAAGTTTCTGGCCGCTCACCGCGATTGTTTCCGAATCCGAGACATTGTTTCCAATAAATTATCCTTCCTTTGACAATCATTAACATATTTCAGATACCAATTATATAAAACTTTAATAAATTATACACTTGAACGTATTTAACAGAACTACCTCTATCTGAACTGTTAAAAATCCGTACATTTAAAAAAAACGTGACCATTTGCGGCAAACAGCTGATCATCATTATATAGATCTTACCTGCATTTTCCCTGTGTGAGAGAGAGAGAGAGAGAGTTACTTCATGTTAGAATGTTTCGAAAATTATTTAGATTCTAAGCATACATACCTCGTCATGTATCTTCATCAAAATAACTCTTATCGAATTGTGAATAAAACTCAATTAATATAAGGAAATAAAGCATTCTAGAAAGCATTTAAAAGTATGTAATTAAAAAACAAAAATAATGTTTTTAAACGTAATATTTTATTTTCTTAGCTTCAGAACTAATAACTTTTTCAATATCTACAATATAATAATTGATCAACAGTAACATGATTAGGCAAAATATTGAAAAATAATAATGATTAGTTACTTACATTAAATTATTTCACTAAACATAATAGTATAATGACTAAATTTAATATAAGCTAGTTTTGTGCATTATTTTATCTGTGTGATTAACTCCTTACTTTAAGTATAAATGTCACTACAGTGCAACCTAAATATGTTATAATATATGGAATATTAGAATTACCTAATGAATAAATATTTTGAGATATCATATTATGTTTAATGAGTCATTTAAAGTTAAAAGTGTAACAATGTTCTAAGTAGTTTAAATATGTAAACATTTTAAATATATTATCTATTTCAAAATGATAGAATTTCAAAATGGCAGACAGGTTTTAACAGTCATATTTTCAGCTAAGTTACACAATTTATGAAAAAGATTTAATATTATTGGAAATTACCAAAGATCACTAGTTTATTGTACATTTTAAAAAGTATAAACCACAGGTGATTTGTTTCCTGGGCACAATTTTTTTTTTTGAAATTCTTAATCGATTTGAGATTGACGAGTAATCTGGTAGATATCTTATATTTTTAACAAATATACATTTATATGCTGTATAGAAAAAAACATATAGACAGAAAAAAGCGTTATGTTAACCGTTATTTAATTATTTTAATTGAATACCAATAAAATAAATTGTTCTTAAAATAACACGATTAAGTAAACAAATTAATGTATAAATATATATTTTTAACTATTTTACAAAAATATGATCGTTGACTGAGTCTTCCCATTGTATCGTGACGACATTTTATTGGTTCACGACAGTATTTTTGTTGTGAACATGATAAATACAACCAATAACGACACACGATTTATAGACACGTTTAGTCGTGACGTCTTATTTGTTGTTTTACGATTTTCGTACGAACTGTTTTCATTGTAATAACTATCTCTCGTCACAACAAATAAAGTTAATCGTGTCGTCCTAAGTTTATACTACCATTTAAATTGTCAGGATATGGAACGTGCCTTAGTCTTAACAAAACAATAACAGAGTATTTTAAGGTAGTAACAATATAAATCAATATTTAATAACCAGATTTTGACATCATAAAATTATATAATTTTCATACATTCTACAAATACTTGTAGCCATAATAATCGGTAATAATGTTTTTCAATATTTACTATAATATATTAATTGAAAAATATATTTTATTACCTTGTTTAATATTGTCCAAAAATTGGCTAAACACTCTTATTTAATACGAAGTATACTGGGGTTTAATAACAACTGTGAGTAAATAACGAATTTAAATTCCTATATGTTTAATATAATTACTTAATTATACATAATAAACATTTTTCGTGGACTACCCCCCGATTTCAACACTATGCAGACTCTTTAAGCTTTAAAATAGTGTACCTAGAATGCCTACTCTATCTATTGGTGTGCATCCAATTTCAACGGTTTAAACTTACCGAATTTCTATAGACGAATGCATGTGAAGCGTGTTGTAGTGCTCAAAGTCACGTGCGTTAATCTCAGTGACGGATAGACGTCACTCACAAATGTCATTACATAAAGCATCAGTATAGTAAGACTGCAAACTGCATGGTCTTTACGTAATTTGCATAAAAACACAAATCACGGTGTATTAAGATATTATGCTATTTTGTTAAACGCATTTCGCTATGTCGGGTAAACTAGTAAGAGGAATAGTGAGGCCAAATGGTCTTAATTCACCGTAAAGTTCGTACCTACAATTATTATAAAACATTTTTTATTTGTATGTTTTTTTTAAATAATTGCCAAACCGACTGGGCTAATTTTGGCGAACTATATAGTAGATATCTAAAGAATAACTTTTGTTATTTTAAAATAATTATAGCCTCGTATAAACATATGGCGGTAGATAAAATCTGATTAGATCAGAAAAGTATCAATTAAAACAAATATCATACGGTATAACGCGTAGTAATCTTTTTTAATAAATGTACCAATACTCCTTTAAAAATTACTTGACTAGAATGACAGATGTCAATGTAGTAGAGTCACAAAAGTTATATATATTGGCATCAAGTATTTGGCATTATAATTTGTTATTAATATTGTTTGATTTACAAAGGTTTCAAATATAGAGCATATATAAATCCACCTAAAATTAGGACAAAAAGAACGATTAAAATAATTAAAAAATACGCCAGTTTGACAGATGTCATTCAAACCAAGTTATATTAAAAGTATTTATGATTTTTTGGTGAAGCAATTGTATTATAAATTTATGCAAGTTTTTTGCCACACGCACGTGTAAATTGCTACTCTTTTGTCCAAAAATTCTAAAAAAAAAAATATTTTATTGAACTAATGGACATTTTATACTTGTACTTGCCAGTACAGTTGTTACAAACTGTAAACTAATGTGGTCAAAATTAAATCTGGTGACGAATATCATGTTTAATCGACCCAATCCCAGTTCACAATTCCTAGTTCGATTCCAAGCTAGTATTGCTTCCTCTCTCAGCAGCTTCCTGTCTCTGCTGATAGTTTCTGATGGGCTGTATAAAGGAGATTAGAACACCAGCCACAACGATCCATCCGCCTGCCAGGTAGAAGGCCAATTCCCAAGATGATGTTAGATCATAAATCATTCCTGGAAGGTATAGTTGTATTAATAATAATAAAAATAATGACCGACTCCGAGATTATTGTTACGGATATCAGGCAACAGAGGAATTCCAAATATATTATTAAATAATGAAGAATGGGATGGAAGGCCTGGTGATCTGAAATACAAGCAGTTCTCTGCTAACCTTAGATTCTAGTATTCTATAACAGTTAATGAACGAAGTTCTGGTACTACTTGTATTCAGGTGTGGTTAGAAAATAAAGTTTATTTATTATTATTATTATAGTACTTAAATACGTCCTTAACATCCAGACAGAATACGAACACACATATTCATCGTTTAAATGTTTGTCGGATGAAAAGATCATTACCATTCTCAGTCCTAAAATCCGCCAAACTTCTCATCTTTAATAAAACATATTTTTCATAAAATACCAAATACTATAGGATTTCCTTTAACTTTACTATAAAATAAACATATGTATTTGAATGATCTACCCTACCTGAAAGTGGTGGTCCAATAAGATGTCCAATTCCCTGTGCCAGCAGCACCAATCCATACGCTGAAGTGAAATCATCTAATGATACTAAAGTCACCAAGAGACTAGGTGTAAAGGTGAAGGAAGCCGCAAAGAGTAGACCAAAAGCAGCCGAGACAGACGCGAGGAGCCAGAAGTTGGTGACTGCGAGAGGTAATGCAGCGACGGAGGCGCCACAGAAGACAAGGCAGAAGGCATAAAGGTTGCCTATGGAGACCGAAGGAAAGTCGCCAATCCAGCCAAGGCCAACCTGAAAGAAGTAGAAAAGTTTGGGTGTCATAAACTTTCATATAAACAAACTCGCACTGTTCTTTGTCCTCGAAAAATGAAAGAACAATTTGTTTGAGCTAAACAGACACAAATGAATGTTTCGAGCCCAAATGGAGTGAGTCGACTCAAAAGTTCTAGGTTCTATTAGAAACCATTAAATCCAAACTATAAATAGTGAAATCCAGTAGCTTGAATACTTATAACACATTTTCATAAAAGAGATGCTAATACATAAATAAGGGAACGTTTATAAAATTAACGGCTGCAATTATATTTAAATAACTACATATATTTTTTGTGAGCGTGTACATAAATCAGGACATAGGCCTATGCAGCCTGTCCCTGGCGCTGAGGAGGAAAAGAGTACAAGTAAGGTCCATGTCCAGTGAACGTACTATGACTGATACAATGATAATGGTGAATAAAAATGTTGGTTTTCTACAATAAATTCTATACATAATAAGGTTTTTTTTAGCCACAGCAAAATAGAATAGGGCGACGAACAGGACGAGCCTTGTATTAGGAGTCGTTAGAGGCAACTGAGTTACCAGAAATGATAGATGGTGGTATATCCATAAGCTTATCTTATAGGCACGGGGCAAGGATGGCCATGCTTGCCCAGCGCGGAAATTAAACGTGAAATTCCTCCTTTCTTGAGGAAGTCTATTTCCAGCAATGGACTTCCAATGGACGAAATTACAGCCATTGGAAGTCCACTGCTGGACATAGATCTCCCCCAGAAAGGGGGTATTATGCTTATAACTGCCGGGCTGGGTAAGAGAGTTGGCAATCGCAGAGCCCAGCTTTCGCGACGAGGATGCTGCTGTCTATCCTCGCCCTGTGCATTTGAGCTACACTCTTTCAGTTGGATATACCGCCAGCTATCGGTTCTTTTACCCTAGTCGCCTTTTACGACATCTGGTATAGAAGGAAGTACTATTCTTCTCTGCCGGAGATATTGTATAAAAAAAATTGTTACATTGTAGCTTTAAATCTACGCCGTAGTGGTCTGCAAAATAATCCTACGCATATTTCGTTAGTCTCATGACTTGTCTGGAACAGGTCGACGTGTCCCGTGTTCATGACTCAATATTTTGACTGCAAAATGCAAAAACACGTTTTCCGTAAATAAAGGCGCCTCAAGGCGCACTGCCTACACAAAGTTAGCACACATTTAGAATTTCTCGTGGAATTTGGCACATGAACGCGTCCCGTCGCCAAACATTTGGAAACTGGATATATTGTCTATTTCGAGATATCACCTTGGTTAGCCGTCATTAGTTATGTTACTGGCTGACCCTGGATAAAGACAGTGCCTGCACAAATGCAGCCGTACCTTGGGTTACTTTTGCAGCTTCATCAATCTTTTGGCGTACGCCTTTTTCTATTAGAACGGTTTTTGAAGACTTCCTGTATTATTTTGAAACTACTTTAACTAATCACCATATAATGTATATTTATATACAAAACCATGATTAACTCCGAGATGAGACGCTTAAAATTACATATATACTTAAATACGTGTTTAACACCTAAACACAAATACTTATCATATAAATGTTTGCCCTGGGGGGATTGAAACCACAATTTGTGACGCATAAGATAGCATCTGCGCCATTGGGATGGTCAAATTAATCAATTTGCTCTGTTGTCTGATGCGTAACACAATTGCTTTAAGCGACTTATCTCGGGGTCATGTTAATATATCAGATATCTTCACTTTTCTTTTTCTATTAAATATTTTGATAAATTTGCAATAAATCAATCTGCTTTATGTAAATTTTGTAGTATCCATTAATTTCTAATACAAGATGGATTGTTTACTGAGGACTGAGTGACCCTGCTGCATTAGTGCGGTCGGTATTTGCTGAAAGGGCAGGTACTGGGAAGGCGGTGTACAGCTGTTCGAAAGAATGCGTGCGAAGTGTTTGTGGTTGTGAAGTGCCAGTGATCGGGCAACTGGCGAAGGAAGGCAATTATAGAAGTGATGCCTTCGGGCAGTTAGCAACTATGTGATTATATAAGTGCAACTGACATTCGTTTCTCGTTGACAGGAAATAAATAAATAAATAAATAACTGATTGGCTGCTGCCAATTTATAGATTTTCGAGATTTCTCGTGTATATACCACGAAGCATCAAATTATTAACTTAAGGAATGCCTACTCTTAAACTCTATAAACCGAAGAAGAAAAGAATATTAACAAGCAAAAGTCATTCTTTCTCATTCTTCCATTAATGTATTTTATAGATTATAATTTAAACATATAGAAACTCGTATTGTGTATGCTTAACTACAATTCTTACCATTCCAATTGTGTTGGTGATCCCAATCAAACTCAGCATAAAGGCTCCATCGTCTTCGCTGAAGCCCTTGTGGATCATATGCTCCGCCAAGTAGAAATACGGTACAATGAACCAGATAAACAGGATGATGGTGCCGAGGCACATGCAGTTAAACGTCATCTTCTTAAATAAGGTGACGTTAAACATGTCGGAGAGGCAATCGAGGCAGTCATCGTACCAGTTCTGAAATAATAGATTGATGAATTACAACATGCTAATAATAGCAAGCATGGTAATACAAAAAAAATTGTTTATTAGCACAATACATGGTATAAAATGATAGAATAAAAAACAATAGAACGATGAGCTCATTCTATTGTTTATGTTATCATTTTATTTCTTCAGTTTATTGTTCCGTCATTAAAATAGCATGGAAATCATTAACAATATTTGTGGAATCATTAACAATATATCGGAATCAAAGTTTCAATAATAATTATAGGCGCTTTAAAGTTACTAACTCCCAATCCAAATCCAAGGGCACGATGATTAAGATAACCAATTTCAATTGCTATGTCGATTCCTGAAAAAAACTATTTATAAAGGTAGGTAGGTACATGAAGATTTCACTCGGACCTATATCTTCCACCAAACAACAATGCTTACATTCTTGTTCCAGTTTGAAGTGTTAGAGCGGCAGCGAAATTATGAAGAAATTTGACATAATATCTATAATATCTACTTGCATAATATAGTTTAAATATTTTCAGTTAAAAGAAAAATTTTAATTACCTGCTCTTTCTCATCAATAGTTATCATAGAGTTTTTGAATATATCTGGACATGAAGACACTTTCAGTCTATACCTCTTAATGTTTAACATAGCGTTTCTGTGGCTAATCGAATTCAACGGCATCTTTAAGTCTTTCAAGTAATGGTGATTTACGGATAGCTGTTTTTTAAGCCAATCTCTTTTGTTTTCTTTGCTGTCTTGTTTTACGAACTCTTTATCCTCCTTTGATTCAGATTTACATTTTCTAAATACAACGTTTTGCTTAATATTCTTAACCTGACATTCTCCTTCCAATTCGTTAGCACTTCGATCACATCTCTCTGAGTTGGTACGCTGAAAATCATGTTCTGTGAAAGCAATAACTGGCGTGGCAGCTGCGTCGTTCTCTTCAATATTTTTTATATTTTCATCTTCTTTGATTTCAGAAAACTTTGGATGTTTTATTTCTTGGCCATAATCGTTGCTCGTAGTTTTTAATAATGACTCCAACATCGCCTTAGACATCTGAAAAATAATATTTGTATTTAAGTGGAAGAAAGTTACTAAGTTTGTATAAAACTTAGTGAGTACATTATTGTACTTAACAATTATATTTACCTTGTCGTTATATATTAGAAAAGATGGTAAATGGACCATAGATTGAGATCTCTGATTTAATTTATTGTTCTTTTTCAAAGTAACCAAATTTTGGTGTCTACGAATGCTCGCAGCTTCATGGTCTATAACTTTTTGTGGTGATATTCCCCTCTTAATCAAGCCATCCATAACTTTTCCTCTTGATGGAGAATTTAAATCCATTGCATAAGGATTTGCAACTGAAGCGGAACTAGAATTTTTAGATTTTTCTCCCTCTTCATCGGGGTCATGTAGCTTTGCTTCGTCTTTGTGGTTTTGTTTTTTCTGTTCTAATGTCCACCATTCGGGATCTCTCATGACACACCCGCATACACACAAATTCAGAAGAGTTCCTGACAGCAATAGAATAGTTCCCCTCCATCCGTACTCTTCTATGAAGTATTGAGTCATAGGAGCATAAACAAAGGTCCCAACACCTGTACCGCAAGCCCCCAAACCAACGGCTAAGTTTCTTTTCTTTTCAAACCAGTAAGCAATAGACACAACAGCTGTCACATATACAAGTCCGAGTCCTAATCCAGCGATAACCCCAAAAGTAATCATCATCATCTCCAAAGTTGTTGAAATAGAAGCCAAAACAAATCCAAGAGACGATATTATACCTCCTAAAATAGTCATACTGCGACATCCATATCTGTCGACTAAAGCACTCATGACGGGACCTGATAGCAGTGGTACAGCAATAAAGAGGCTTCCAATCCAAGCGGTGGTCGATTTACTGGCGCCAAATTGTTCCAAAAATTCAATGTACAGTAGTCCAAATGAGAAGCTAATGCCATCAGCAATCATTGATATTACAAACGAAGATAATACCACCACCCATCCCCAACCACCATCTGGGATTGAAACCTTCTTTTCTCCACCAATGTCCCCTTTTTCAATATCCTCATCACTTACAGGGTTTGGTATAATCTTCATTTGTTTTTTTATATCATTATTCACGAGATACCTTATATCTTCATTTTGATCAGTCTTATTTTTAGAACGATTATCAGAAGCTGTCAGCAGTTCTTTAGCACTAATTTCTATGTCAGGACTAGAAAACGAATTGGTTCCGACACTAGTAGTGTCACCATCTTCACCCTTGACAATGCCTGACGTAGAATCTGAAAGAAGTGATTCTCTGGCTGGGCCATCTATCAATTCTTGTGCGCGTGGCGTTCTTGTGCGTCTGACTGCTAAATTAGATTCGCAGCTT
Organism: Heortia vitessoides; assembly: GCA_020976665.1. Classification (NCBI taxonomy): domain Eukaryota; kingdom Metazoa; phylum Arthropoda; class Insecta; order Lepidoptera; family Crambidae; genus Heortia; species Heortia vitessoides. The sequence continues at coordinate 16,597,457 of JACJUM010004390.1, forward strand.
TGCTGCATAATGGCTAAAGAAAATACCGGATAATACTGCTGTTTTTGGTGTTGATCCGTTTATCTTAACCTGGGATCCCTCGCGTGGTACCGGCTGGCCTGCCGTGCCACGCTGTTGAGCTTGAGAGTGTTGGGCTTGTTTTGGCTGAGTACCATCAAGGCAGTGGTCAGTACAGTAGTTCTGGTAGTGTCACCTCCCATACACGCGTATTTATGGCTTTATCGATAAGTTTCACACTTCTTACTGCACCAGCGCGCGTCCAATGGCGTTGGTGGCTCTAAAAAAGAATTATAAATATAAGAATTAACGTAAATATAGCCGCAGAGTACCGGCAGAGGTGGATAGAACCACCCCCTGTACCAGGTGTCGTACAGCATTCCCACCGTGAAGTTATGCTCCGCGATTACCAACGCGCCTTCCCAGCGTGAATTTTGAGCTCAATTCCTCCTTTCTTGGCTACATCCAGCAATGGACGTCGAATCTACCATGGTGGTATTCATACACAATGGAGATGATGAACATAAATATGACCCAGGAGCACATACATGTTCTGGTCCAAACGAAGGTATCACCCATACCCAGGCCCATGTTGATGATGAAACGAGACAGGTAGTCATACATCAACTCCTCTGAATAATGTATTATGGTACAGTTATTTAAAATATGTACGTACTTACATTGCTCAGTTTATGTATTATTTTAATACCTTATATCCTTATTGAATCTGTTATTGGTTATTAAATCATTTATTTGACCCATATTAACCGATAACTCTGGGTCATAAAAACGGGGTGCATATCAATCAACACTTATTTATAAACATATTATGTCATGTGTATTTATTGTATTTATCGTATAAAAATACGTTGCTTAATAAAAGACCAAATATAGAAAATACAATTCATACTTTGAAACCTTTCATCCATATATATATAAAAGGAGAATCTGATTGACTGACTGACACATCAACGCAGGGCCTAAACTATAAGGGTAAAAAACTTGAAATTTTGCTCAGGAGTTGCTTTTATAACATAGGGGAACACTGAGAAAGGATTTTTGAAAATTCATCCTATAAAGGTGTAAAACGGAAGTACACAGTTAGTATGAATCTTTGCTGTATTTCAAGTCAATCGAATGAAATTCAGTATAAAATCTTCTTCATTAAAGTGATGATATACGCGTAAAATATTTTTTTGAAGATCATCCCTTAAGGAGATAAAAAGGGGGTGCAGAGTTAGTACGAAAGTTCTACAACTTAACTCGGGCAAAACCGCGAGGCGCTGCTAGTGAAAAAAAATTAATAAAATATAAAGCCTAAATTGAATTACAAAGAATGCATTTAGAATTCTAGGAAACGAACAATAAAAATCTTTACTACATAACACATAATGATAAAACTCATAATACGGAAAAAGGTAGCTAAATGTATTCTAGCTTCACCTTGGAAACGCATTTCCTGTATGACTTTTTGTTTTCCATCAATCCATTTTCTTTCGCACGATCGTACGAAGGAAAACTTGAACGTTATCATTTCCCACCCACAAAAGTAACAACACAGTTTATTGTACACTCTGCTATTTAGTTTTTCAATTACAGACTCCTACTTTACACATACTAGGACATCAGCCAATATACGTGGGCTCACTGTTATATTTCCTTCGATTCTTTTGTATTCATTTTAAATGTTGTTTCCACTGCATATTATTCTACGGATATTAAATAAATTTATAGAACTAACCTTTATGATTATGGCGGTATCATATGAGTTTTCCGCCTGTAAATTTATCGAATTCCAAAATTAATGTAAAGTGTAGTTTTTAACTCTGAATCTCTCGAAAAATAACTCGAATCGTACGGAATTTGTAATCTTTATATTTATAAAAGGAGAAGATGACTGACTATGCTATCTGAAATGCAACTTGAAAATGTGCTAAGAAATCATTTTTAAAATTCATCCCCTTAAAAAGTAGGTAAGTAAGGTAGTAAAATGGGGGTGAAAAGTTAGTTCTTCATTATAAGTCATGAAACACGTGAAATATATTTTATCGAAACTCACTCCTTAAGAGTGTAAAATGGGGAGGGGGGGGTGTATTTAATATGAAAGTTCTCTTATTTAAATAAAATGTTATATTTAGTCTATAAGTTCCTTATAATGATTATATTTAATCGATATCCCATTTTGTGAATTCAAATAATCGTACTTTTATGGCAAATTTTACTGTTATAAGGATAAACTTACCGATTTTTCTGTATTCATTATTCTCCCGGGAATTACGCGGTTGAGAAACCGAGGGGCTTTGCCGGTTAGATTATAAGATCGGAAACAGTGTAATAGCGGACTATCGTCAAAGATATTTCAGATGAATCTCATATTGGACTATTAGGTCGCTTATCCTGGCGCCACCTACCTATTGTGAAGAGGTAATTTTATATTTGGTGGAATTGATTAATACTAGCTTTTATGCGCAGTTTTGTTAAGACGATAAGGGCTCCATTGACACTTATTACATGTGTTTATAAAACCTCCTCACCATCAATTTTTCTTGTAGGTTTTAATAATGTGGCTCATTTGATCAGTCTGTAGTAAACTTAGTTTAAATGCTCGCCTGGTACCTAGTAGTAGGTAGTAATATATTTCTGATATTTCTGTTGTCTGATGGCCGAAAATAAGTGTTTTAAGCGACATATCACGGAATCAGGCGAATGTATGAGATGTTGTAGGAATGTATTATTATTAAGTTTCTTTTGCATTTATAATGTTAGTTGGGACTCAAGTTTCATTTAAATGTAAGTTTGATAGATATACGAAAGGAATATTCTAAAAGGATATTTATTGAAGTCATTAAAAGGGGATTCAAAGATATAAACTGACCGAATTTAATTAGAATAGACTGTGCACTAAATATTTGATAATGGTATACGCTGATTTAAGGATAATAATAAAGAAGTTTATTAATTATACCCTTTGATGTATCCTATATTGTTTGTCCTTAGTATGGCGGGTAGAATTAACTCAGAGTTCGATAGGACTTAAAATAAAGGGCGTTTAAAGTAAAATTATTACGTGGTGCACATTCCGAGTGTTGTCTCACTTGGAATTATGTGTACCGGAACAATTTGAATGCAGTCGGCGGCGCCCACAACCGCTCGTGCAGCCAGAACTAACCTGCTAGCCAAGACGCCCCTTACCAGATTGATCCGTTTTGTGAATCCGCTCCATAAGAGAATCGACATATTTTAAATATAATTAGGTATATAGTTTAGTTTATTTAACAAATGTCGTTGAGTAACTATTTTTTATTAAAAAAAAATCCCACAACATCTCATACGATTATCTCGGAATCAGGACTGATTCCATGATAAGTCATTTCAAGCACTTGTGTTATGGACATCTTCATATTTAATACCTTTAATATAATGTAAATTTTTGTCCACGCTTGGGATCGAGTCCACGACTTTTGGCGCACAAGATTTGCCCCATCGCAATTCTTTAATTTTAGTATCTTATATCTCAATAATTTAGTTGTAAATTATAACTATATAAAATTTACACAACATTGAACACATTGAATTAATTTCGAAAAATGTAATTTAAAGCACTGGTGTTTCGGATATCAGACCACAGATAAAAGATTGTCTCTGGTAAGGATCACAAACTAGACCATTGACACATAAATAGGTAGGAATACAACCAAATGTATCATTTGGCCCGACGAGCGTCGAGATGTCTGGTACGCTCTATTGTCAGGAGGCGTTGACGTATTAGGAACTTGGCCAATGCCCAGGAAGTATGACAGCATGAGCAGGATCACAACGTTACGTCATTTATATATAGGGCCATTAATAGTACCTAATTTTAATTTATCTTTTAGCTAGCCGTGACGTTCCGGCAGTGTAGAATAGTATCTCCCTCTGTACCAGGTGTCGTAGGAGGCGACTAACGTACCAGAACTGATAGATGGTGGTATATACAGAGCGGGGATGGACAGCAGCGTCCCCTTTGCCAAAGGTGCTCCGCTTACCAACACGCTTGCCCAGCGCGGCAATTATGGGCAAAAATCTTCATTTCTCGGGGAGGCCTATGCTATTCTCGGGGAGCAGTTGACTTCCAATGGCTGATATAATGATGATAAATTAATCTTTTAACAGGTGGATCTGATTGGACCTTTTACTTCAGCCAACAAATCGACTGCGTTACATTTTTTAATATTAATGGTATTTGAGATTAGTCTTTATATGTTCACACAACATCTCATACTTTGACCTGACTCCGAGATAAGACGCTTAAAGCACTTGTGTCACGAACTTAAATATATATATATATATTTAACACCCAGACACAGAACAAACACAAATAGGATCACTACCATCTGCGTCATCGGGGCCCTTTGCTTTTCTTGTATTTATAACGTTACTAGGTCTTAGATCTATCATAAAGTAGAACATGAGATCGTATTAGGAGCACTTAAGCAAACTAATCTTTAATTTCTATCAACATATCGGCATACGTCGACTCCTGTGGTTTTAATCAAATGATCTTTCCAGCTAGTGGGTGGGCGTATAGTGCCTTTATATTTATTACCCTTATTACCTGTTTAATAATTCGGTTTCTTAAATAATTATATAGGTAGACGAATATGCCTTTGATATAATTCTAATCGGCGAATTGATTATAGGTAAACGGTATTTTTGTTCGTAACACAAGTGCTTCAAGTGACTTAATACGAAGTCGGGGCAATGTATCAAATGTTGTGTACATATATATAAATATATATATATATATATATATATATATATATATAGCTGACTAACTGACATCTCAACGCAGGGTCTAAACTATACCTTAAGGTTAGAAACTTGAAAAAAAAAACTTTTTGCACAGAGGTTTCCTTAATAATGTAGAGAATTAATTAGAAAGGATTCATGAAAATGCACCCTCTAAAGGGGTATAGTAAGCGTGCAAAATTAGTATGAAACGTGGCTGTTTTAAAAGTTATTTAAATAAAATTGAATAAAAAGGTTCTTTATAGAAAGTTAGGAAACGTGTAAAATATATATTATCGAAATTTAACCCTTGAGGGGCTAAAAGGCAGGAGCAAAGCTAGTATGAAAGTTCTACAACTCAACTTAGGTGAAACTACGGGCGCAGCTATTATCGTAAACTTTTGCTCACATCACTCGATAATACAAGGGAATACGTATAGGTTTGTCGATAGAGCAGCTCGTCAGCTGGTCCACCATTAAGATATTAATGTTAACTTTGCCTTAGTTTACATTTCATAGACAAAATCAACCTAGCACGGCTACAAAACTACACTAGAAAAAAATTCGAAAACATAAATTACGTCACTTGGATCTATCAGAGATTTACGTACATGTTTGTGTCCGAAGTTACAGTTTTTTATGAAATAATATTCAGTAATATAAATCTTCTCCACCTCCGTTAAATTTCACTTTAATTATTAATATCAAGTATGACATTCTTTGTATCGAATTAATACAAAGACAGATCACTCTTGTCCATCTCATCTCTAAGACATTAGCGTCGATAAACCTAATTCCTTTAGCTAACTAAGCGTCCATTAATGGTAAAACTCAATACAACTTAGGTCGCTATATTGTTTATTAATATGTCTAGTTGGCAACAATTATTAAATTACAGATATGTTGACTTACAATCCAATTATAATGAACTCGTAGCAAAAACAATAATACGCATTGATAATACGAACGCACTCAAGAAAACTATATTTGAACTTTGAAAATAAAGAAAGTCCTCTCTCTACGTTTGTTTGACATTCCTCATATCAGTTATATATTTTTTAATTAGAAGAAATCCCACAAAATAATAATAAGTTATTAATATTGCCGATTACTTACATTATCTATAAGTAAATAGGAAGAAACGACAACCGCGCACTCTCACCGGTTGACACAAAGTATAACTGACTTCCACGAGAAATCGATAAGGGAACCCACCATCTCACTCCACCCCCGACCAGCCTACGCGACTCTGTTACACCCCTCCCAGCGCATACAAGTTACGGCCACAAAAGTGCGCCCCTACGGATTGGTGGAGGTCAATATAAATTTGACTTGTCTAGCACCTGAATTTTCGTGACGTCACACAGCTCACATACATCCACTGTTTATTTATAGTCGTTTACGTTTTTATTACTCAAGAAAATTAAATTGGCAACCATAAAAGGCGGAATTGAGTGAAGATACTTTTAAATAATGGAAAAAAAGGGTAATTCATATCTAATTATAGTCGTAAAGTGCTTCATAACGTATGTAAAATATAATTCAAATATATTGTTAAAAATTTACTCTCTTGGGTCTTTTTTGAAAGTGAGGTACCGTCTGAGTGGAATAATATCGTCGTATAGAGTCGTAAGAGAAGACAGAGGTACCTAAACTGGCAGATAGCAAAATGTAACGAGACAAGGATGATTAGTAGCATAACGAAGTTACTCTCTGATCGCAACCATGGCTCTCGTTACCAATACGTGGCAATTAGGGGTAATATAATTCATCCAAAATAATGTAATCTCTTGGAGAGACCATAAGACGACGTAAGACTAATACGATGATAATAATGAACTTCAGCTGCAAATATATCTAAACCTCTCGAAACGCCCTAACATTTGAAATAACTTAAAAAATAATCATCATTATACCATCCATTGAAAGTCCACTGCTGGACATAGGCATCTCGCTAAGTAAGCGTGATATGTTTTTGATTGTGAAGTGCCAATGGAGAGCGACTGCGGGAGGTATTTACTGAAATTATGTTGTTGTACTCCATTGATAGAAATAGTGCCAATAAAGTCTTATATAACTTTATCATCACCATCATCTTACCAGCCATTAGAACTCCATTTCTGGACATAGGCCTCTCCAAGAAAGAAGGAATTTTGCCTATAATTGCCACACTGGGCAAGCTTGTTAACAATTGCAGAGCGCAGCTTTCGCGACAGGGATGCTTCTGCCCATCCCCGCCCTGTGCATTTGAGTTGCACTATTCCGGATGGATATACCGCCATCTGTCGGTTCTGGTACTTTAGTCGCCTCTTACGACACCTGGTGCAGTGGGAGGTACTATTCTACACGGTATCTCACGGCACTAAAAATATATTATATTCTTAAGACTCTTCGACATCCGGTTATGAGACCAATCTCTAAATATAGCGTGATGGTATTAAGTTCAAATAAATATACAAAAATCATTCAATAGCAGCAATGAAGTCATACTGTCTTCTATTTCAAAGCCATTACGAACTTCCGACATTCATGAGACATTTTAAATCTGGTAAACAAATTAACGGTGATTTCCTTATATAAGGTCTACAAGAATTAGACCCATACAAAGATCGCCTGCGTTGGTATTTCTCTCTCACCTATTTTGTGGCCAAATATCTGTGTGACATAGTTTATTCAACATAACTAGGTTGGGAATGAGCTAGTGATATCGTGCGATGATTCGAGCGTCTAAAGACTGTATTTTGAAATAAATGTGTGAATTTCCAATTGCTGGAAAACATTGAGTAGATAGACTGATGAATTTAAAAGTCCAAATTCTATTGTGATCCTTAATGTGTACACAAACGAAGGGCAGCGATATATAAAATTCATGTTGTTTGGGCACAGTTCCAAGCAGTCTCCATGACCCACCCCAGAGACGCCAAGCTCTATTAACTTACGTAACCTTGTCTTTGTCAATATAAAAGTTCAGGTCGTGCTTAGTGTGAGATACCTAAAATGTTAGAACATTGCGGTTGGCCTTTTAAAAGACTAAAAAAATAGTTCATATTAGGGCCTACATTGTAAATATATTCGTACAATTTGAAATAAAATACGAAAAGATAGGTACAAAATGGAAAATGACCAGCCCCTTATTTTGTGTTCTCGAAATGAGAATATGAGTGTTTATTTATTATTTAGCGACCTCGGCTTTACTCGTGTTTAAAGTAGGTAACCAGCACCTGCCGATCGCTCCCAACCGAGACAATAGTTACCGCCAGCCAGCCGAAGTACCTCGACCTTTTAAATCCCTGCAATCTTTTCTTAAATACTTATGAGATATCTTGATAATATACTTATATCGAGTTTAAAAAATGTTTTATGGGGCAATTTTGTTCTCTGAAATTTACAAGGTAGGAGTATAATTTATTTAATTGGATAAGGAATATTGTATTGTATAAAATAGCTTGGTTAATAGCTATTTAATTAGAAAACTCATATTTTTTTTGTAATATGTAAAAGATTAAAATAGATTCTGTGGGTTACTACTCCCATATAATCGAGAAGTTATTTATCGATATTTTTAAGATAGAATCTCGTCGCGTCGATGTACTTACAAATGGCGTATTTCGTAAGGGTTAAGGTTAAGCGCACAAAAATATGTTTATGTCGACATTCATTTCTACAGAGTTTTTAGACTTTCCTACACTATAATGTAATTTATCATACATATGTTAACCTTGCTCTTGAATCACTATCTATTGCTGACAACTGTATTAAAATTTGTTGAACAGTTTAAAAGATCTAAGCGAATGAACAGCGGAGCAACTATATTTTCTACTAGACAAAGAAAAATGTTTATACTGTGAAACGCTAGTACATATTGCATTTAATAATTACTATTTCATTTATTAAGCATCACTTTGGAAACGAGTTCATCATCATCATACCAGCCATTGGAATTCCAGTGCTGAACATAGACCTCCCCAAGAAAGCTTGCCCATAATTGCCGCGTTGGACAAGCGTGTTGGCAATCACAAAGCGCAGCTTTCGCGAAGGGGATGCTCCTGCCGATCCGCACCCTGTGCTTTGAGCTACACTGTTTCTGATAGATATACCGCCATCAGAGGGGGAAGTACTATTCTACTGAGCCATTAGGTACCGGCAAAGTAGATTATGACCAGGAAACGAGTTAAAAACAATTTCAGTTCCAGTTCAGGGCCAGTTCTTTCACCTATAGAAATGGTCACTATCAATCAGTGAGTTGCTTGTAAATTCCATCAAACGACAATCCAACATTTCATCTACATTTGGACATTTATAACTTAGTTATGAACGAACAGCAATGCATATTCAAATGAAATCTTCTTTCCTTTATATAAAGTTATTAGGTTTCTTTGGAATTATCTAAATCAAATTAGAAAACGCATTTCACAAATTGATTCGCAAGCAATTTTTTTACATACTATTATTAACGCTTACTTATTATTAACGCCTTAAAACTATAAATAAGATATATGTATTTTAATAAAATTGCTAGTAATAAATTTACAGGACTATTTCAAGTTGGTTTGCATTACTAAACTCTACGATATTAGTTATAAAATATGTACGGTATATTTATAAACTATTCAAGAATACCTTAAAGAAAATATTTGCGAAGCTTATAGTATGAGTATATTCTTATAGAAACTTTAAGGTTATATGGTACGGTACTCTTATGTATTATGACCTTGAACTTAATTTACACGCCAAGGTTCTTTGCCGATAAAGCCACACTACCAGAAAATGTAATGATATGATTAGAAATCGTAAATAACTTTTTTCCTAAATGTTTGACGTTTTAGAAAGTGCTTCAAAGTGATTAACATCGCGACACATTTATATTTTTATAAGTCTTTAAAAGTAGTCAGATAAACATATATATTAACAAATAAAACCAACGACATAAAAAGTAATAATTGAATAATCCATACTTAAACTAAACAAGCCTAAATTTACGAGTATGGAACGCAACTTTATTCAATGTTACCATTAAATATTTAAAGACTTTAAGAAATAAATTTTAAAATTGTTCCAAATAGAAATTTGAATTTATATTACATATTTTTAATTCCAACTTTATATTAATTAAAAATATTCAATATTTTTTTCAAAATACCATTAAAATTATAATAATATAGAGATTATTTTCTCATACATTAAAAATGATGCTCGCATAAAACGGAATGACTGTAAATTTTGACGTTTAGTGCTGGCAACATTGGCAAGTTCTTTTTCCCCAGGATTGTTGGAGACACGTGCGTGTTATACGCCGAATACTCTAAAACAAGTCAAAATGACTGAAGGAACAGCGACTATTCGCACTCGTAAATTCATGACCAACAGGTAAACTATCAAATCAGTGAAATTAATGTTTAAACATACGTAAAGTGCCATCGGATTCTTGATGCCTCGCCATGACAGGTTATGTGTGACAACGTTTTGTGAATTTTCAGGTTGTTGGCTCGCAAGCAGATGGTTTGCGATGTTCTCCACCCTGGAAAACCGACCGTCAGCAAGACTGAGATTAGGGAGAAGCTGGCCAAGATGTACAAGGTGACACCTGACGTAGTCTTCGTTTTCGGTTTCAAAACTAACTTTGGTGGTGGCAAGTCCACTGGATTCGCGCTCATCTACGACACCTTGGACCTGGCTAAGAAATTCGAGCCGAAACACAGGTTAGCGCGTCATGGTCTATATGAGAAGAAGCGACCAACCCGCAAACAGCGCAAGGAACGCAAGAACAGGATGAAGAAGGTGCGTGGTACCAAGAAATCCAAAGTAGGTGCGGCCGCCAAGAAGTGATGTGACGGTGTAGGACTGTAAGTTAATAAAAAATACAAAAAAATATTTATGTGTTTTTGTGCTATTTCCTGACATCTGATAAATCTAGTTATCCAAGTGCTGTGTATTGTTGTGCTCTGTCATGTTTAAATATCAATTAATTTCATGGTTACTTAAGTAAATATTCTTAATTAAAATTTATAAACAATTTAACATATACAACATTTACCAAACCTTGTGTTTATCACTTCAGAGTTTCAGTTAAAGTATAATTTTTTAATCTGATTTGTTTTCTATAAACTTATGATAAAGTCTTATATTTTTTGCTTGCACTTAAATTAAAACTATATTGGTAAATCAAGTATGAATCTCTTGAGTTGAACATGATGTTTTTCTCGCTAATACTGTTGAATATTGCGGTCATTAAAAATATATGGGCACTAATTTGACTTTAATTGAAGTTGATTTTAATTTATTTTATCCATTATTACTCCTGTTAATTTTATTTATGCAAAAGTTTTTAATCAGAAATAAAGAATAATCTTTTTAAACAAATATTAAGAAATACATGGAACATGATTTAAATAGATTGGAATGGGCTGATGGAACTTTAAAAACTGCATTTATTTCTCTATACCTATATATGTAGCTTATGTTTGTTTATTCATTCTAATACCAGCCATTGAAAGTCCACTGCTGGACATAGGTCTCCCCAAGATAAGGGCTATGTTGCCCATAATTGCCATACTGGGCAAGCGTGTTGTCAATTGCAGAGCGCAGCTTTCGCAACGCGGATGCCGCTGCCCATCTCCGCCCCGCACATTGGCCGCACTGTTGTGGATGGATATACTGCTATCTGTCCGTTCTAGTACTGTAGTCGCTACTTACAACACCTAGTACAGGGGAAGGTACTATTCTACTCTACCGGTACCTCACTGCAGAGTAGAGTTTACTCAAAGCAGTCACTAAAAAGTATATTATGTTTCTCATATTAAGAAAATATTTTGGAATTTACTTTTTTATGTGTCTTACATGAATAGACCATGTGTGTGAATAGACCAAGAAGTGTTGGTTTTATAAAGCACAAGGTTAATTTTTTTAAGAAAACAATTATTTTATTAACTATCATTTTGAGTCTTATATTTTGTATCCTTTATATCTTTGTATATTATAAATAAATATGTTCTATTAAAAAACAAAAATGTATGTAGCAATGGTACATTTTGGTGTAACTACATATATAGTTAAGTTTCAAGCAACATTTCTCCATCAAAACATCTATTTAATCAGAATGTTCTCTATCTAATGTATTATAAAAGTATTTCTAATGATGATCAAAACCAGTTGATAAACCTATTCGGAACTCCAACCGACAGCACTGCTTAGCACTTTTTCCATTTGGTTTCCTGCAGTAATTTCATGACTATCTCTTGTTATAAAAAACTGCAACTAGCTTAAAGGTGAAATTCAACTAACTAATTTTTGTTCATATAATTTAGGTATACTAACATTTTGTATTTGTACTTTCTTAACTTGTGAAGTTGATAAATAGACCATACTAGAGACTTGTTTAAAAGATATAGCCTCAAAGATAAATATAAAGCAAAATAAAATATTAGATTAATAAGTATTTTCCAAAAGTTACTTCAAAAAGTATGTGTATTCATAAAAAAGGTACTTATTTAATAAATTATATCACTACTAGTAGTTGTACCATTGCCATTTTAATTTATTCTAAGAAAATATACTTTCAGCACCTTATATCTACCTAAAATTGTGTAACAGCTTTCCTACTTTTTGTTTCAGTGAAAAAAATAATGCAATAAAAATGGCCCCTGACATGCATGGCCAATGCAATAAGTTATTTAAAATTTTATAGTCCAGTCTATATACTTGAAGAGTTGTCAAAAGTTAGCTACCAGTATTATAGTATTTCGTATAGTATAATCGTTAGGCAAACATCCTGGGGTGGGCACAGACACCTCCCCCACCTCTTCCCCCCTCTTATGAATCTAAATAATATTAATAATAAATTATTACGCCAAACACCATGTAAGCAATAAGAATAACTTGTGCTATGACGAAAAACATGTGCCATTCTAATCAAGCTTTAGAAGTATTTAATTTTTGTTAGATCTCTGAAAAGATTCTGCGTTACCTACTTTTAATTATTTTTATATGTACAGATCTTGTTAGAGGTAATTTCGACGGCTTCAATGCCGTAGTATAGGCGGCAGTATCGTTTGACTAGGCAGCAAGCTGTGTTTCTACGGACCTCATATTCAATCTACAGCTTGGCTAAAACAGGATAGGTAGATTTTTAGTATACTACATTTAATGCAGTCTATAATATGAACGAATTGTCGCTGAGTGGATGAGTAGTATATTTAAATAATAAATTTTTGGGGACTTAAGCTCAATAGGAGGCAACTTAAGCCCTGGATGTTCCCAGCAAATGCAGTTGACTTATACACGGATGTAACGGAAATAGACCGTAGGTTTCTATATCTATGTACTAGCCTACGGTTAATGCTACATGTAAATTTTGGATTATTAATTATTTATTTCGATAACGATAATAATTAAGAAACACAACAACTAATAATTGCACTTAAAACTAGTAATTATGTGGTAAACACGCTTTCTGTGAGTTATTTTAGGTAATTATTTATCTTTCAAAAATTCGCGTACTACGTGTTACTATTTTTCGATAAGTAGGTATTATATACTTTATTTTTTTTTAATATGACTTTAAATTTTAATAGTTGTTAGACTTTTATTAAATAATATTTCGGTATAACTACTGTTTTGGAGGAGCCAAAATCAAATTAAGTTCACCATATTGTTCATTACATTCTAAGGTCTTTCGGTCGTCGGTCGTGAAGGCTCCTCAAATCCGCGGGGCCTTACCTGCAGCCTAAAGCCCGAGGCAGCTTAAATCCGTAGCATACTTTCAGTCTGGAATATAACATGGTGTCCACCACCACGGGTGAATTGGAAGTAAGAAAAAAGAAGTAAATACAGCATTAAATAAATTACCTAGCATATTTATTAATTTAAGTTCCAAATAAGTCTCCATAGACATTATGTGTCCGAGGACAATATTGTTTCGCTAGTCTGTCGTATGGCGATTCTTTTTCAACCTTATGATTACGGCTGAGTGCGTTCCAAATATGATGGACATACGTCTTATTGAGGTTTGGTAAGTTTGCATTCTTCAGAAAATATCTTTTATTGTTTTTATAATGTACTGGATAAAACATGTCTGGCTCATGGACCTTGAAACCTGAAACAAAAAAAACAATTTAAGTAGGTACCACATACATTAAAAAAAATATAGGTAATATCCATGTAGCCTCTATCGAGAAAAATTGGTACTAAAAATTCTTCAGATGTTATTACAAATATTTAAAAAATAACTAGTTAGTACTATGAGTGCATAGTCAATAAGTGGGAGAGAAAAGTGGAGTATTCCGCCGACTTACAATCACTAACGCCATAACCGTACGTACGTACTTACTTTATATTACGACAATACGAAAGCACATGTTTGCGATACCAGACTTTCCGGTGACTAACTGAACAGTGACCCCATTCAATTACCAGATATTTTCGACTGTTATTCATACTAGGGGCGCTGTTGGTATTCACGAACCCAATGATCATGATCATGATCTTGATCTACTATTGTTTTCGCTTGAAAAAAACACATAGGTAATTACTACTCAACAACAGATGGCGCCACATGTTAAAGATGACGATCGCTTACCATTGCAACCAAGGTTCCACTTTTTTTTACACATATTTTTTAACACTCGTGATATAACTCCTGGACCATTATTTCCCCAAACATGCGGCTTGTAATTCTTTTTGAAGTCACTGTAAATATAGGGAATTTAATCAATAATTAATTGAATTCACAGGAAATACAACATTTTATCGTAAAAAGGAGCGTGAGGTAACCACAAAGTACAATAGTACCCCCCACCCCTATGTCCCAGATGTCGTACACACGGCAACAGAACAACCTACACAAATTTGTCAAAACTTCGTAATCGATATAAATCTATAAGCGCGAGATATTGAGTTCAAAATTGACTGTAATTTTTTGACAGATTAGGGTAGGTCGATCTGTTGCCCACCGTACACTCTGCCCCTTTACCACGTAAGAGGCGAGCTCAAATGCACAGGGCGAATTTGACTGATATTCTGAACTCTATACTTTATACATATGTCAATATATGACGACCTAGACGAACACGTCTTAACCAGATAGAAGAGGTATTAAAGAAGGGCCAGGAAAGAAGTACCAAGAATAAATCAGCGTATAGGAAAGGACTAATGCGATTAAGGGAATCGAGAGAGGTATTTCAAGATCGTAACAAGTGGAGATCCATAGTCTCTGCCTACCCCAATGGGACACAGCGTGATGTATGTATGTATATAATATAGGAATTAAGTAAAAACTTGTTTTAAATAGGTTCGAACATAAACGTGGTGCAGTTCACTCAGGTATTACCTATTAACTGGATTTGCAAATTATTTCTGCTTTGAACAGTCTACTTGTGAAGTAAAGTAAATGATAAGTATCTAATTTTACTCCACTCGTCTTCTCTCGCTCTCTCCACTCAATACAAAATGTTCTAAAGCGTATCTCTCTAACAAATACAAATAAGGTTTATATTGATAACAAAATTTGTCATAAGCATAATAACAAAAATATTAAATAGTCGCATATTTCATATTTTTGTTATTTTGATAGACATGGCGAAGTGACTTTCCTAGCTGGACTTTTAGACTAGTCTAGCTTGGTAAGTCACATGGCGAAGTGACTTAACTAGCTGGACTATCAGACTAGTCTAGCTAGGTAAGTCGAATTCAATTTGGCTGGCGTCCGACATACCTTTGAGTCTCATGTCTTCGATCAATTTGCGTAACTAGCGATGACTTATGGGAACGCAACTCTGTTTCTTAATATTGTTCTTATTAGCCATAATAATACCCCAACGTGCTATCGGAGTCAGATATGAGTAGATCCGTAAAAAACACGGTTATCGGGATAGCCCAGCGGTTTAGCAAGTAGAAGTCGCAGTAGGCATGCAGTAGACATACCTACTTTAAGACATGTAGAAAGGGTGAATGAAAATAGAATGATTGTACAAATATATAGAACGGAAGTGTATGGAAGTGTTGGTATAGGACGACTGAGGCGAACATATCTTAACCAGATAGAAGAGGTATTAAAGAAGGGCCAGGGCAGAAGTACCAAGAATGAACAAGTGTGTATAAATAGACTAATGCGAGTAAGGGAAGCGAGAGAGGTTTGCCAAGATCGTAGCAAATGGAGATGCATAGATGTATGTATGTATATAAGTGGCAGTAGGCAGACTACTACTAGCACGCAGAACTGACGGGCAATGGTTGACCATTTATCGTCAAGTGCAAGGTAAGATGGTCACGCACGAAAGGAGCAGTCGGCGGGCGGACAGATTATCATCACTTGGGGAGGCCAGTGGAATAATAATTTGAGTTTTCCAAAAAGTTGTTATTTAACAGTTGAAATATTTTAATATTATTTCGTTAGTTATTTGCATACAATTACCGTACCGTTAAATATTAACTAAACACTTTCTAGTAGGTGTTAGTTAGTTCTAGTTGCTTCTAAAAATATATGCTGTCTGGTGGAATACAATTTCTTGTGGAGTTTATAGTCAACTAATTGCAAGATACGTTCAGTTACGAATAATAATGTATAATAACAAATAATGTGTAATTACCTTATGGTGGCACTGGCAACTTTTCTTCCGAGAGAATCATTTGAGAAGGACATCGCTCCAGCTGACACGGACTTTCTACTCTCCCGGGCCGCCCAATTGTTGCCTAAAGAATCCAACGATCTCACAACCACTACATCCGTGTCTATATACACCCCAGCATACTTATAAAGAGTCAAATATCTTAACGCATCCGAACTGTGTTCTATCTTCCACTTGCTCCGATTGTACGGAGTCTTCATCATCATGTCTTCTAAAGGCGTGCCAAGGGCATAATCCTTCATATATATCCTGAGGAGTTTAATGTTATCGTAACTCAACAGCTTGGCCAAAGGACTGTTCTTCAGAATGAAGTTTGATACTGGTCCACTGAACAATACGTGCACCTGCCAGTGCGGATGAGCGAGTGCAGCTGATTCGACAGCGCACGCTTGTCTTGATGTGAGCCCGCCTCTGCATGACGTCTCGTGGAAGAAGATGGAATTGGGCGGCGGAGCGAAACCTTGATCCAGTTTAGTCAACGCGTCGTCTTCGTAGTGATAATGGCAGCTTATATCTTCACTCATGTTCCAACGGATGAAGTACACTTCCACAGGTCCATGTGGAAAACAGTTATAGACAAACATTAATATTACAGAGCATATCAGTAGTCTAAACATGTACTGTAATCTCGGTCGACGAAAGAAAGATTTAAACATGTTCAATCAGAATAAAACAATTGTAAACTCGGTTAAAATGAATCGCTAAACTTTACAACGACGCGTAACTGAATGACAGAAGGGATGATTAGCTTATCATTTATTAGAGCGCGTGCACAGTGCTTCAAATTATAGGAAATACAAATAATGAAAATGCTACTATATATATATATATATATTATTAAATAAAGACAATATTGTATCATTTGGTTTCGCAAGTTTATTTATTATTCGCATTGTTATTATGGTAAACCAGAAAGCTTGTGGAGATTGGCTGTATACAGGCTGTCTTTGCTTTTTCACGAATACACTATTTAATGGATTTTAAAGAACTGACTACATTTTTACTATCCCACGCAAATTTATATTTTATTTTTTATGACTTAGTCAACAAACAAGTGTACCGTCTGCGTCTGCGATAGTAAGCGTCATCACAGTCTTTAGACACTCGTGTTATCACAATCGGGTTGTACTTTGTAACTTATTTATTCAGTTTTTGGAAGAGCAAAAGCACAATGATATATATAAATAATAATAAGATTAAATACAATATATATAAATATAAATACATACAATATAGAAATACATGGCTTATTAGCGGTTTTCACAACAAAACGATTTACTAGATACTTATGCCAAATGTTAAATAGCCGTAAAATATCCACTGCCACTGACATAGGCCTCCCCAAAAGAGGGGGAATTTGCCCATAATTGCCGTGCTGGGCAAGCATGGTGACAATCGCAGAGCTTAACTTCGCAATGGAAATGCTGCTGCCCATTTCCACCCCGTTGATTTAGGTCACACTTCTCTGGCTGGATTTACCGGTATCTGTCGGTACCGGTACCTCAGTCTACTCTGGATACCTGGTATAATGGGAGGTACTATTCTACTCTGCCGGCACCACGCGGCCAAGTATATATATGACATAAATTGTTGCTCAGTAAAGATTGATAGTCAAAATAATTTATAGATTTTTAAGCTTCACACGTCGCTACTCGGAAAGCATTCTATCGATAGTTAGTCGAGGTTAATGGAAGGTGGATTGGAGTATCGTGCTTTTTCGATTTTTAGAGGACCTGTAAACTTTATTTTGGATAATAGTTTAGGGCATTTAACATTGTTATATATTAAGTCTAATAAGCAAGAGGAAGAACGAGGAAAAAAAAGAAACTGAGCAGCGAGTGTATAAAACTTCGAAAAATATATATACTTCAACGCATCTTCAACACGCGTCTTCAACACGTTTGCCCACCGCGGCAGTTATGGACAAATATCCCTCATTCCTTGAGGAGGCCTATGTCCAGCAGTGGACTTCTAATGCCTGTAATGATGATGATGTTGTTGTATGAAACAACTAGGTAAGCGCAAGTTGGTTCCTTTCTTTATTTCAGCCTCTTTGCAAGCGTGTTTTCTTTTACCGGTACGGAAAAATGTGATTGCTGGACAGTAATATATTTTCTTAATTATTGATAAAATTGTTAACCAGGTAAACCTAACTTAACAACATGATACTGTCGTATTACTCGTCGATCGATAGAACTGTTCAGCGTATCAAATGAGGTAGATTAAGCAAAATGAGCATTTACATGTTACAATGTTATCTCTTTGCATAGTACTTTACATGGAAATATAATCTCCCCCTTGCAATATTAACAAATAAATATCAAAACGATAATATACATCAACTTTTGTAATATTCAGGAATGACTCTTATAACACCATAAGGTTGTTAGGGTCATCGGCCATTTGTGTAAAATTGTAATAAGCAAGTCTATACATACCCATAGATTTTTTTGTTGTTTTGACAATTTGAAAGTACCTATGATAGACTTATTTAAATATAGACATTGATAAAGAATATAGAAATTCAAGTTATTTACACAAGTTTGCACATAGAATCTGACTCTTGAGTATTTGGTCATACGCAGTCTTTGCTTAGAAAGTCACTCTGATCGACAATCGTGCCTCAGAGGCGGAACCTTTTGAAAGATCCTTATTCAGATCTCGATCCATAAGAAGTTTTACGAGAATGCCTCACAATGCAAATAAGTGCGCAGAAAAACTCATCAACACTAATGACCTAGGTATTTTCCATATCTATCCCACGGGAATATATTTTGGGGACACAACATGGCTCATATATTAATGCAGACAATCAATAACCTCTGTGCTAAATTTCATGCATATCTGTACAGCCTTTCCCGCATGAAAGAGATGGATGAGAGACGGATGTAAACTCATACTCACAAACTTCCACGTTCATAATATTTTGTAATTCCGCCGTGGGGTACCGGCGGAGTATAATAGTACCTCCCTCTATACCAAGTGTCGTAAGAGGCGACTGAGGTATCGGAACCAACAGATGGCGGTATAAACATCCGAAAAGGCGCAACTCAAACACTACAGGGTGGGGATGGGCAGCAGCATCCCCGTCTCGAAAGTTGCGCTCTACAATTGCCACCACGGTTGCCCAGCGCAGTAATTATGAGCAGCGAAATCCCCCTATACTGGAGAGGCCTATGTCCAACAGTGGACTTTCTATTAACAAATAATTAACTATACACCAAAACTTCTCTGGAAACATTCCGTCAATTGGCGAAAACACGTTCGGTATTTCGGTGTATACAGACACAGAAAGAGAGAAATATGTTTTTGTGATATGCCGCGATTCAATTGAGAACGCGACAGGAAGCATGTTAACGATAACGTGATAATATTATATCACTTGTTTCAATGGTTTCTGTCTGACGATAACGCCGTGTATATGTTCTGGACATCATTCCGGTATCACAGGGCAAAAAAAGCAAATTCTGTATGACGCTTAAGATAAATTAAATAACAATTTGAAAGTGACAAATAGATTTCTGTAAATTAGTTACGCGCCGTGAGGTACCGGCAGAGTAGAATAGTACCGCCCTCTGTACCAGGTGTCGTAAGAGGCAATTAAAACACCGGAACAGACAGATGGTGGTATATCTATCCGAAACAGTGTATCGCAAACATCGGACTAAAATGAATAATGATTTCAGACATTTTGCGGTGATATTCCTCGTCTTTTATATCTCTTGATTTCGACATATCGTATTCAATTATTTTATACATTTCGTATCTAATTAAATGTTAATTATAATAGAAATAGTTATAATATAAAATAAACTTAGTTTAAATAATTACAGTAAAAAAGTTGCGACTCCACGCTATCAGTTCTTAGATCTGTCACTCGTCGTGTCACACACTCGTTTGTTATGATTTTAAACGTCCATTACAGTCATTTACGGCTGGGCATAGGGGAAGAATCCCCAAGAAAAGGGAAAATTTGCTCATAATTGCCGCGTTGGGTAAGCGTGTTAACAATCGCAGAGTGCAGCTTTCGCGAAAGGGATGCTGATGCCCATTTGCCAGCTGTCGGTTCCGGTACCTAAATCGCCTCTTACGACACACTTGTACCTACAAGGTACAGCAGAGTATTCTAGTCTAGTTAAATGTGTTAATTCAAAAATCTATATTCGAGACACGCTCACCGTAACTTCCGCAACTGAAAATAATGCTACATCGGACAAGGTCACCAATTGTTATATATAGATGAAATCCCTCGATCACCGCATTCAACTGCCAAATCTTGTCCTACGTGTCCTACGTTTGATACAGAAAACAACAATGTTAAAACATAAAATATTAAAATATACCCAATAAAAAAATACTTACCATTTGTCGTGATGCAAACATCGATGTCATCAAAACTGAGATTTCTTGTAGACAGTGGAGCATTCATAAGCCTTATCAAAACTAATTCTATTGACGATAAGCCTGAAATTGTTAAGCTTATAATAAATATTAACGACATTGTTCCTGATAACTCTATTCGCACATTAGGACATATACCTATCGAATTTGACCATGAACTATAATTTTCATGTTGATACTTTAAATGTTTTTCCATATGATGGTATTATCGGAAATGATTTTCTTTTGAAGTTCAGGAGTAAAATCGATTATGCTCTAAGCAATATATCGATTTCAAACAAAGTCAAGCTTGACTTACATTTCGTAGTGCCCGTTTATACAATAGCACCTCGTACGGAAACTATAATTGAATGTTCCGTATCCAACTCGAAATTGAGTGAAGAATTAATTATTGATCAAATCCAATGGATTCCCTGCTTATAGCTAATTGCATCTTTAAAGTGAAACCAAATGGTAGAAGTAATAATTCAGTTGTAATCATTTCCGAATCTCCGGTGCACATAGACTTGAATTTTAATATTTTAAATCACTCCCCTAGTGCAAGTTTCGGACACGAATCTTGAACACAACAATAACGTCTATTATGATATTGATATAACGCATGTCTCATCTAAATATAGAAAAACGCACTTTACGAACTCTGTTCCGCATTAACTGATATTTACCACCTACCTAAAGATAAACTCCCATACTGATTCTCTACAATACGAGATAACAATGTCAATTCACCAAAGTTTAATATTTTAACTCTTGCACATATCCCGCTTATCCCGACATATTGAAAACTTTAAAATTTGTACAAGATGACATCCTGCTAACAAGTCATATTAACGAAATTGCTATAACTGATTTCAAAAACGCATTTGATCAGAATTATTTTACGAAATTCTATGGCATATGGCAGTTATCATATTTTTACAGACATCTCGATGCACTCAGTAGCTCTGTGCTGACAACTGATGACAAACAATGGTTTGCTGGCGAAGGCATCGTTTTTAAGCAAATTTTTGATACAATGATATGATAACAAAGTTATCGAAAATCTATATAATAATGATAAGGCAATAACGAATTCAGTAAGAAGTATTATCGTTACAAACAGTTATAACAAGTATGAACCATTCGTTGCACGAAATGATCATTAATCAAGCTAGTCTTAACTCAGCACTTAACAACATAAGTATGACTGATACATAATATGTCTAAACTACTTATTTATCCTTCTGTATTAACACCCAATCAATTGTTCAAAGATATTGTAAATAATCTATACTAATATTATAAAGCGGAAGAGTTTGTTTGTTTAAACGCGCTAACCTCAAGATCTACTGGTCCGATTTGAATAATTCTTTTTTTGTTGGATAGTCCATTTATAGAGGAAGGCTTTAGGCTATATAACATTGCGCTGAGACCAATAGGAGCGAAGCGTCAGTGAGAAATGTTTCAAAAACGGGGAAAATTATTCACATTTGAGCTTTTTCGTCGTATGCGCTGCATTAACGGTTAAAGTTATTCAAAACTATGTATGAAAGAGTTATTCCTTTTTAATAAAAAAAAAGTCCGCGACAGTATATAACTATCTCTCAAGATTTACTCATAGTAACATTTGTCGAAGGAGGCTTGCTACCATTATAATGTGCCGCGGCGGCGGGGAGGTGGGCCTCGCCCCACCGCCGTGATTGCCACTTACACTCGCGAGTGTATCTTTGCGAGGTACAATACCGCGCGGCTCAGCCGCGTGGTCGGCTCCCTACGGAACGGTTGAATACGAAAGTAATTCCGCCTGTCTGTCTATTACGCCATCACGCCTAAAATACTAGACCGATTTAAGTGAAATTTGGTACACATATAGTCTAAAGCCTTAGAAAGGACATACCTTTTCATTCGACGTAAGAGTTGTAAGGGGTCGAAAGAGGGATGAAAAGTTGTATGGAAGTATCGCTATTGTTAGAGCTCGAAGCTTAAAACTTATTATTTAGTCTATTGATTTATATATATATATATATATAAATAAATATAAAATTTAAACTTAATATAAGTTAAAGTAAAAAGGTATGGTGCCCAAAGAAACTACTGCACGCGGCCGGAGTCGCGAGCACAGCTAGTTATTACTAAAACAGTATATGAACTACACATGTCAGTTCAGAATTATTAACGACGAGATGGATATCTGGCTGGATATATTATATGTTGGAAAATGGGTATTTATTCAAACTAAATCTGCCTAATTGTCCACTGAATGTATTAACAACCTTATCACTGAATTAATTGTACCCGCTACAGGTGTACTAGATATTCCTGTAGAACATGTAGCATATTATGAAAGTATTAGGTTGCTAAAGAAATATTATCCTAATATTAACATACCAATTTAATTCAATTATTCAACATGTAAATATAGATAATTTGTTGAGTTATCAAATAAATGTTGACTATATCTCTAAGCTTTAGACCAATTTATTTAATTTTTGGTCACTATTTGACTTAAAATCTATTGTAA
The DNA here is from genome assembly GCA_020976665.1 of Heortia vitessoides. NCBI lineage: Eukaryota > Metazoa > Arthropoda > Insecta > Lepidoptera > Crambidae > Heortia > Heortia vitessoides. The sequence goes on from JACJUM010004390.1 coordinate 16,620,743, forward strand.
ATAGAAGCTTACATCTTCATAAAATTCTGAGATTTGTATTTTGTTCTAAGCAACATTTGTATTTTTGTACGTATGTAACGAATATACTCAAAACCTACTTATTTTTTTTTAGGTTTAAAGAAAAACTTAGAATGTTCGGAACATTCTAGGTGGTTATCATATGTAACGTATTTAAGCACGCTCGATTTATTCAGAATAAATTAACACATCTCATACAGTCATTTTATTCGTGCATCAATCATTCGTGTAACAGACATCAGACAACAAAGGGATCGCAAGTGTCATATTTAAATATATATTTAACATCCGGACACAGAACCAACACTAACATTCATCATATAAAAATTTGTCATGGGAGGGAATCGTATCCTAAACTCCGGGCACACAAGACAGGAACACCGAATACGCCATCGGACTGATAGTTAGTCATAGAAACAAAACAAAACTGCACTTTAACATATTATATTATGTTTATTTTTATTCAATAACTTATCATTATATTACACTAGACAGTGCCATTGAAATAAATGCAGATAAAATATATATATTTACAATAAATTAATTCCGATTATTATATTGGTGTTGCATTTTTGTGACCTAAATAAAGTTTAAATTTGATAAATATTACATGAAATGTAATTACGTATAATTTGACTTAACAAAATGAAATGTAAATAGCCAGGCAACCCTTACAACGTTGTGAAAAATGCATTTCTTCCGAAAAATATAGGTTCAAAAACCACAAGCAAAAACGATAAAACCATTAGAAAATGTATTTTATGATTATAGAAGCAATCACAAAACAAACATTCAATGGCGTCTAAAATGTATTCAGATGAATTAAAAATGAAACATGTCGGTCTCATTCCTTTGTACAACGTGTTTTGCCAACGCCGAAATATTAATATTTTTAATATTCACGAAGTCCTACATGCATTTTATTATTAAACATCGACACAAAAAAATAAAAGAAAACTTATGGCATCGATTATGATATAAGCCGACAAAAGTCCTGACAGAAACCATCAAAGTCCCGTTACTACCGGTATTAATTTATTTTTCCGTTTTATTAGACTAGGTCGACAGACACGCATAGAATCCGCGTGATAGTAACTGTCACTGCAGCCTATAGACGCTTATAATATCTCTAGGATATCACTATCACGTAACTAACCTTGTGACTTGAAGATATTATGTCACATTACCTAATTTCCCTGCCTCTCTTCTGCCTCCACAGTAATGCTGATACTGCTATTTGGCGGTAGAAATAGGTGAGAGTGAGGCACTAATGCTGACGACCATTGTATGAGACCGGAGAAATAAAAACAAATAGTAAAAAAAACCTTTTCTTTTAAAACATAGTTCTACCTTCCATCGAGACTTTATTTATTACAGATAGACGACAGTGAAATTTTAACTCTCAATTACTACAGATAAGATATTTTTTTAATATGGCAATAAAATATATCACTCGCCGCCATTTTGAGCTTCAATTATCTATGCCATGCTTGTCCGATCATTTTTTTACGTCGATGAGATTATTAACAGGAATACGTACACATAAATAAAAAACTGGTAATATTTAACACAATTAATTTGAACTGACGTAAATTAAAAAAATACAACATATGGGACCTTATACAACAACACAATTTTTCGTAGATAGAATGACTTTTTAATTATTCCGCTATTAAATTATAGATGGCGTTACAATCGAGTACACTTATGTGTTTTTAATAATGCGTGTCATTAAGAAAGAAATTCTTTCTAATTCCCAGATAAGTTTTGTATCAGGCCCACAGTTGTTCACATACATGTATATATATAATGAATTAGATTCTATGGCCTTAAAATTATTTATGATTAAATAAAATTAATGTGCGTTGAAAGATGTCCGTATGCGAAGTTCTAAGAACGCAAATGTCATACAATATCAAATCATTGAATTTCTTTAAATATCCCAAACACCGGTTCACATGTTTACTGATCTTTTTTAACACCCTTTATTACCGTAAGCTTTGTTAGAACTTCACCAAAGATATTTGCTATATAAATATGAAACACTTTCTTCGTCATTATTTAGACAAAAGAAAGATAGCACAGTACCACAGACAAAAATTTCTAAGAAGCAAGAAGATTAGTGTCCATTCAGACGTTCAAAATAGAGCTTTGGGACACACGTAACACGGTCGTATATACCAACGTTTCACCAGCGCACTACTGCTGTCACTGTCATCGTCCAACGAATGAAAGAGACATCAGTAGCGTGTTCAAACTGAGAATCGTTAATACGTACGTAGTCTCTTTCAAAGCAAAGGAACCAAGTTCACTAGCCAATACTTAAAATACGCGCTGTCACTGGACACGAGTGTCCACTTGGCACTTCATATACCTTATTTCATCACTTTGTTGGCCTTAGAGCATTTTTTTGTGACGCGGTTTCAAGGCCATTCGGAGCAAACATGTGTGTTTTACATAGGGTATATTACAATATGCTGAATAGGGTATATTACAATGAGCTGAGAGATAGGGTATATTAGAATATACCTATTGCTGGATTACTGAGACGTGAATTCCGGTGCCACCGAACAAGAGGGCGAGGTCGCTCGTTAGTGAGAGACCCTGTGTGTACCTGATACGCCCGCAAGGCTGGCGGAATTTGAGCGGGAAATGCGAGCATTTTTAATTGATGACGTCAATTTATTACAGCGTGCCGAAGCCGTTTCTTTACAGATAGCTATAGGATTTTAGCTTTTTAAGGCTGTTTCAACGTGAATATAATTATCAAGCCTAGAAAGATAAACTTATTTTTTGTACAGAAATGATAAACAGGCGCTTCAGAGGCGCAAAATTTTAAGTACTAATTTATTTACATATTAAAATAAAAATACTTTTTATTTGTGTGTGAGTTAAATGTTTTAAAAACAAGAATATTCAATATTAATTAACAATGGTGCAAGTTTTTTTAAATTTCTGTACACCGTTGATAATATGATTTTAGTACTGAGAGAACCTTACCTCGAAAACGCCACAGCTCACAGCAGAAAAATGGCAACGATTTATGACGTCATATATTTCCCTAACATACTGCGGCAGTGTACTATCAGTCCAGAACGGAACGAACTTTTCACCAGCTTTTTTGGACAAAGCTCGCAGCGTACATCGGAACAAACCCATATAGACATTACGTGAGCTGCACACATGCAAAATAGAGAACCAGTTTCAACTGGTTTAAAAGAAATGAAGAAGTTCCTTTTGATACTTGTCAAAGACTACTATATCCTACAATACTTGCGAAAAAAGGCGGGTTGTTTGAACGCCAAGCGTTTTCAAAACGGTTAATATCCCATAGGTACATATTTTGTAATAAGTAAAAGATATATGTATCTTTATTATTAATTTTGTAAATGGCCCTGTGGGCTATCCTTAGGATACATATACATACCATTGAAGACTCGTTTATCGATCATTACAAGATATGAAATTAGACAGCGGTTGCCTTTAAAAATTGTTACGGCATCACATTAAGTCTTTTAAATTTTTCGACGTGTCTTTGCTTGAATATATATGTATAATACATATCAACTTTTCTTGAACCACCGTGTCTATTGCTGAATTAAAATAGGAACGGGAATAAAATCCGTTTAAAAGTTAAAAGATCTAAACGAACAGACAGCCGAAGTGACTTCATATTATAGTATGTTTAATTTATCATTCATCTTCAAGTACAAAAATCATTTAAAACATTTAGATATACTGCCTCACGAACGCATGTGAAACTTAACCGCGTCACAGGAAAATTCCCACCGACCACTACATCACCATCTCAGTCTACAATTAAAAGGAATATTCAATATAGATTACAATTAAAAAAAATTAAAATAAATAGGAAAAAAAGAAACGCACTGTCCTACAGATGAAAACTAAACGTTTACAATGTTATACTCTATTGTGAATATAATTTTCTTACACTAAATTTATTTGGTACAAATTATAATAGAATACGCAAATAATTAATTCAAGATACTATTCTCACTTAATACTAAACATGTATATGAAATAAAGGAAGTTTAATAAAATCACCAATTATCATACGGTCGGCATAATAAATCATTTGCAGACCGCGTTGTATTCTAATATTAGTCAATCCGTTAATATATCAGCCAACTGTACATATATTATTGCTTGATACAAATCGTACCCATTATCCGAAACTATTCCCTATTACACAAAACTTACAAATTGACTTTCTAATCAAAGTATGCCCAATTAAAAATGCATAATTAACTACCGCGTGAGAGATAGACTATACATACATTAAAAAAGAAATAGTTTCAATTCGAATTGCTCGTCCTATATTAGCTATCAGCAAACTAACGATTCCCAGTTCTATACACAATCGATAATCGATTAGTTTCTCACCCCAACCTTGAAAGTCAAATTATTGTCTAACATTTGACAAATGAGTTATACTCATATGTAGTTAGTAGTAATTATTAAGTTCACACACAACATCTCGTTCATATACCTGACTCCGATATGTTATGCTTGAAGTACAAATATATTACTTAATATTGACCACCCAGACACAGACTAAACACAAATATTTATCGTATAAATATTTTTTCTGGGTGGAGAATGAACCCACAACCCTCCGCGCATAAGACACTTCACGATTTATCCATCTGCACCATCAGGCCCGTCAAACATCCGACAATTTGTCTCATAATATGAAATAGCTGTAACATTGTACAATTTTAATTACACTTAAAGATTAGATAATTAAAATTATTAAATAGACACATTCAGACATTGAAACTATCTCTTTATGTATTAGATAAGATTTTATAATTAAATTATTTTTCACTAGAAATAATTCAAAGCAATAATCTCTGAAATGAATGAGATCCCGCTTTTGTTTTCTAGTATAATCTTGCTTGCTGCTAATATCTCCTAGTGGCAAGTCGATCTCTCACGCAAAAATATTCTCTACATACTCCAATGGTAATACAATTTACAACACACAAATTCAAACTACTCGGATACTACTGGACCATTTTTAAGTATTAAGAATACGTTGTTGCCTTCAACTACCTACTTTATATCTAATAATGAAAAAGCTACAATTAATTACAGCTCGCAAATATAACTACCTGGTGAATCAACAGACGTCAATGAAAATCCGCAGTTTGTACTTGGAAATGTTTATCTCTTTCAGTAGGATCGGAATTCGGAACACGATACTGACACAAATTGTATCAGACAGGTTAGAAGCAGCTATTTTTACTGACGTCTGTCGAGTGTTAATATAAACTTGATCAGAAAATGTATCGAAAATTATCGTCAGGCAAATGGCACAACCCGGGAAACTTAGAATCCAAGGGAACTGAGTCATTCCTATACAATACGTGTTAAAATTTAGTTTGCTTCACTTCCACGTACAACGGGTTGGCGCCACTGTCTATGTAGAGAAACTAGTTTGACATTGCTTCGACATTTGAATTCCACGTTTGAAATGTTCAATAAGAGGCGTATCAATTGTTACTCAGTTGTGATTATGACGTCCCAATACACAATTACAGAACCCAATATGTTGGAGAAAAGCTTTTTAATATATAATTAAAATAACGTTATCAATATCGATGTCAAATACCGATCTATATTCATACATATGTATGTCAATAAACATTTAGCTCAATTAGAATAGGAGCACAACTCTATATAAATGTAATAAAAAAAAGCACTGGGGTACTGTAACTGTATATTCTATTTTTTGAATTTCGTTTTATTTGTGATGTTTCGTTATCTTTTCTAAATAGCTTTTATGTATTGTTTAGTGCTCTACAAAGAGTTTTTTACCATTTTTTAAAATTAGGATGCAAATTAATTAAATATCATTTTCCGATCAAGTCTATCAATTGAATGTATTTATACAAAAAAATCACATGGGTTTTAGTGTTTTGTCGATTCATCACGACTCACAATCGATCAATTATATTATCGACTTACACATTAGTTTTTGAAGCATACCATAGTTTATTACAGTTTCATTATTGGCAGTATATTGGTGGTTTGACAAACTTTGTGGGCTAGAATATCAAATAAACATAGTATTTTACAAATAATTTAGATTTTTTAAAGACATATATCAAATTGATTTGATTCGACAAGTGTACATCGATACTGTCCAAAATAGGCACTTGAAAACCATTACGGATATTCAAAAAATCCTAATCCCACATGGTGCGGACCGCGAACGCGCGAGCGAGACAAAAACATTGCAGTGAAAGCCTCAAGTGTGAAGGCTTTTGCGCCTCATCAGCTACATTTCAACGGGTTTTACATAGTTTTCAGAAGTTTCGTGTATAATAAATCCTGAGATATAAGGCAGGGCACTCACAGTTGCGCGGGCTGCGTCTGTCGAGAGGGCGAGTGCGCACGCGCGGGCGCTTCTGGTGCCTCTTGCTTTTTGTTTTGGACGAACCTGTAACAGTAAAAAATATTGATTGTAACAAATGGAATTGCTTACGGTATTGTGTGTGATTTGAAAGTAATTTGAAGACGTAAAATGATATTATATTATTTTATTTTATAAGAGCGAGAAGTTGATGTTTATTCTAGACCCGCTCTACCTACTTCTTAAAAATGTTTTAGTAGTCTTAGGAGTAGGGAAGGCTGGAGGGGGGGATGCATGATGATAGATTTATTTAACATATTTATTTATTTCAAAATACCGGTAAACTTGACAACGATAACCAATCGGGTAATAGAAAAGTCGAACGAAAAATGAAAAAATCTTTGTGTGCGTATACACACGCACACAGGTATCTGTGTCGCCTAGTGTGTTTTGGTGTTTGTGTAGGGTGTGCAAGTGTATGCAGCGTAGCTTGAGAGTGTGTGTGTAGGCGAGTACCTGTACACGTCGTCGGTGGTCTGCAGCGTGCCGTGCGCCAGGTGCAGGCGGCGGCCGGCGGGCGGCGGCGCGGCGCTGGGCGACCACCAGTCCACCACGCGCCCCACCACCGGCACGCGCCGCAGCAGGCCCTCCTGCCACAGCCGCTCGGCGCTCTCGCGCTCAAGGTCTGCTTGGGCCGCTTCGATGCCTGTTCAAATTACCCGACGCTGTAGTACTAGCCGTAGGGTACCAGCAGAGCATTAAACCTTTCCCTGTCCCAGGTGAACTCAGAGGTGACTGAGGTACCGGAACCGACAGATGTCGCCGTACCTCAAATGGAACAGGGTGGGAACGAGCACCAGCATTCCCGTCGCGGCAATTATATGCAATACCCCTTTTGGGTGGCCTATTTTCAGTGGTGGACTTCTATGGAGGCTTCGATTATGATGATGAACAATTTTGACGACTTTTGCCCAGAATTTCCACGCTGGACATGCGTAGACGCTAAGCGTGAAAGATGTTACACACCCCACTCTATTATATTAGAGATACTCCATTTGATTGATATACCTCTATCTACCCGACCCGGTACTTCCATCTACTTTCAGTATCTCTTAGCTTAGCGAAAGCAAATTTCAGTCATAAAATATTTATACAAAATTCGACGTGCATCAACTCAATTTTTATATAACAACTGTATATGTTATATATTTGAATATATAAACGCTAACTCCATTCGCAAAACATACCTTTTTTCAAGACTTCGCTCATGTTCGTGAGTGCTCTGGAGCTTTCCTCGACTTCTTTACCCGCTGACATCACTAGGTCAAGAAGTTCCTCCACGTCCGTGTCGGCCGTTACCATGCCAAACCTGGAAGTAATTTTAATTACAAATGTAATTAAGTATTGTGTTTGTAATTCTTCCTTTGTCTGATGTCCGAAGCACAAGTGCTTTCAGCGACTTATCTCGGATTCAGGGCAATATATAAGATAATAATAATAATAACTTTATTCAATAACAAAAGGAAACTTAAACTAAAATACATTTTGATACTTAGGTACCTATTCTAGGTCTAGCCTGTTCTTATAGGCACCTAGATGTTGTGTGAATTATTATTATAATTATTTTAAAAGTACGTCAGTCCATTCGTCTTGGATCGTGTCACCAGCAAACATACGAGTATATCACCAAAACGTGGTCCTTTATTATGGGGATTTAGGACCCAAATCAAAGTATTATGGAGACGGCATATTCGGACTCTTTGACATAGAATCAGGAAAGAGAAGATTCGAGAACCAATGTTATCGATATATTCCAGCAGATTATCAATTTGTCACTGACAATGAGTAGGCACGCAGGATAGATTGCCAATGGGATTGCCAAGCGCTGCGAAGGATGTCTACCTAAGGAGGACTGAAGAGTTCGCCGTAGGGTACCGCCAGAGTAAATAGCACTACGTGTCGTTAGAAGAGGCGGTATATCCACTAAAAACTATGTACCTCTAATGCATTTCCATTGCTCGTTCTGCGTTTGCCACCACGCCTGCCAACGCCTTTTCTTGGGGGGTTATGTTCAACAGTAGACGTTCTATGGCTACTATGACGATGATGATGATAATGATGATGATGATAATGGTAATTATGGTAATGATGATGATGATAATGGAAGTGGACTGACGAGCATGAGTTTGAGTTACCGGACACAAGCGAGTCCATCGTCCCCCTCCCCACACGAGAAGGCACCGTCCGTGATGCGGAGTGTTTCTACCAGCTTCCGGTTGAGGGAGTTCAACTCTTCAACAGATACCTCGTCCCAGCCGGCCGGCACGTACCTCACCCCACCAAGACCTGGAGAATATGTTGTATATGTGTAGACTTAATCATACATTCAAATATCGAAATTAAATCAAGAGTATTTTTTATAATTGCAAATATTTTAGTAGTAAAATGTTATTTTATCAAATTATATCAGTTGCTCAAATTTCACTTGTATGCTTTTTTTTGAACTGCAGGAACCTAGAGTTTGCATAGAGCTTCGACGTTTCGATAACACCTTAAATTAGCTTCTTTCATTGACTCTGCCTACCGAGACTAAAAGACCCACATCTCTAAAAAGGGGGGTACAAGCAAGTAGGGGAAAAATGTTTATATGGAACATTCCGGAATTTTCAAGGTAGAAAGGTAACTATTGGTAACTAACAACAAAATCGTGAATCATTTTTTTTAATCTGCTCGCAATCCCTTAAGTCACAAGTAAAATTTTAACCTCTCTTGTTTCAAATTTTAATTGTGGCTTTTCGTAGTTTTTATTTCATAAAGCTAAAAATCGGTACGCAGGGTCTTTGTTTCGAAACGAAAAATTCCTCCTTTATATTTTTTGGAAATCTACCGCCTAAAATTGCTGATAGAAATTTATTAACCGTGTTACACCGAATTAAAAGCGAGCGAAGCCGCAGGCAAATGCTAGTAAAAATATATTTATAGAGAATGTCATACCAAAACCAACAATGTTGGATACATCAAAGGGTACAATTGATGAATCCCGTACATTTTGTAGTATTGGATACGTGCAAAGCGTGTAGCGGCGGACAGATAACGACCGCAGCACACGGCAGAAATTGGAAACAAATGCGGATGATCAGCTGTCAAAAGTATTGATTGCAGTACAAAATCAAAGCAAAGAAATGGGCCATGACTGTTGTTGCGTTGTTAACTGCAAAAATAACGGCCTCAATAGCAAATGTAAGTTTTATATTTTCCCAAGAGCGTCCTATAAATGAATTTATTCAACCCTAACAGCTTGTGACCCGTAAAGGTCGCCAAGCCCATGTTTTCTGAGTTGATATTAAAAGAAACCACATTTACATGCAATCGATACATCAATAATGACCAAAGTGATGCTGAAATCCAAGTAGATATTGCATCTATTTTAAGAGTCATAGCAACAAATACTTCAAAGAATTAAGACAAAAGCTGTTGCACGGACCAAAAAACATATAAGGATCAATCGACATCTCCACATGGCCAAGAATTTGTTGGTATATTATCAATAAAAGAAGATCAACGACTCTTAGTTATTGCAGGTGTGACATTTAATAACTTTGAGTTCTTGGTAAGGTTTTTATTATTCGACAGCTTCCGCAAATGTTGTAAACACTACGCGTCGCCACATTCGCGCACATAGTCAATAGACGCCGACTAAATTTGTTAACTTTAAAGATACCAAAATAAAAATAGATAGACTTACCAGCCCACCCTGGAACGTGAACCAATCTTAACGTAGCTTGCTGATCGACCCTCTCATGGAAAGGATCTCGCAGAGCCACCGTCGCGTGCAGCACATGCAGCTGTGCCTCCAGTTCAGCTGCCCACGCTTCCACCTTGTCTTCATTTAGTAATGAACCTTCCAGCGGACAGTAGCGGAGGACCACACCATAAGACTCAGTTTCGCATAGTTCTATACTTATCTATGGACGGAAATTAAAAAGTCGTCAAACCAGCATACGGTCTGCTTGATAGTTAACGTTACCGCAGCCTATTGACACTTATGCTAAAGATATTACTAGCACGTTGCTAACCTTTCAGCTTGAAGATATTATGTCACATTACATAATTTCACATATATATATAGGAGGCTATGTCTAATATGGATAGCCTATGGCGAACATTTCTTTACTAATATTTGAACTTGTACAAGATTCTAAGATTTCATCATTAAGGGCGAATAGCCTAATTTGATTACCTTTAGGTTTAATATTGACCTTAATATTTTACTTTAAGATGATTTTTAAAAGTGCAAAAATGCCGTTTGAAAGGTTTAATAGTTAGAACACTTAGTGCTCGAGATCACTAAAAATAGAAAAGTATTTTTAAAAAGTCACCATATCAGCCTCTCTCTGCAACACTTGACCAAGCCACGAGTTCAGTTTATCGTAATAAGGTGGAGGTTTTTCAACATTCGGCGGGGCAAACTGGAATGCTACACATGCCGACGCTTGACTGACAGCATCCTGAAAATAACAAAATATATGTAACAATAATCCTAAAAATCTTTTGCGCCAAGAGGTTCGAGGTAATAAAATTTCCTATTGACTATATATTATTATATTTCCTATTGATTATATATTTCCGATTGACTATATATACTATTGACATAATATATTGGAGGCACATACATTATTCACATCATCTATATGTTACAAGATATAATCAAGATATCAAAATACATGAAAATAAAGGCTCATTGCATCATTTTTGTACATTTTCATTTAAAATACTTACAATAATGTCTACGTTAGGTGGTTCGTCTCCTCCCGGTCTTTCACTCTGAAACAAAAGAAAAATGCATTCACTTCACTTCGTTACTTGTACTTTGGCGAGGCTTTCCATTGCTCTTAAAGTATCTTTTTCTACGGAAAATTATGTATATCATCATTCCAGCCTCTATAGCAACCTCCCCATAAAAGGGGGAGTTCTGCGCATGATTGCCCCGCTGGGCAAACCGTGTTGGCAACCGCAGAGCACAGTTCTAACGATGGGTACGCTGTTGCCCATCCCCACTTTATGTACTTTAGCTACACTGTTTCGGATGAATTCTACTCAGCCGGTGTCTCACGGCAAACATTAATATAATGAATAATTATGTTTGTTCTATATCTATATATTTAAAATTTTATAAGTGATTTCTCGGTTGTATGATCTCTAAGCAATATATCTTTGAGTTAGATCATTGTATAAGATGACATGATATTTTTTTATTAAGTAAATCAATAGCAAACTTACCAATATCCTAAGCTGCGCTTGTGAAATGACTGCGTGAGCTGCCCTCGCTGATCTAAACGCTGCATTTAGCCTCATTTGGAGTTTCCTGGCGCCCGCCGCTCGGATGCATGTCCAAAGGGGCAGAGCCGGTAATCTACCGCCACCGCCTGTAAGTCCTGCTAATGCTGCTAATGCACCTTCTCTGCTGCCGACCTATTTAGATCATTAAGTCCTCAGTTTAACTCATTTGTCGTGAAAATAAAGTTAAATCTAATATCTACTAAATATAGTAAAGATAGACCTCTTACATCGTCTGCATTGCTACCACACTCTCACCTAATTCTACTGCTAAATAGCAGTGTTCGCATTACTGTGTTCCTATTTATGAAATTACTGGGTAAATATGACAGTTCATAAGGTTGGCGACACACTAGTGATATCTTTGTGATGACACGTGTGTCTATAGGCTGCGGTCACGTTTACCATCAAGCGGACTGTATGCTTGTTGGTTGACTTCATAACATCTTTATATATCAAAATTTCATGTCACGTTGTTTGTCCGTGACGAACTCCTGATTACTGAACTGATTATATTCTTTTTTTCTTAACTGTGTACAATTTGATCTAACTTGAAAGATTGGATAGTTTATATCTCAATTTATAGTCGCAATGTTCTTTCATGACAAAACATAAATAGTTAAGACTGGACAGCGTCTGGCAGGTTAACTAGTAAAAAAAATTATAAAACCCCTATTCCAATTCCTATCTTCCTCTTACGAACGTAATCTCCGTTCTTCTAATATTCTCTCGCTCTTAACTCTTAATTTTTTGACAAACTCTTTTACAGTGACAGTTATACGACTCTGGAATGAGCTTCCGTTGAATATTAAGCAATCTCCAAACAAATTTATCCTAGAACGCTGTCTCCGTACTTTATTTACTGATGCTGCTTCTCTAACTTTATAACCCTATTTCCCTATTTTATATATATAAATATATATACATATATATATACATATACATATATATATATATACACATATATATATAGATCCATATATATATAAAATAACGTACATCTATATAAATACATATCTACGTATATATATATATAAATGTATATTTATATCATATGCATTTATTGCGTTTATTTATACAATTATGTATGTCACGTTTATCTATTTTGTATATATTGTCGCACCACTATATATATTTTTTCTGTTTCGTGTAATGGTTGACTGGGAGATAATGCCATCTGGTATTAAGTCTGCCATTTGTACATTTTCTAACATTTTGTGCAATAAAGTTAAATAAATAATATATATATATTAGTAATTTATTAAATGTAATTAAATCACATCACATATTTTAGAAGTAACATTTAATTCAATATAAAGAAGTCGCGTAAATAAATACTTACAGCGTTAACTCCTTTGGACTGATCGTTAACTGTGATTGGTTCTGGTATTTTGTAAAATGTCTGAGACAATGTTGAGGAAAGTAAAAAAGAAAGAATAAAAAATTATTTCGAATTATAAACTTACATATATTATGAAATGAAAGGTTAGGTTTTTTGTTTGTTTATACGAGTTAATTCTTAACATATTTATTATTAATTAGTACTTTATAATCAAGTTTTAATTATCACAAAAATTGATATGTTAAATATATTAACTAAATCTGAAAATAGAATACTAAACAGATTTTAAAAATGTCTCCCCTAACGAGTAGCATTTGCTAAATTACATTTTCAAAAAGTATAGACCAAATATGGTACAATGTTTACGACTAAGACTTGTACTTTTGTAATAAAAAAACTCGGAAACTGCAAAATCGATTTCGAAATTACTTAAAATTTTATTATTACCAGCAATTTTTTAACTTTATCAGCAAGAAAGAAACTATATATTAATGAACTCGAAACGGGAATTAAACAAGTAAACCGCGAATAGCTGCTAGTTTTTAAATAAATACATATAAATAAATCAATTCCTAAAGCAATCCACTTTCATTATGTATGAAAACGCCATAGAGACATACTTTGGTCATAATATTGTAAAGGATACGACAGTTGGAAGTCCTGGAACTCCAAACCAAGGTCCAGGAGTTAAGGTGACCGAATCAGCTATGCTGAAACTCTGGAAGAAAAAATAATCATGTATACCTAAACCATATCAGTATTTTTAAACGTAACTATTATCATCATATCAGCTAAAATAAATAAAATCTACTGTTGAAATTTATATGGCTTTATAGACCTTCCCATAATAGGGAGATTTATAGCCATAAATCGCAAGATGGCAATCGCAGAATAAAGCTCCACTTCAACAAACGCTAAATACATACGCTGCAACTGCTCAATGACATAAAGTAAGTTACTCACTTTGAGAATTTTTAAATATGAAAGTAATTCTATTGTATTCAAATGAAAAAAAAATGCATTTATACGGAAACAAATGCATTTATACGGAAACAAATGCATTCACATGAAAACGAATGCGTTAATATAAAAACATATGCGATCATTTGAATACGAATGCATTCATATGAAAACAAATGTATTCATATGAAAACGAATGCAATCATATGAAAACGAATGAATTCATTTGAAAACGGATGTATTTATTTGAAAATGAAAACATTCATGTCAAAACTAATAGATTTATATGAAAACGAATGCATTAATATAAAAACGAATGCATTCATGTGGAAACGAATGCATTCATATGAAAACGAATGCATTCATATAAAAACGAATGCATTTAATGAAAACAGCTGTATTGTAATAACACCTAAAACATTTAATTCACAGTTTTCTACAAGTTCACCTTCGTCAAACGACAAAGAGTTACCTTGTAACATTAATATTATAATATTGTAGGATTGCAAAAAAAAATCCAGTTTGAATCAATCATCAGGGGGTTTTCCCAATTATTGCCGCGATAGGAACTCCGTGATGAGGATGCTGCTGCCCATCCTTACCCTTGTATTTGAGCTACACTGTTTCGAATGGATATACCGAAATCTGTTGGTTTTGTTCAGGGGGAGGTATTATTCTACTCTGCCTATACCACATGGCCAGTTGGCCTAATTGGCAATAATTTGCTTACCTGATCCCTCCCACTTGCAGCAGGCAGGGCAAGTGCGTGTCCTCTGATGTGAAGATGCAGGTTCCGCTTGGTGCAGATATCTGCGAGTGCGGCGAGTGGGGAGCCCCACCCTAATGGTGGCGCGCCTACCTCGCCCAGCACAAGAAGAGGTGTCTTGTTGGCTGCCGCATCCTCCTCGCAGAGGCGCTCTAAGGCTTCGATGTCCATCCCCTTGCCTGTCATATGGAGTTGTTTTATCGTAAACAGGGTCCGTATTGTTCGGACTTTAATTAAAACCCCATTATAAATAGCTTAAAGGACTTGTGCTACGGACATCAGACAACAGAGGTATTAAATATATAATACTTAAGTACATATGTTTAACACCCAGACACAGAACAAATACAAAGTTACACATATATTTGTTTGTTCTAGATATTGATCAAAGTTATAATTAGAGACAGTATTAATTGAACCTCAAACATTCTTACCCAACTTGTTTACTTTAGGTTTCCTAAAACTAACATTTTTTTATTACGTTTGTGGCACTCTAATACATATCAGTATTTATTTGCACGCATTCATTTACTATGAGATTCCCTTGCCACTTTCATGGTCCTCTTTTTCAAAAACATAGACACCAACTTTTATAACCCAGACACAACAAGCACAAATATTAATTACTAGCTGTGCCCGCGACTTTGTCCACGTGGAAGTTTTTATTGGGTACCATACCTCTTTATCTTAACTTATGTAAACATTGAATGTCATGTTTATTTATATCGAATCAAAGGCCTGAAAAATGTTTAGAGTTTCTAGCTCTAAAAATAGCGACACACCCATACAATTTTTCATCCCCCCTTTCGATCCCTTACAACCCTTATTTCGAATTAAAAAGTAGCCTATGTCTTTTCTCAGGGTCTAAAGATTGTCTGTGCCAAATTTCATTAAAATTGGTTGAGAGGTTTAAGCGGGAAAGCGTAACAGATAGACAGACAGAGTTACTTTCGCATTTATAATATTAGTAGGGATAAAAATATTAGTCCTGAGCAAGGATCGAAACATCGTTTAGGCTCGTCGGTTTCGCTTAGGACAAATTTTTCGATCATTTGGCCCACAAAATAGGATCACTACCATCTGCGCAATCGGGCCCGTCTTAAATCCTCATGAAACTACTATTATTACATAATATTATTGTCAATTATCATATTTTTAGGTAGGTATATAGAGTCGTAGACGGAACCACTTACCGGACGCATTGACAGGCACTGGTCTAACAGACGCCAAGGGCAGACCGAGCTGCCTGCACAAGTGTTGCACAATTCCCAAAGGACTCGCCACACAGCTGTATACACAAGGCAGCCGGTTTGTGAAAGCGAGGGCTGAAATATTTAAAAATGACATTCTATAGATATCACTCATCTTTACTAGAAGTAGACCTCTTAAATAGGCCATCCGCCATCCATCCCCTATTTATACGAGTAAAACAGTGTAAGCATTGTTGTTCCGGTTTAAAGGGTGAGGTAAGCTTCGTTATCACAGGGTAAAGTAACACGGTATCTTCAGTTCACAGGGTGGAAGACACACTAGTGATGTCTTTGTTATAATAACAGCGTCTATAGACTACGGCCACGATTACTATCAAGCGGACCGTATGCTTTTTGCTGACTTCGTTACAAATATATCTATATATCTCAGCCTTGAGGTACCGGCAGATTAGAATAGTATCACCCCTTGTACCAGGTGTCGTAAGAGGCGACTGAGGTACCAGAACCGACAGATGGCGGTATACCTATCCGAAACAGTGTAGCTCAAATGCACAGGACAGGGATGGCCAGCAGCATTTCAGCCGCGAAAGCTGCTCTCTGCGATTGTCACCACACTTGCCCAGCGCGGCAATTATGGACAATATTCAGCATTAAATGATTACTAAAGATAACTTTAGAAAACATATAATTTAACCGTTTTGATACGGAGCGTCGACATTAATGTTACACAGATAAAAAAAATAAAAGAGCTATATGAATTGAAGTTTTAAATTAGGACGTTTACAGATACCACAAACATGCCAACTACGTAACAGGAAAATGCAGTTGCATTAACCAGTTGTTAATTTTAATGTTATTTAATAAAAACATACGCAAAAAAATCGTACTCCATACCATAATGTCACGTTATTTTATATGTTATTTATCATAATATCAGCCGGACAGATGGCGCAGCAGTCGGTATCTAGGTTATTACGTTTATTAATTTAAATGAGATGGATAATGGATGACAGTAGAATGAGTAAATAAATATATAGAGCGGAAGTGAATGGAATCATACCTTAACCAGGTAGAAGACGTATTAAAGAAGGGGTACGTCAGAAGTACCAAAAATAAACGAGAGTGTATTAAAGGACTGATGCAGGTAAAGAAAGCGGAAAAAGTATGCCGATCGAAGCAAGTGCAGATCCATAGACTCCGCCTACCACGATGGACACATTGGTGATGTGTATATGCATTTATAAATGTATGTAAATGCTTCGTCGCACATATTCCAGCGCCATTGGAGGAAAGAGGTCAGGTTGCTCATAAATAAGCTACATTGTGCTTACTCTTTTCGATTGCAATAGGGCGCATCCAAGTAAAGCGTAGGAGTACACGTCGTTGGGAGGGTTGGATTTGAGAGGATGGAGTGCGCCGGGCTGCCCGAGTACATTTACTGCAGTGGCAGGTACTGTACATACTCGCCAACGAGTGCTCAAGGAGAAACGTAATAGTCTCTTGCAGCACTTGTGTTAGAAATCAGACGACATAAGAATCACAAATATAATACTTTAATACATAATTTAGAACCTGACGCAGTACTAACACAAATATTGAATATGTAAAAGTTTAGCCTGGGTGGCAATCAAACCCAGCATTGGCACACAAGGGACACAATTGAATGCGCTATCAAGCCCGCCAACTATATATTAATATATATACTTATATATAAAATCAAAAATTCTGTAAAGTTAATACCTCCATCTTCAAGATATCTTGGGTACCTATGATGAAGCAGCATTCGTGTGACGCGCACCAAACCTTCTAGTTGCTCATGGTGGTAATATGCATTGTAATCCGCTAGTCTAAAATTAAAATCCATATATAATATAAATTAACAAGAATCTCATACATTGATCTGATCTTCTAGAAAATACTTAAATAATATAACATATATTTAACACACACACACACATAAAAAACACAAATATCATCATATAAATATTTGCCCTGGGTTGGGATTGAACTCACGACCTTAGGCGCACAAGATAGGATCACCATTTGCGCTATCGGACCCGTTGATATTATAACTAGAGTAAATCATACATTTACAATTAATTAAAACAAACCATGCATTCACTGAACACATTTGACATATCTATATACACACATACAAATATTCCACATATTTTACAAAAGCTCCTTTTCTAATAAAAAAAAACGCGAAAGTTTGGGTTTATTTTTGTTACTCTTTCACGCCAGATCGGCTGAGCAGATGTGGATGAAATTTGGCAGAGATTATTGTTAGAAATAACACAAGACTACTTTTTATTCCGAAAATATGTTACTGTGGGTTAGATCGTGGATTTGTATGTTTCTCTATGGAAGCGACACAAAACTTTGCCCAGTTAGCTGGTAGGGAGTGTATCAAACAAAGAATTCTTCTCATAATAACACAAGCTCTTTACGTAAGCAATAACGACCTTGCAGTAAAGGCGCGAGGGAAAACTATTAAATATATTTAAACCTTTTTTTTAAATGTTAAATTATAATATGTACAAATTTATTTGCCAATACTAACTAGCATACAGATACTATATAAACAACTTTTAACATAAATAGTATTGATAAGGTTTTTCTGGTCAGATATTCCATGAATAATAACTTGATATCGGACAATATACAGTAATACTACTTACCTAACTATGGACGGCGGTATATCCATTTCATTAATTTAATTAATGGATTATACTACCAATTGATAAAAAAATACTTTTACCAGCTATAAATAACAGATTATTTTTTTCGTTACACAAATTTATGTTTAATATTACAGTAAATATATTAAGTATAGTCTTGTTGTTACCTACTTACTACCAGTTTTCAAGAACAGCAAGACTTAAGATATTTACTACATAAAATTAAAAATATGCCTATAAATTGTACGTGCCATCATTGAGAAGAAACATGTGCCTGGAATTTCAAGAAAATGTAAATATTTGAAGAAAGCTTCATAAACAACTACCGCTGGAATGTCAGCTGATGCTTGCTATTGCTTTGCCGGACAAGCAAAGTGAACTCTATTTTAAAAAACATAGAGTCTATTTAACAAGAGTAATAAAATATATGACATGAGTTTTCAACCATCTGACCTTACATTCTGTAAATATCAGTGATCAAGTGAAATTAACAGGTTGTGACAGTATGCAAACAAATAACATTCAATTAACATATTTTAATATAAGTCATAACTATTTTATATAATTAGAAAACAACACTTTTCCAATTCCAGACTTTGCCAATTCACAATTACAGAACAAAGATACTAATCTTGAGGCAGGCTTAATTAGCATAAATAACAAAAGATAATGAACAAATTATATTTTGAAACTAATGTAAAACTATTTGCAATTAGATTAGATAAACAAATAACATAGCACAAATGAAAAATTATATTTGAATGCTAGGAACCCTGGTGGTTCAAATATTGAAAAACAAGAAAAGAAATATGATGACTCATATTTCTTTGATAATTTACTTATAAATAAATTTTAAAACAAAGTACAGTTTAATTTAAGAATAATATTTAAAACAAAGTAAAGTTTAATTAACAGGCTATAAGTGTTTCCAACTGAAAAGTAATGATGTATGCTAATAGCATAACTTCTGCTAAATGTGATCAAGTTTATGATGAATGGACTATTCACATAAACTTGTACACAATCAATAACTTTATCCACTTGACTATAACTCAAGGTAAACTGATAACCAACATCCATTAAAAATGTTTATTAAACTGCTAGTTAGGATATTAGAAACAGAAAGTAGTTTTACCTGAACATGTGAGCAATCCAGCGAGTGGTTTCACTCGCTACATGAGCACCAAGTCTGGCCGCATGAGACCGTTCCAATCTACCAAATAATGCTGAAATACTATGCGACAAAATTGTTGCTCGCGTTACAGCATCCGTAGGTAGCAAAGGTGGTTCTAAACTCTCATAATTAGGATCAGTTTTCAGTACCAGGTCTTCTAAAACCTTCAATATCTCATCCATTGCCATTTCGTCTGGCTCAAAAAAGCCTGCGCTGATTTTGCGACTCTCTCGCTTCTTTTCTTCTTCGGCGGCATCCTGAGCATTCACTCCAGCTTCTAACCGGCCTACTACTTCGGATACCTGGAATTCCAGGCCCCCAAAGGGACGCCGGCCCTAAACAAAAACTAGATTAGTATCGGCTTCTTCTTTTATTGATAAATCCTTAAAAATATGGATGATTACCGGCTCTGGTGGAGTTTCATTCTTAGGACTTTGGTTTTTAGATTCTACGTCCAAAGCTGGTGCATCTCCCATGCTGCGTGGCGAATTTATTGCAATTTTATTACTCTAACATGAAAACCTGTAAACGTCACTTTAATGTTTTGACGTGGGTGTTGAGAAGCGACCTCCTTCGTGTCATATGTCAAAAGCAACGCCCTCTACTAAAATTGCTCCGAAACGGATTAGGTGATGGAATATATATTTTAATAGTGTCTATAATTTATATAAAAGTAACAAAAATATTACATATTAGTCGATCTATTCCGTATGCATTTGAGCTAGAATAGCTGATAATGAATGGTAATCCATTAAAATATTAATGAATTCGGAAACGCTGGGTAACGATTTTAGTCCATACTCAATGATATATTTTGTTATTTAAAAGGTTTTACTCATTGAAAAATGCTAAATTGTATGTTAAAGGAAATATTGTCTGAAAAAAATCTTTCCCTGCCTGAAGCCTGAGACCGAATCATTTTTTCTAATGGAAAATTTTATTAAAAAATGGACTTTTATTATTTAAACGAGGATATTACTCTAACAAATCCGTCATCATCATTATTTCAGCCGTAGATATCTTATGCCAGCTTTTTGAGCCCCAACGCCGGCTATTTGAGCCAACGTTCAGCTTCAGAAACACCATTGATTTATATCAGAATTAACGTCTAAATAGTTTAAGACTAGATGCCAACAAAAAAACCATTTACATTTTTTGGAGGTTTAATAATTATATATATCTTCAAATCGACAAGTTCTCGCTGAATAAGGTTGTCGTAAGTGAAAGATGTCAATACATATATTTACCAAAAAATCTTGTGATTAAAAGCTGAATCATAAATTAAAAAAAATCTTGACACTTTCCTACTGTCACTTTCATCTGTCGATCTTCGATCGTCGATAAATAAAGCGAAAAAAACTAAATTATAGAAAAATGTCCTTAGTTAAAATATTTTCTCTATCAACTAGAGGTAATTTATCATATCCGAATTTTATCAAATGGCTGGAACATAATTTGCATTGAGAAATCAAGATATTATTGTTACGCAACTCAGTTCTTGTTTATAACCTAAAATGCATATTTACCAGCTGATCTAGTAATTAGAATGTCTCTAAAAATATAAGAATGTTTTTCCTTGTAAACACCTAGTACGTTTAAAAAAGAGTCCCGAGTTGTTAAAACAATATGAAGACAGCCGTACTTACAATTTTGATGTTTTGAAACTTCAGAATCATATTTATTTTTGACAAATATTGTGCTATATTTCTAGCTCGCGCAACTGGGGCGAGTACCTCGTTAGTACGACATGCAAGTTCTGAAGGCAAAGCCGAAAAGGTGTACCCTCCAACAGCACCTGGGTTCAAGTATGTAAATGCTGAGGACCCCAACATGTCATTCAAAGAGATGACTGACAGGGCAGCGCAAACTATGTTTTGGACAGAGTTGGCTAGAGGGTTTGCTGTAACACTGGCTCACATTTTCAAGGTAAGTTTTTAAAAGCTTTTACACTAAGTACATTTGCTTCAGTAGTAGGCTTGCTCTTGTAGATGATTATCTTGGCCACTGAAATCAAACTAATAAAAATTTCATAAATGGTTTATTCTACAAACCATGTTTTAAAGTAGTTTTATTTGATTCATATACCCTATATCCTACCCTATAATAGTAGGTTTCATTAAATAATACGATTTTTTTAAGTTAAGGTATCCATAAAATTTTATAATTAATATTCATGTATTATCTGATAATTTCCTAAATAATATCATGTTATAAGCAAAACTTATATTATAGGATTATTTTTAAATAATTTTACTAGATATTAATAAATTTCTCAAGATGTAATGAGTCGAATGTGTATTTGTTAGGTGGCTAGGCTTGTTTTTAAATGATTGTTGTAATTTAAAAATCCTTTAATAAAATATATATTTCAGGAACCAGCAACAATAAATTACCCATTTGAAAAGGGACCTCTGTCTCCAAGGTTCAGAGGTGAGCATGCACTTCGTCGTTATCCCTCTGGGGAGGAAAGGTGCATTGCCTGCAAGTTATGTGAAGCTATCTGCCCTGCACAGGTTCGTAATTTGCACCTAAGTACAGCTAATAGGAGCAAAGTGTATATATTCATTTACATTTGTTTTAATTGATGATTTCATCTGAAAACTCTTTAAACCAGGAATTGTAGTTCCATACTGATGTTACTGTAATGCAATAGGGTTTTAAAATAAATTTTGCTTCTGGTATGTGATGTGTTGAGGTATAAATAGGTACAAATAGGTATATTTGTGTCAACATGTATTCCTTTCAAATTGTTTTTATAAACATAAATTATGGTTGTTGGAAATGATTATTCAAAGTATCCAAATCTGTTTAAATTATTTTCATTGGTAGATTGCTGTATTACTATTTCGAAAAAAAAAAATATGAAATCATATTTTGATTTCCATTGGAATAGGATGTGGCATTATATGATTAACAAATAGCCATTCTAACATTTGTTTTTGTACATTAAACATTTTTACAATAATAAATGGTTTATTTACGAAAGTATTTTATGTGGTAGTGTTATGCATTATTCAGTTAAATACATTACATTTATATTGTTCATCAAAATTCCTTTTACAGCATTTCAGTTAAAGGATATGTTAGTTAGAGATTTTATACAGAGATTTAAAAAGCGTGCTGGCAGGCGGTTTCGCCCCTGTGGGCAGTAGTCGAGTAATCTCTCCATACAGCCCTATATTTATGCGTGCCGGGGCGGGTCACTAGTTAATATATAATTTTTTAATTCTAGGCCATCACTATCGAAGCTGAGGAACGTAAAGACGGATCGCGAAGAACTACGCGCTATGATATTGACATGACCAAGTGCATTTACTGTGGATTCTGTCAGGTAAGTTTTCATTAAATTGCATCTTAAAGCCCATGGTTTATTTATTTAGAACAGGATAACAAGCATACAGTCCGCGTGGTAGTAAGTTTCACCACTATCACAAGGATATCACTAACGTATTGCCAACCTTGTGACATGAAGATATTATATCATATTACCCAGTAATTTCACTGCCTCTCTCACTCTTCAAATCGGAATACAGCAATGCGAAAATTGCTATTTGGCGGTAGAAATGAGTGAGTGAGGTACCAATGCAGACGACCTTTGTATTGTCTACGTTATGTGAAATTATGTTGGAACTATATGGCTTGAATCCGGTGGGCATCGGGTTTTTTTTATACGAGAGTTCCAGAGGGATCCATTCTCTATTAAGTTTCATGCAGGCTGTCTTCTGGATTTATGCTCTTGCCGTGAGGTACCGAAATAGTACTTCCCACTCCACCTGCGCAGAGCGGGGAAGGGCAGCAGCATTTCTGTCACGAAAGCTGCGCTCTGCGTTTGCCAAAACCCTTGCTCAGCGCGGCAATTATGGGCAAAAAATCTCCTTTCTTGGAGAGGCCTATGTCCAGCAGTGAACTTATAATAGCTGGTATGATGATTTTCGTAAAAAACACCCACCTCCTGATTATAAGGCGAACAGGAAAATTATTCAATGGAACTGTTGGCCCATGCCCTCCCTGTTACATTAAACATTGGTTATTTCCATAGCCTCTTACGATACCTGCGTTTTGTTTACTTGCGTATTTTGATTTAGACGATTATCAGTAATTAAAAATTTTGCAATCCTCAAAAACAGGAGGCGTGCCCAGTAGACGCCATCGTAGAAGGGCCCAACTTCGAGTTTTCAACCGAGACACACGAGGAACTACTCTACAACAAGGAGAAGTTACTCTCCAATGGTGACAAATGGGAAAGCGAGATCGCATCCAACATTAGGGCCGACCATCTTTACCGTTAAAAAGAACAAATGTTAGTATAAATAATGTTTTAAGACCTATTTTGTACACATTAACAATTTTGGAACAAATCACAAAATACTATATATCTATGGTTTTCCATTCTTGAATGTTTGCAGAATAGGCCTTCAAAATAGGTCAAATAAATTGTTTTTGTGATAAAATATATAAATACCATCTCATTTAAACTGTAGTTTTGTTTCAATTTTAGATGTTATAGAATCATGAAATGTTTCATTAGTTATTCAATAAAACCAGGTGCAATAATTTTATTTTATTTATTATTTTTATAGTTATCAGGTAAATAAAATTAATAAGATTAAATTTTACAATAATTACTATGTTAAGTATAACTGAGTTCTATATAAAGGTCAAGCATTTTATGTTATACTGTTTATTGTGTTTTATGTTATACTACATTTAATTCAGTCAAATACTTTTTTTAATTATTCTTCATAAAAACATTTAGATCATAAGCAAAATAAAAATCTTTTTGGATAACCATCTTTTAACCACTCACAATATGACGAAGACAATGGATAAAATTCAGTTTATTAAATAAGTTAAATATTAAATCAGATAGGGATGCAGAAGTGTCTATAAGAACAAAATCGGATAACTGCCGTAAAACGCGGTTTAACGTTTATGATCAATGTTGCTATTCTGGTTTTTAAGTCTCCACCTCACATCAATGATTTTCATTGAAGTCCCTTAAAAAAGTGTTGTTGTTAAATAATAAGTCATTATGTCTACTTATATATACACTGGACACATAGCACAACAGTAATAAATAAATCAGTCATTGTTGCTTTTACCATAGTCCCATAAAAATGTGCTAAATCAAGATGTATTGCACAAGGTAATTTCAGTTAGTTTGTATAGTTCCCCCCCAGTATCTTGTAACTGTATCTCTCCAAGTCTTCTTTGACACAGTTCAAACTCCGGTCGGCGTCTATCGTCAGCACCTCGCAGCCTACGTCGAGTGAACCTAACCATTTCTCGTACGCGTCGTGAACCTGCAGCCAAATGAATCATGATTTAAATTATAGTGACGGTATAACACTAGTCGAGTCTTAATTGTAGTGGATCCGATACCTTCACCGTGTGAACTTGTGGACACCAACTATAAATAGTTTGGACACCTTGTGAAAATTGTCTGTCTGCTGCTATTTGCAAAATGCTGTAGTAGATAAGATATAATGGACTTACTTGCTGTAAGTATTCCAAGGGAACTTCAGATTCTTCAGCTCTCCCCCTTTTCATCATTCTTTCCCACACTACTTGAGGGGATGTTTTTAAGTAAACTGAAAATATAGTTTAAAAGATGTAAAAAAGATGAATTTCTTCAAGAAAAAGTAAGTGTTAACAGATTTAGTAGAAAAGTGGAAAATAATCCTCTCATTAAAAGCTTACTATCTATATTAATATTATAAAGCAAAAGAGTTTGTTTGTTTGTTTAAACACACTAATCTCAGGATCTACTGGTCCAATTTGAATAATTCTTTTTTTGTTGGATAGTCCATTTATAGAGGAAGGCTTAGGCTATATAACAATAGGAGCGAAGCATCAGTGAGAAATGTTGCAAAAACGGGGAACTTTTTTCACATTTGAGGTCTTTCGTCGCATGCGCTGCATAAACGGTTTAAGATATTCAAAAACTATGTATCAAAGAATTATTCCTTTTTAAAAATAAAAAAAAGTCAGCGACAGTATATGCCTATCTCTCAAGTTTACTCATAATAACATTATTTGTCGAAGAAGGCTTGCTACCATTATAATGTGCAAGCAGGCCGCGCGGCGGCGGGTGAGGGGCAGGTGGGCCTTGCCCCACCGCCGTGTTTGCTACTACCACTCGCGAGTGTATCTTTGCAAGGTACCATGCCGCGCGGCTCAGATGAATAGTAGGCTCCCTACGGAACGGTTGAATACAGCTTGCTTTATTTTAAACAAAAGTAAAAATATAACTTATGCCGAAGTACTTTGACCCATTATTTTAAAAACATTATTTTTTTACATATTATTTAAAAAAAATCTTATTCACGATTATACAATAACATAAACCAATGTGAGCAACCAAAAAATAATCTCGATAGTTTCCGACAAACACGCGAACGAAGTCGCGGGCACAGCTATGTATATATATATATATATATATATATATAAAGGTTGCTGTCAAAATTTTGCAAATGTATGAATTTTGTTTTTTAAATAAAAACAGCACTGCATATTTATTTTACAAATATTACCTATGAGATCCAGGTTGATATCCATATTTTTCTCAACATATTCATACCAGTTGTTCAAAACTTCAAACTCTGCCTTGTGTAGGACATTTTGTCTTCTTGCATTTTCTACAAAACAGAAGCGGCTATTTTGTACTGATCTGAAAATAATTATATGATTCAATGTTTATACATCATATTATGATTATTTTGTAAAATAAACAATGTATATATATATATTTAACATAATTATCGAAAAAATGGATTATATGAAGTTTATAAGTAAGGCTAAATTTTTGATCTGATTTCAGTTCAATATTTATCTTTATATTTAATTTATAACAATGCTCAATATATTTCTATTAATTAATATATTTACATTACATAATACATTACATAAACTAAGGGCAACAAGTCTTATATTTAGTAAAAGTAAGAATTTAGTAAGTTTTTCAAATCACAGATCATATATACCCTTTATATAGATTTGTCATAATTTCATTTTCAGAGTATTACAAGGTTCGCAATTACTCCAATATCTTATGTACTCAAATTGAATCTTATAAAATTTATAACTTGGCCTACTTTTCTAGTGGCTCTAAAGTCTCAAAAATATATTCAAAGCAACTTGGATGGCACCTATGCCGTTAGTTTCTTTACTGGTCCAGTTGTATACATATATTTTCAGTTGTTTAATGCTGGTTACCTTTCAAACATCTTTACAGTGATGTTTGGGTTACTTGGGGCACTGGTTTGAATTTTCAGTCGGGAGAGGTGTACATAATGCTGGAATGGAAAGGTCCACTTGAGCTGATCGCTGTACACAAGGCCGAGTAGGTTGTGACCACTGACGTTACGCCACTCGTCAATAGGCTCCTGGAAATATTCAGAGTTGACAATACTGAGCTTGAAACCAAGTTTTTAAGCACTGCCCTTGATTACAGCAACCAATTGTTCATGTGTAAATACAAAAAAATGCTCTTAAAAATTAGATAGACCTGGCAATGTAGGTTATAATTTATTATTAAGTAATTTGGAGCAACAAAATAAAACCTACAATGTTTGAATGGCCATATTATCACTACAAAATGATTTTTAAATACAATGTGACAAAACAGACACTTACTGCATGTTTCTCCACGTTACTGTGTTTATCAAAAAATTTTATGCATGTTGATTTTCCTGAGCCTATGTTACCTTCAATCGAAACCCTATAGGGTCTTTTAACTGCTATGCGTGCTGCCGATTTTATGCCAGACATATTAGATGTTTAAAATATGGGTCATACTTTCAAATATTATAAAGCTAAAGTATATTAAACGAAACAGTTAGATATTAAGCTTGCAGTCTATGACTTTTCTCAAAGAATTTATTTTGGATATCCAACGTAATGCACAATATTTGTTACAGAAAATCTTACACGCGACGCGAACTCGTACAAGCAACGAAAATTTGCCGCCAAAAATGACAATTATGATATAAAGGCGCGCATATTTTGACATATTTGAAATCGTTGAGAAATACTGATCAATAAATTAAATATGATAAATTTTATGTATCTTTCGTAGGTAGTGCTAATTAAAATACTAAGTTGAAGCATGTCTAAAAGAATGTCTGTTCACTATGATCCCAAATACTAGATGTGATTTCTGAGGATACAATAGACATAACCTGTTAGTCTTTAAATTTTATCGATTACACAAAAATAAAATTGAACTACATCACATAAAACAAAATGTTTAAAAATGTAAATAGTTTTTAAAGATTTTAATAGAAATATAGATATTTATATTAAAGTGTCTATTTGAAATTTTAAATTAACAACTTTTTGTTCCGGCTAATCTCTGATACGGCTAGACGGGACCTTCACTGACCGTTAGCTGATGTTATGAGGAGTTACTTAGGTTACTTCTATTATTTGTTATTCGGACGTGAACTGGAACTATTATGTGGGGCGATGTTTGCTTTAGGGATGAAATGTTTGCTATATTATTGTAAAATGTATGACATAACTTATGTCTTTTTAAGAATGCCGCGGACTTTTTGAAGCAGATGTAACTTAATCGACTACAAGTGAATAGTCACGGTTAGTGTAGATAGACCGCAGGAACATATTAAAATTTAGCAATTGAACCTACATTAAGAATGAATATTCTCATTTCGAGTGCTAATCGTTGCGTGATGTGTGCATAACCCAATGGATAGTAGATCGCAAGGGTCTCCTGAGAGGTACCGACGAGTAGAAAAGAACCTCCCCCTGTACCAGGTGTCGTAAGAGGCGACTAAGGTACCAGAACCGACAGGTGGCGGTATATCCAAGTAAATGGCTGGTATGATGAGAGGTCTATAGAGATCTATGTGCTTTAGTTGCTAAGCCTGTTGGCGGGCCGGCTAAAGACTATTGGTTTCGACATTTCTCCTGAGTGAGATTAGAATGGATCACCTAAGAGCAGCAACAAAAATGTCATACAACGGTCATCTGCATAGGTATCTCATTATCACCTATTTCTACCGCCAAATAGCTGTCTTCCGGCTTATAGGCAGTGATCTTCAAGTCACAAGATTGGCAACTCGCTAGTGATATCCATATGATATTACGAGCATTTATCGACTGGTGCAATAAAAAAATAAACATAGATACTTCAGAAGCTCTACAACAGAAACCTGGAATAAAGTCGTGGCGGTGCTGTTATATAAAAAGGTGACCGAGAAGCTGGTTTCGAAAAAGGCTACAGTACTATAGACCACATTCATACGCTGAAGAAAGTTATACAGAAAACGGTACAATATTCCTAAAAGAGTAAATGGTTCACAGCTGGTGTTTATTACATTGTTTTAGTTGAAATAAGGTCATTTTGTAGACAACTTTGATCTGACTCTTTGCTCTGACAATTTTATGCTAGTGTTTATTAAGCAGTGGTTTAGTTGTTACAGCCTTTTTTATTCAGGTTTTTTAACCATGAAATGTGAATTAAATTTATTTAATTTCTGAGCTCCTATTAGCGACTTTATCATAATTTTTATAACATAGTTTATTTACTACAAGACCAATTAAATTGTAATATTTCCCAATATATATATTTATTTTCATATTAATAAATAACACTCCACTCCAAGAGTCCAGGATCATATTAAAATCGATTGAATAAGTTTTGTATATAAACTGGAATTAATTATGCAGAATGCCATCCAGACTACAGTCAGACAATAAGCTTCTCCCGAAATATTTTCCCCATACAAATTAATACTACGAAGAATTGATTTATTAATTTAAATGGCAAAAATGCGCATTGCAATCATGCCGTCAAAAGCCTGGATTCACGCAATGTTGAAATGAAATAAGTCCCGATTGGCCCCACGCGCACCAATCAACAGCAGCGGGTCGATTTGACAGGTTCATTTAAAATTGAAACGCGATTCCGGTCCGCATATCTCCTGTTAATATAGATCAGGATTTTCGGTTTAAAGGGAAATTGGGGAAGCTTTTTGTTCGCTCGACTTTGATTGCACTCCGACGTGAAGCTTTTGGATTGTACATACAGCTGCACATCAACGTATGCTAATCTGTCAACATTTCTCAATTGATAATGAACTTTACTAGTTGTACTTCGAGTTGGATAATAATAAATATAGCCGTGTATATAAAAAAATGTTGTATAGTATAAAAGTCACCCGGGAAAAAGGCCAGGTCACTCATAACACTTATGCCTTACATGTATCACGATCTCGGGCCTCTCGAACGAGACCGATCGTGATCACTAAAGGCACAGGGTTAGGCATGAGGACTTTGATAGGACTAGAGGTACTGTATGGTGGAATGGGATTACAGATAGTGGTATGGTACAACAGAGCAGGATTAGGCAGCAGTATACTAACAGACATCACAGAAGTATGAGCTTAGCACTCTGTTTCGAAAAAGTGAGGCTATGAAGAGTGAGTTCTGGATATGATCGTGTTTCACATGAATGCTTTAACCCCCCTAAATGCCGTGGTGACTTACAGTAATCAGACTTGACCGCTAATTGTAGGACTCATAAAAAAGATCAAGATCGGTCAGCGATCGATGGAAAAAAAAAAACACGACAGCTGACTAGGTAGTAATAATGGGCGGGGCACATAGTTCGATGAACTGATGCATCAGTTACCATCGCGATGGCAGATGGGGGAGAAAGGTTCTTGATTGGCGCCTACGTGCTGAAAAGCGTAGCGTGGGAACGACCCCGCGCCGATGATGGTCGGACGGTTAGTGAAGGTTTCAGGGTGTCGCTGGTTCCAGGCGGCATAAGATCGCATCCTGCAGCGTAAATTTGGCGAAGTCTATGTCTAGCAGTAAACGTCTGTAGGCTGATATAACGATGATTAATTACTTCTATGCAACTAGTAATATTTGGTTCAAAAAAGGATCCAGAAAGGTTCAAGAAAGTTGTAAATTGGTATATTTTAATGTCAGGAGTAGGAAATAGTTTTTGGGCTTTGAACACCAATCTAGACCTAAAAATAATATTTTTCTGTTAAGAGTACAATATTTTTTAACTGTGAGGTACAAGCAGAGTAAAATAAGCAGGCGGTAAGTCTATTCAAAACAGAGCATCTTTAATGCAACGAGCAAGGATGGGCACTACCTTTTCCGTCACGAAATTAGACTGCATGGTGGCAAACTGATGATGATTATTTATTTAACTTATTTTGAAAAACAAATATTTTTGCGTTAATTGCAACTCTAAAGTTTCCCGGAGGCCTCAGGTTAGACCTGAAGTGTAGGATTTGCGTATCACTGATTAGGAAACAGTGGATTTAATTACGGCCCGCTTTGAGAGCATCTCTTGCGTTTCCTATTTGAATACCTAATTCGAGCTGCATACACATAGTTGTTTCCATGCTATGGCAATTAAATGTTTGGAACTCGAAGCGGTTGTGTTTCATAATCATTGAGTGGGTACGTCGGCTTTCCATTGCAGATGATGTTCACAATGTTACACTTAATGTATAATGGTAGATGGAATATTTGTTTATATTACAGGTGAAACCCTTTTTGAAATCAGAACCAAAATACGAATAAACTAGCTTTTAATATAATACTCTTTTAGAAGACGATTACACTGCCTATGTATCATTCCTTGTCATATATAACGAAGGTCCGTTGAGTTGATAAAGTGTGATGAGCTGACGAACAAACTCACTTTAATATTGATAATATTAGTTAGTTGAGAACGAAAGTTTGGGATCGGATTAGAATATTCTAAATAGATTAGCTTTTACATGTTATAAAATCACTTGGCTATAATATAATGGTTCTATATCACTGTGTTTTCTTGTAAATCCTATAGGAATAGTGAACGTATTCTCAGGATGAAAGACCTCCTTTTTTGTACTCCTAAATATTTGATTGCAAAATTTTAAGAGGATTGATGGAGTAAATAAAGCATGAAAAAGTAAGAAACAAACAAACTTACTTTCGTATTTATTATATTGGTTGGGATAAGGTTGTGATTGATTCGCAACGGGGATGCTGAAGCCCATCCCTATGCATTTGAGCTACACTTTTTCAGATGAATATACCATCTGTCAGGTCTGGTACATCAGTCGTCTTTTACGATAGCAATTGGTACTATTCTGCTCTACCACGACTTGTGCTTAATTAAAAATAGTCTTGGCCCTTAACGTTGTTACCATAATAAATATTTAGTAATGATGATAAACATAAAACATGTAAACAAGAAAAATCTAGTTAAAAATCAGCCCGTCTATGTTATAGTGGTACTATATATTGGTGGTGGGTAATTGCAACTGCAATGTAATTGAACAGGTTAAGCACAAAAGTATGAATAAAAAACACTAATGTAGTTAGGATCATAATGACCTTTTTATTTAATAACAGATCTGAGCGGCAAAGGGGAGTAAAATTATGTAATATACATGAAACAAAGCTACCAAAACTGTAAAACTTCTTTATTACACTATTTGGGTTACTAATAATGTCTGAACAGCACCGTACCGCGTCCCCCAGAACGAGAATGAGCTCGAGAATCATTTCACGCCGCTATTGTCTCTCGCACAATGCGGTGTCAACAGCTATTCACCCGAAAACTGCGCTGTAGGCAGACGAATCCTATTTCCATTGCTTAAAAAGCGAAGCGCGAACTTTTTAATTCTTTTAAAAAGTTCACGCAATTTTTTTTTTTTTGCAGCTTCGAACCCGTGTGTTTCTAGCCAACGTAAATCCGGAGCTAATCGACTTAACAAACAGTTTGCAATACTCGGATTGGTGTTTGCTCTTTGCCTCTACGGTATGTGAAACAAAAATCGTCGTTATTCGGTATATTTTGTGCTGGCAATAGTGAGAATTTCAATCTTATATACCTAGTCCCTTGTACGCATTGCATATTTTCGAAATAATAAGTGATTAACGCTTAGGTGGTAATTGAAAATTTAATTTAATAAATTTTTTATTCATCTGCTTTTAAGACAGAGAAAATACATTTTTCGTATCCATCTGTACGTATAAATTTAATTCAGCAGCTTTTCATAAAATGCTTATTGTAGGACATATTGTCAGTTTGTTTCGGATAATATCTGAAACGGCTAGACCGATTTAATGGCACTTTCACTGGCAGGTAGCATAATAAGTAAAAGCGTTATAGCATAATAAAAATAGCGTTATTTTTATTATTTAATATTGTTACGGGAACGGGAATTACACGGGTGAGTTTTTTTTAGTTATAATAAATATATAATGCATATCTGATTAAGACATGACTGTTTTGTGGTATGTAACCTGTAATAAAACCACTTTTCAACGGCTTTTAGATGATATATATGTCGTATCTATAATTTAATTCGACTACCTTACAGCAACTGCTCTTAACAGTAACAGAAGTAATGTCTTAATGTGCGACGTGTATAATTACAACTTAGCAAGTTCGAAATTAAAATTAAAATTTCAAACTTGTGAGTGAAATATAAGAAAATAGTATACCTGCATGAATGGAACCTATATCCGTATAACAACGCTGTACACAATAATTAAATAGCTTACAAAAGGTTCCGTGACAATACCATGGACCCCCATATAGTTAGCTCGTCCGCTGTGAGTAGTATGAAGCAGAGACAATGAAGGGGCGGTGCGATGCGGAAGTTTGCGTTGCGACGCGGGGCGACACAATGCTTTCATTATTCCATCATTTAATGAGCTTCGAGGAAAAATTGAAACGTGCAATATGAGGTATCATCTATAGTGGCGACGCAGTCGAGATTAAATTTGCGTAGAATGAAGCCCATTATGTTGGAGTTGGGATAATTCCAAACAAATGCGAATGGATCTGCTATATAGTTAATTCTAGTGACGATTTCATTAAGACCTTTTAGTTATTCTTGCAGGTATATTTTATTATGCCTTTGACTTCATTTTTACTTACACAAATTCATGTATTCAAAAATACTTTAAAATGAGTTAATGTTCTTCGTTATGATTTTAGCAATACTTTACGTAAATCATTATGATGGAAGGACCAGACACAGTTTCTTTCACTTTTATAATATATGTTTGGGTGAAGCGAATATTCTTTAATTTTAATTCTCAATGAAGTTTACAAAGTATCCGTTAAGTTTGGCGTTGAAAAGAATTGCGAGTAAAACTTAAAAGAATATCGATAATAAATTGATAGTGTTACGATACGATATTTCATTAGTACTTATCAAACAAAAAAGTGATTTCGATTCTTTAGTGTCATTAAAAAGGAATTAAGCTACAAAATCGAATAAAGACTGTAATAAAAACTCTGTTTCTTACGTTAATTAACTCTGTTTCTTAATTTTTTCTTACATCATTTGCTTTTTTTTTCTCTCCACAAAGAACTATTTACATTCATTCAATAGCCATTAAACACACTATTGTTTGAATCACACAATGATCTAAACAAACATAAACATTAATTGTCTACGACCAAGTGGTTACTTTATTAATACCACTACATAGTATGAAACCAAATTACTTCTCGTTGTCCTTATTTGTTAATGATTTTGATGCTTTTGATGAGTTTTTTTTAAGGATAAAATCATTCAAAATCGGATTGACTTACTTTGCTCTCCAAAATTTAGAATTAAGCGCCAAGTCCATCATTTAAACAGATTAAATTAGTTTTAAATTACAAGAATAAGAAAATTTTATGTCGTCTGATCGCACAACGCATGCTGTGTGAACCTACTTATTGTTCACTTAGTTTTAAGTTTTAGCCTTTGTATATATTATTATTGTGTAACAATGACTGAACTAATAAATAAAGAAATAAATAAAAGAAAGATTTATATGTATAATACATGCAGAGCATCGTAGTGAACCACTGATAATTTTAGAAGTATCTAATGTAATATCGTGAATAAACGCAAACAACGGCTGAAACCGACGAGATATAAGTATCAAATGATACCACACAATAAAAAGGTGTACAAAAATGTCCGTGATGGCATAATGTTTATCTCTTAAGGATATAACCCACAATAACCATTTTTTTATCTTCATTTCACCCGTGCGTAGCGAGGGTGGATCAGTAATTCGTAATAAATACCTGCATATTACTTTACTTTTATTTAATGAAAAGATACCCAAGTCTGAATCATTAATAATTTTTATTAACACGTTTAGTATATCTCTTGTTTACGTATAATTGTCATCATAACCATAGACCTTAATTGTCGCCTGAATTTGTAGGTACCTCACTCTCACCTATTTTTACCGCCAAATAGCAGTGTTCGCATTGCTGTGTTCCGGTCTGAAGGGTGAGAGAGGTAGTGAATTTACTAGGTGATGCAGCATAATTGTACCGTTAGGTACCGGCAGTGTAGAATTGTACCTCCCACTGTGCCGACTAAGGTACCAGAACCGACAGATGGCGGTATATCAGTCCTCATCATCAGCATCTCCATCGCAAAAGCTGCGCTCTACGATTGCCAACACGCTTACCCAAAATTGCTTTTAGCTACGGTCGAACCCGCAAGGCTCACGGGGTCGGAGCAGGATCGACGGCGATCACTTGAGGGCGCCTCTAAAGTTGCGCCCGAGTTAAGGGTGAATTTAATTTTGAAATTCAGCAAAAGAGGACGGAGGGAGTGAGGCCGGGAGCTCTAGGGCTGCCAGTTATCGCTCGTAGGGGCAGGGACTGCACACGTTTGCCGGCGAACGCGGTGTACTGCTCTATTGTACGAATGATTGCGCCGTGTTAGTGATTGTGTTGATGTTGGTAGGGCTGCGATTTTCGCGGTAATTTTGTTGGGCGGAGATTGCCGCACTGGGAAAGCGTGTTGGCAATCACAGAGCATAGTGTGTGTCCCTGTGCTATTAAGCTACACTTTTCCGGATGGATATACCGCCATCTGTAGGTTCTGCTACTTTAACCGCCTGTTACGACACCTGGTACAGGACGACTTACTATTCTACTCTGCTGGTACCTTACGGCTCTATCATTGTCATGCTCGAACAAAACAAAAGACTAACCTTGTATATATTGTATCAACGAGTGATGTATGGACGCGGTTCTTACAGATTATCTCGTCATTAGCAGGGAAAATTACCTATTACCGTGTAGATGGAGATTCGGGGCTTACGACCTTACACGCATTATGGACATTTGCTGTTTATTCAAGGGTAAAATTATTATTTTGGTTTATTATTTTCCGGGTGAGAGGAACATAGACTAATAGAAGAGAAATAATGTCAATGTTTATTCGTCTTTGAAATGATTTAAGAAGAGATTGAAGGAGTATTATCTGTTGCTATAATTATACCGATTCTGGTACGGCTGGCCAAATTACTGTCTAATTTAGGTACTGTTTATTCATTGAATATTTATTGCACAAAATATGACAAAATGTATATGACTTATTGCCAGTTGGCGTTCTCTCCCAGTCAACCAATACACGAAACAGAAAAATACATATATAATGGTGCAGAAAAGATATAAATATTACGTACATATTTGTATGAATAAATGCAATAAATACATATGACATAAAAAAATAATATTAGACGATATGTTTTGGTAAGAAAAATAAAGTACCTACATCAGAAATAGGGATTTATACAGAATTAGACAAGCAGCATCAGTAAATAGAGTACGGAGAAAGCGTTTCAGAATTAATTTGTTGGGGAGTTATTTAATATTCATAAGAAGCGCATTCTAGAGTTGCATAGCTGTTACTGTAAAAGAGTTTATTAAAAAACAAGAGTGATGAGAAGGAGGTAGGAGCAAGAGAGTATTAGAGGAACGGAGGTTACGTTTGTAAGAGAAAGATAGGAATTGGAATCGGTCTTTTAAATAAGTTTGTGCGTACGGATCAAGATGTACTGAAAATAATATGGTTAAAACACGAATTTTTCGAAGATTAACGATGAATAGAAAGCCAGCAGAGAAGAGGGCGGTAATAGGAAATATGATAGTTTTTCTGCAAACCGAAAATTAAACGGAAAGAGTTGTTTAATCGTCATATCAGCCGTGGAAAGTCCACTGTTGGATATAAGATCTTCAAGAAAGAGGGATATTTTCATAATTGGTACGCAGGGAAAGCGTGTTGGCAATACTGGCTTTCGCGACGGGGATGCTACTGCCCTTATGCTGATTACTTTAAACAGAATCATTTGACATAATACAAGTTTTGCAAATGTTTTTACTTAGGAAATATTACAACTGTTTATACATTATTTGTCGGTTCTGGCACTGGCCGGCCGGTGTAGCGGCACGCTCGCTTCGTTTGCTGTTTGTTGACGTAGTTCTAGTTTAACCTGACCAGTTCGTTCATTTCAATAGGCCCTACATATATTATTTTGTGATATAATGTTTTGGCATTGTCAAGAAAACTGTGTCATTAATCACTTTTTCAAAATTAAATAACAAAATAAATAATAATCATTTTATTTCCCACAACATCTCATACACTGATCCAGCTCCCTGATAGGTCGTTTAAAGCACTTGTATTACGGATGTCAGACAACAGGCGAATCACATATATGCTACTTAAATACAGATATTTACATCCAAACACGGAACAAACACAAATATCATCATATAAATATTTGTCCTAGATGAGGATCAAAC
The DNA here is from genome assembly GCA_020976665.1 of Heortia vitessoides. Classification (NCBI taxonomy): domain Eukaryota; kingdom Metazoa; phylum Arthropoda; class Insecta; order Lepidoptera; family Crambidae; genus Heortia; species Heortia vitessoides. Next base: position 16,658,207 of record JACJUM010004390.1, read on the forward strand.
CCATTACCTCTGGCGATGAAGATAGGATTACTAACATCTGCGACATCGGGCCCGTCAATCCGAGTAGACATTATAAAGATTAGTATATATAATACCCAGAATTATTACTTCGTCTGTTACATATCAATAAAAAACATTGAATAAAATGCATTCAGAATCACCAGTTCTATTGTTTCTTTTTGTTGAGAAATATCATGAATTTTCGCCCCCATATAAGAATTCTATTGTCTATGCGATGCTATAAATAAAGTTGATTGTTGGTATGTGACGGGGTGGGGGAGGGCGGACGAGGTTGTTCTCTCGCTGGAGATGTACCGAAGCACTTTTTTAACTAAAGATTGTATTTTCTATATAATCTTTTTTTATGTATATTTCAAATTTCTATGATTAATTCTTTTCATTGTACGAAAAACCCCTGACAACCAGTGTTATAAGAGACATTTAAACAAATTTGTCATTGTGTGTCCTACTTTAATACTAGTCTGCCGGCACCAGACGGGTCTATAACTAAGTTTATGGCAGGTTCATTACGTGAACTAAAAATACCCCAATGTTTGTATACACATATTGTATACATATATTTATACCGCAATTATCACGAACATTGGGATATCTTTAGTTCGTATAAAAAACCCGATGCCGGTTGCCGGATGTTAAAGATATTTATAAAAAAATAAATAACTTTTCTCAAGGTTTCTGGACTCGAACCTCTATCTTTTTGTTGCCGTTCGACATCAATACCGTGGTGCAACCAAGACCTTAGTAAGTACGTCTTTGTTTAAAGGATGATATTCGAGTCTTTCTAGATAGTGATTGTACCTACAACATTGAAGAAAGGGTGGTGATTTCACAGCATAAAAATAATACTAGGAAAAATTCGATAAGTCTACAAAGGTCTCAGTAGCACACGATGCTATCCCCCGACAAGGGAGAGATGCAGGTTCGAGTCCCGCCTGAAGTCTGAAAGCTTTTAATATTTTTTTAATGCGAAATTCAGTAGCAGAAGCAGACTGGGTAATGACTAATATCTTCAAGTCACAAGGCTGGCAATCATCATGATCATCATCATATCAGCCATAAGACGTCCACTGCTTGACAGAGGCCTGCTTAAGTAATCTCCAATAGGACCGGTTGTATGCGGTCTGTGTCCGGCGTGATCCTGCGATTTTAGTCAGATCGTCTGTCTATCCTGCGGGTGGAAGCTCTACTCTGTGCTTGCCGGTACGTGGTCTCCACTCCAGAACCTTATCACTTCATTGGTCATCGGTTCTGCGTACCAAAAGCCCTGCCCACTGCCACTTCAACTTACTAATCCGCCGGGCAATGTCGATAACTTTGGTTCTGTTACGAATCTCCTCATTCCTGATTCGATCGCGCAAAGAAACTCCGAGCATTACCCTCTCTATAGCACGTTGAGCTACTTTCAGTAGGCCATGAAGGTCAATGGTAAGAGACCACGTTTCGCTGCCATAGATCATTGTTGGTAACACACATTGGTCGAAAACTTTCGACTTGAGACTCTGAGGTATCGGTCGGTTAGCAATGCGCCAGTGATATTCTTGAGATATAATGAACGTCTATAGGCTGCTGTGACGCTTAATAACATGCGGACTGTACGCTCGTTTGTGTAATACGACCTAGTGTAATAAAAAATATCATGTTAATCTTCATCAAAATCGTAAAATCTTAAAACGTGTCACAATTTTCTTAGAGCTTTGTTATGCAATTCTTAGTCAGTTTTACTTCACGCAATACAAATAATTTCATATCTCTCCTCTCTATCAACGTGTAACGATAGTAATTGGTTCCATGTAGGTACACATATCAGACGGATAATCTATCTAAATTACTCCTCTCAAAATGAGTACGACGTGAAATGTTCGGACTTTTTACATACTCGCCGCTATGCTAATGAACTTTTTTTTTATAAAAAAAGGTTTGTTAAATGGGTCTTTGATAACAAAAAAAAGTATTTGCAATTCCCCTGGAGTATTCCGTGTGGATCATAAAACGGGTACACCCTTTATTATGAAGTTGTGTTTTTCAATGTATAATAATTTATTTATTCTTTGTACCTTTTTTCCGTTACTGTTTTTACCTCTGTATATTTAAAGCAAGTTGTGTGTTTGTTTGTAAAACTCGAAAGATCTATGGATTGGCTATTTTCTGTCTTTGTCTGAATTGACAAACATGCATACGGTTCGCGTGATATTAAGCACATATTATCACAAGGATATCACTATTGTGTATAGTGATATGTCACGTTATAAAGTGATTGCACTCCCTCACCCACCCTTCATGCCGGAATACAACAATACGAACATTGCTTTTTAGTGGTAAAAATAGATGAAACTGTCCTTGGTAGAAAGTTTATGCCAAATAAAGTCTCTCTCTCTCACTCTTTGCTCGTCGCCAAGAGTCAGAAGACTAAAATTAGATGATTTAATTTGCTCGATTCCAAATGCGCTTTCCGTAGTGGATGATGATGGCATTGAGCGCCGAAAATCGTGGATTCGATCACCACCCAGTACAAATACTACATGAGAAATATTTGCATCTTTAAAAAAAAATGTAATATATTTGTGATTCCTCTGTTGCCTGATATTCGTAACATTAGTTCTTAAAACAACTATCCCAATGACACAAAGGTATGTAATTATGTGTTATAACTTAATTATTTTATACTGCATATTGATAAACTAATTTTAACTTTTTTTTATTATTAGATTATGCCTTATGACACACATGCCTATAGACGCTCGTAATATCACAAGGATATCACTGACGCGTGGCCAAGCTTGGGACTTGAGGATATTATGCAACATTGTCCATTAATTCACTGCTTCGATCATCCTTTAGACCAGAACACAGTAATGCGAACACTGTTGCAATATGAGCGTGAACACTTAACATCTATTTAACTTTTAATATATGGTATACCTATAAATTTCTGTGAATACCGGTAAAGTACCTCCCCATGTACCAGGTGTCGTAAGAGGCGGCTGAGGTACCAGAACTGACAAATGGCGGTATATACATCTAAGACAGGGTAGCTCAAATGCATAAGGTGGGAATGGGCAGCAGCATCCCTGTCGCGAAAGCTACGCTCTGCGATTGCCAACACGCTTGCCCAGCGCGGCTACTATGGGCAAATTTCTCCCTTTCTTGTGGAGGCCTATATCCAGCCGTCGACTTCTAATGGCTAGTATGATGATACCTATAAATACTAGATTTGTAGCAACCTTTTTTTGCGTCTGAAAATTGCGTTCGGCATTATCCATATTATTCCTGAAGCATTTAGAATTAGGTTAGTTTCGTTACTGTAAAAACAACCTTGTCTAATAGGGAATAGTGTTACTTTCCTAATTTCGTATACTAAACATCTTGGGGTAGCGGTCTAAATTCTATTAAAAAAAACCATTTGCAGCCCGAGATGAGATTGTGAAATATTCACAAAAGTACTCGTTCGACGCCTTCACCTCTTTTTATACCAAGGAACATTTGCAAGGTTCTAGAATTCACGCAAATTTTAATGTAAAATTGTTTGGAATAATCTTATATAGAAAAGAACGAGAACTTTATATGTAGGTGATCTCATATTAAGTTCCGATCTGAATAGAGAGGCAGGGTATTTGATAATATTACGTCACATTACCTAGTAATTTTACAAAAATACGGTATTGAAATATCAAAAGATACTATCTTCAAGTCACAAAGTTGGTAATGTGTTTTAGTGTAAGTTTGATATCACGAGCGTCTATAGGCTGCGGCGAGGATTACTATCACAGACCGTATGCTTGTTTGTCTTCTTATTTATATATTTATAAAATAATAATTGTGACGTAATATAGTCTGCTCAGAAGGCTGAAGGGATAATCCCATTGGCGGATCAAGTACAGTTTAGATAAACTAAAAATATTTCACGAAATCTCTTCTGTAACGAATTTGCGGGTACTTCAAATAAACGTCAAATAACATTTGGAAGGCTGTTAAATTGTCGCCAAAAACTAATTCACTGGCCGTAATGAAGTAAGCCGGATAAATCATCCGACGGCCAAGATTAAGGGGGGGGGGAGGGGGAAGGGGCTGGTGAAAGGCGGAGGAGGTTTCGGAATGTAAATAAGGGGAAACCTCAAAATCCTATAACAAAGGATTTAAAACACTTTGGGGAATGAACGGTGGCCTTTACTCAAATTAATAGAACTGGTGTTTATGTTTTATTAACGCCAGATTAAATATATTTTAATGAAAGACCGGAACCCGTGGGGTAGGAAGTAGAAGATAGTAGAATAGTACCTTCGTCTGTACCAGGCGTCGTACTTATGTATATCTATCCAAAACAGCATAACTTAAATACAACAACTGCACACTGCAGCATTTATGGGCAAATATCTCTCTTGAAAAAACCTTGGGGAGGACAATGTTCAGCAGTAGACTTTCTATAGGTGATATGATGAAGACTGGGAACACGTTCCTTGAGCTAGCAGTGCTTATAGCTTTGAAGATGCATTAATTTATTTAAAACATAGTATATTTCAACTAGAACAGTTTCTCTTTTAACGATAGCTGACCGTACAGACGTTGTCACGTCTTAGCTATATATTTTACTATATTTATCATGAGAAAAATATTTCGAATATAAATTGAGATATAAACTATATTTTAAGTTGGATCAAACTGCATTCAGTAAGCGAAGGATTTCTAAAATCCTTTCAGTATTTTAGACGCTCATCCCGGTCAAACACCTTGACATATATTTTTTTTATAATTAAGTTGACAAGCAAGCATGCGGTCTGCGTGATAGAACGGTATTGGAGCTTATTGCCGCTTGTACTACAAGGATATCATTTGCATTGCCAACCTTGTGACTTGAAGATAATATATTACATTACCCGGTATTACTTCGTTTGCCGTTTAAGCTTTATTACAGCAAAGCTTATGCTGCTATTTGGCGGTAGAAATAGGTGTGAGCGAGGTATGGACGCAGACGACATTTAAAAAAAAATATTTTACATTCCTTCTATATACATTTCAACTAAAGGTGTAAAGGTAAACCTTTAGTTAGAATGTATATAATTTATTGTCACTCATAAGAAACAATTCTTGTTACGATGAAGAAAAGAGATTCTTATGCGTTCAATCATTGTTTATGGATAATATATTTATTTTTTAATGTATGAAACAAATATAATTTACAATGAAATTTTAAACCTTCAAATATAAACAAATAAAATTATTATATGTGTCCGTTAAAAATATCTACGTTTGAGATAAAAATATTAATCTGCAGTTTTTGTTCATATTTGGTTTGTTTGAATGAATTTATTATTTATTATACAAAACATCACACTTGAGTTTTCAATAAGACATAGATTTTAGATTGATGCGGATTGTCGCTGGCAGATCCTTAACCATATTTGTTTTTTTCGTATTTATATATATTTATTTAAAACGTTTAGCATAAATTGTATATACTTTTTTTAAGGAAACTGCGGTACCGGAAGATTTTGATATAGCTAAAGTTAATGTGCGTTTTAAAGTCATTTTTAAATAAATGTTTGAAATAAAGTTTCATATAATTGATTTCATGAATAATTGCCAATTTTCGACCATCGGCGACCACTAGTAAGAATAACGCCATAAATTTAATAAAATATGTTAATACAAAACCTTGACTCACATTACAAAAGCAACAGAGCTCAGGCCCCGTAAAATAATTCATTAATATAACAAAAGAGAGAGTGTTCAAGTAATGTAATTAAAAATAACAAATTCATTACAATGCGGTTTAAATTTTCTTCAAGCAAAGTTTTCGACACATTCCTTGGGTTATTAGGAAAGTTCGCGACGACGGTGGATCCGAATGTATTATGCTTCATTTAACTTTAGAAATGTAATTGGATTTTCACGCATTGTTAATGCATCATTAAATGAGTTTTGCAAATCGAACACGTAGTTCTAATAACGAGGTTTTAACGAATAGTTTGTATATATTATAAAAAATATATAAACTATCCTATCTTACAACTTGTCTGTGATTAAAATAACTGTGAACAATAAATAATATTCACACAGCCTCTCATACACTGAACACTTGTGACATAATTTATCGTTACTCAAATAATGCTGCATCCTATATTGCTATGTTAGCATTAATTCATGACACGCCATTTGATAGGAGTCGCAGTAGATAATTTAGGATAACCATTAGAGATACTGGTAAATTCCCCCTTTCTTAGGATGGCTTATGACAAGCAGAGGACTTCCAATGGCTGTGATCAAGATGATTAAATACACTATGTACATTTTGTGGTATATTGAAGTTTTAAAGATAATATGTTAACTCAATGGAGTATTTTATATAAAACAAATTTCTGGTTTGAGTTTGAATAGGTACTGATATTTTGTGAGAAGACTAAACTCACTTAGAACGTACGTTGACCAAAAAATTCAAACGCATCGACTAAAGCCAAATAAAACTAATCCTTGGTCATCAATTTGAGCAACCAACCACATTGTATCCTTAAACTATTGATGCGCGCCAGTCATTGCGGCTTAGACTTGCCGGTAGGGGCTAGATCGTGTCTATTTTTTGCTATATCACAACTTTTTATCGCAGACTTTTAATGTCATTATTGTACTATGCATAACAGCGGAAAGCATTCAACAATATCAACTTCATATCGCAGAAAACAGTTCGGCATATTTCAGGGGTACAGGGGGAGGTACTATTCTACTCTGCCGGTACTTCACGGCTAAATAAAAAAAACTGTGACGTCTAAATAGTTTTTCAAAAAAATATGAAATATGAAAGGTACAGGCACATGCACCTATGAATATAGATGCACGTGTGTGTGTGTAATAACTCAAAGCGTTATATGCTTGTACCATGTACAGCATTCACTCGCACGGAAAATCAAACTAAGGTCCTTATATCTCTGCAATATTGCTATAGATAGTAATACGGCAATATGGAGGAGCTAATATCGTGGTACATGTCAATTTCACGGCGGACGAGTCCTGCGCGCGTGCGGCGTGAATTGGCATGTGCACTATATAATATTATAATATTATGCAGGGCTGCTACATATGGCCTATTATGGAGAACTCAAGTGGCTAATTTGATAAGACTTGGCTAGCTGCTTTTACCGGCTGAAGCTGGAATTATTATATTGATAGAAATGTTAAAATTATATGTAACATACGCTCACTTCTGCTAAAGCGTACAATAAGGCATATGTTCATTTAATCAAGAATGGTGCCAAACAATTGGGGGTTAACCACAATCTATGTGTTAAAAAAGTACGTATAATGCGGCTTTTGAGTTGACTTCATGACTACATAGTTTTTAAAAAAAGCTAGATACATTCCATTTTTGCCGGGTTATCTTTACGTACCGCAAGGAACGCAGTTCTCTTCTCTTCGCTTCGCAGGGAACGATGAGCGGGAAGGTAAGCTATCAGTTTGAATCAACATCTCTTTCTATCCAGCTGTGGCGACAAAGTCCAGATAACGATTGAATTGGAAGCAAACGAGTAACCTCCCTTAGCCCGATCCTACCAAATTTTAACTACCAGTTTCACCTCGAAAACTGATTATATATTTTATTTTATATAATATATAAAATCATGTAATACGGCCAGCACAATATTTTTCTTTCAATAAAAATATAAGTAAAAATGTAGAGTAAAAGAAAAAGATTGGTTTTGTTTTGTTTTAAATAGAAATATAAACAATTTCTGATTTCTCAGAACCACTAATTGCCCAGAATGAACAAAGCAATGAGTTAAATCAAGTCTATGAAATTTACGCGAAGTGAAACAAAAGTACCAGGCGAGCAGAAACTTATTAGAGGTCCGTATAACTTGCAATAAAAGAGCATCGCGGGGCTGTTCAAACCGAGCTTACCAGACTACTCATTGGTCTTAGTTTTAATTAACGTTCCGATCGCCCAAGCTTAATTCACGCCGTTTCTTTTATTCTCTGCAGTTAATTGCAGGTTACTGATTGGCACTCAATAAAATCGGTCTTTATTACTAATTTCTTGTTAATTAAGTGGATAAAATCTAAGGATTTAGCATAGTATTGGTATCGCTTATTGGTTTGTTACGGGCAATGCGGGACAATTTAGCCATCACGTCATATCAGCTATTGGAATCCTCTGTTCGACATAGGCATCCCAAGAAAGGGGCAATTATGGACATAATTGCCGCGCTGGGCAAGCGTGTTGGCAATCGCGGAGCGTACCTTCGCGATGGGAATGCTACACTACACTTTAACAACTGCATATAAAGCTATTTGTTGGTTTTGGTCCCTCAGCTGCCTCTTAAGACACCTTGTCATCACACATACCGTAAAAAAATTCACTGCTGGACATACGCCTCCCAAAAAAAGGGAGAATTTGCAGAGCGTAGCTTCATGACGGGAATGCTGTTGCTAAGCTGCATCTTGTTGCCATCAGTCAGTTTCAGGACCTCAATTGCCTCTTACGACACCTGGTACAGCGGGAGGTACTGTCTTACTCTACCCAGCGGTCATCTTGAATTTTATCTATTATAGGATGATCTAGTACTTATAGAACAACCGGTACATTGAACTTTTTAATATATATTTTATTTGGGTATAAAAAATCATATGTCAATCAATCAATCAATCAACGTTTTAATTAATTAAACCTTTAAACATAAAATTTACTGAACCGATTTTTTGAATTATTTGCTCTTAATGTGCAGTTTAATCCAATTTGAGAGATAGGGTATATCTTAATTTAAGGCCGCAGTTTGATCCGACATATCCCGTGGTAGTGTTTATCTTAATATAAGGGTGGACTACATCAGTCAAATCAGTTAGTTTTGTTTTTCTGATTTAGATATTAGAAGATGTTCCCATATTTTTGATTAATCTAAAAGCAATGTAATTAGAAGGAAAAAAATGTAGTTAAATGCAAGGTCTTAGCAATTCAATTATTCTACTACAAGCAGTTGTGAGATCTCTTGTAATACCAACTAAACAACATTACTCACAAAGTAAAACAATTAATTGAAAGTTGCAGATGTGTAGGCAGTAGCATCCCCGTCGCGAGCTACCGTTCTGAGATTGCCACCTCGTCTGCCCAGCGAGTCAATTCTAATAACGAATTGATATATAATAATAAGTATAATGAAGTCGGCAAATATCCAAACGTTAAGCTTGATGGTAGACATATATATATATTTCTCTCTATTACAATTTTAAAATTATACACATTCGACGCAATGTTTCCTGTTACAAATATGAAGAAATGTATATACTGTTTCGCATGGGCCCATGTTGCCTCTTAGGTTTAAGGCAACAATTTTTAAATAACCATTTGCTTTGTCTAAATTTCGAATAGTCAAAACCAATACAGCCGTTCTGTACGCGTATAACTGATTCTGACCGAATCTAGATGCTTTTTATATAAACCCGTTTCTAATCATAGCAGTTGTAAGAATTCTAGAATGGAGACCACGTACTGGCAAGCGAAGTGTAGAGCGTGCATCCACAAGATGGACAGACGATCTGACTAAAAACTCAAGATCACGCTGGACACAGGCCGTATATAACTGGCCTATTGGAGATTACTAGGGGAGGCCTAAGTCTAGCAGTGTATATTTTTAGCTGATACCATGATGATCATGATGAATCTTAGCAGCCATAGATTTTCCAGTGCTGTACATTAATCAACACAGGGGACTGGCATTCTCAAGACAGGGAGAAATCATTTAGCATCAAGCAGCATCTCTGTCGGAATAGTTCAGCTCTCCGATTGCCAATACGCTGCCCGGCGTGGAAATTGTAGGCAAAATTCCCCCTTTCTTGGGCCTACGTCTAACAGTGGACTTCCAATGGCTGATATGAAGAAGTTTAGAAGTTCATCCCGGTCATACACCGTACATGTGTCGATTGAATATATGTAACGATTTCCATGCAGGTGGCAACCCTAAACTCTTTTAAAGTAAATATGATAATTTTGCAGGGGACGCTATGGCACCGTTTAACATATGATTTAGATATCAGTTCCTGGAGATTAGAATAAAATAAAAGTGATAACTAATTCAATTCGGGTGAATGAAAAGGCGTTGAGGGCAATAGCTTACCATCAGGAAAACCGTATACTTGTTTGAAAAATTAACGGGCCCGATGGCGCAGATGGTAGTGATCCTATCATTTGCGCCAAATTTGTCGTGGCTTCGATACCCACCAAGGACAAATATTTATATAATGATATTTACATTTGTTTTGCGTTTTGGTATTTAGTATATATATATATATATAAGAAATATATTGGTGATTCCTTTGTTATCTGATATCCGTAACATAAGTGCTTTATCTTAAAGTCAGGTCCAACGTGTGAGATGTCGTGTGAGTTTACACAAGCTATGATTAATTAATTATTACAGTACCTACCCAGCAGTGCGACATACGAACAATACATTACGAATAAACCATTCCAATCCATTGAAGTGGGCCTGCCGCAGCCATAACAGTTTTGTGGGCGATTTTCAATAATCCTCGCACGGACATAATTGGAATCCATTATCTGGTTCCAATAAAAAACAAGTCACGGATCTGGCGAACGGGGCGGTTGGTTTTCCAGCTATGTGATGCATAGTTGTGTGGGAACGTGCTTAGATATTTAAATTTTGATCTTATAATTATCATTTAAGCGTTCATTAAATATCAAGAACATTTTATACGTTCGAAGACCAGCTTGGACCTTTGACTCGATCCTGAAACGTGTTGCAAGGATTGTAGATAATGCAAAACTAACAAGTGGTATTGATCCCGTTGAGAGACTTTGCCTCTTTACGTGTATTTTACCGCTTGTACAATGGGCTTTGTTCTGAGGAATTGTTTGATATGATGCCAACAGCTACTCTTCAGCATCGTACCGCTCAGCCTCGACAGGGCGTTTGCCCACAAACTTTATTTAAACCAAAATGGTTGCGTATTTCCTCCCTTGTACCCTAAATTTGAGGAATGAGCTGTCTGCGGAGGTTTTTCTAGAAGTCTTTTGGATAGGTTCTTAAAGAGTGTTAAGAGGTGTTGCAAATGTCCATAGGCTGCGGCGACCGTCATTTCGGATCGATGTACCACCATCTGTCGATTGCGGTACCGCAGGTGCGTCTTACGATACCTGATACATCTGGTATCGTGAAGATAATGTCACAATACTATTCTACCTAAAATATTACATGAATTTATTTGCACGGCTCTACTTCCAATTTAAATTGTTATCAAAACATTATTTATTTTTTGGATTGAGGAACCTAAAAATTATTGTTGATAATTGTTGTTGTTGATTATTCTGTTAGTCAGTCACACTCCAACCTTTGTAACTAATAGTATTAATTATTCTGCCAATATAACTTGAGAACTAATTGGTGTATAAATTGCCTACTGATGAAACCTCACACTCTAAACACAAAATAACGCAGCTAAATCTTTATTATCAACTACTGATAGTTATAACTTCGGAACTATTAAGATGTATTTAACTTAGTGAAATAAATATACGTCAATATCAAAGCGTTCGTTCTGATCATTGGAATCTAAAATATTTGCATAGTCCCAAGCGCAAGCAGTAAATAAGCCTTATTTTCAGTAGTATAAAGATAAAAACGTCAAAATAGCGGTCAATACCAGATTGGAAAATCGACGAAACATTGAAAATACAATATTTGTAGCCCTGAAGCGAAAACAGATGTGATAAAAACATGGAATGTTTGCTTTCCATACTTTATCATAGTTATATTCTGACAGACAAGTACTTCTAGTTCTAGTATATATGTTATCGGCCAAACCCGATATCAGGACCAAGTTTTGCCTAGGTTAAACTAATTAATCTATGCGATAGAATTAACTGGTTTAGCTCAGGCAAAACTAATTTTTTGTCCTAAGCCCGAAAAGATTAAGCAGTTTAGCCTAGGCTAAACTAGTTGATCCTGAAATCGACATTCGAAACTGGTTTTGAGATCGATCGCGTCTTTCCTAGTTAAAAGTAGTCTTTAATGTATGCCTTGAGTATTTTATTCAGTTAATCTATTTTTTTGCCTTTCTAAGAGGATTATAATGTTTAGACTAAGCCGCACTAGTTTGCACATTGTGCATACAATAACAGGTTCATGTATTCATTATAGATATTGAAAATAAAATATATAATTGGTTATGTTAGAGCGTAACCTATAACACCAGGAAAAATATTTATAATAAGTTTTATAATAAAACTGACTGACATTAAATTCAATTGCAGGAAGTACTCTGAAAACAATAGCTTCTTAGCGCTAACACTGTTAGGGATTCCATTAACACCAACCACTAGGTGTTAATGGAACATTTACCACCACCTGTTTTTCTTGCAGTTTCTAGTCAGGTGGCTCGTGTAACGAGCTGAAAGTTATTTACTTTTGAGTCCAGTCTAGTTCTAGCGCTGTCTAGCTTTAAATTATGACGAACTTTGTACCCTATTTTTTTTTAAATGATTTGTATCGCATGAGATAGGGTCATTAATTGTTGATGCTATAAAACTAGCCTAGTACTAGAGAGGTATACCAAGATCGCAAGCAAATGGATATCCATGTTCATAACTTATCTAATTTGTTCGTATAAAAGTTCCTGTGTTCTGTTTAAATAAAGAGTTTAGCAGCTCCTTGGAAATTCTTTTCTTTGTAAAAACAAGAATGTTATTAAACCACTGAACTTTATATTTTCATGTATCTATAATTAAGTTAAATTAAATTAGTATTTTGATTATAATTTCCTAAGTAAACTTATTATATATCTGTTTTATTTGAAACGTTCTTCAATAATATCAAATTGAATTAAAAAGTAAGAGTCTTAAGCACACAAGAATTAGATAAAATATTTGTTTAATTAACTTTATAATTGAAATATGTAGTCAAAATTACATATAAATGTAGTGAATATTGGCATGCAAATAGAACAAATGCTTTGAAACAAGAGAACTTCATAGTATGTATGTATGGTGTGATGAAAGATAGAATGAATGCACAAATATATATAGCGGAAGTAAATGGTAATGTTGGTATAAGGGCGTATTTGATATGCGATCGTACTTTAACCATGTACAAAACGTATTAAAGAGGGGCCACACGAGAAGCGCCAAGAATAAACGAACGAAAGCAATAATGCGAGTGAGAGAGAAGGAAGCGAGAGAGGTATGCCAAGGTCGTAGCAAGATCGTAGCAAGGGGAGAATCATACTCTCTACCAACTCTGATGGGACACAGGCGTGATGCGAGAGGCGTGAGGCGTGAGGCGTGATTTTATATGTATTTACATAATACCATACGGTATTATGTAAATACATATAAAAACAGGAGTATAATTTACAAGAGTAACATAAAGTACAAGATGTGAATTTTTTTTCACTTCATTTTCAAGGCCTCCGACGTGGCGCAGGTACCGTAAAAATTTTTATTACAGGTTGCATGTTACATCTTTATAGTTAAATTTAAATATAACGTCGTCATCTTGGGTCGTCATTGACTGATTTCTATCGGGGTTCGCAGAGACTTTGATTTTTATTGGAATCAATTGTGACATATTCATCATCCTCATATCAGCCATAAGACGTCTACTGCTGGATAGAGACCTGCCCCCTACCGTAGCTTGGGATAACGAAGCTGCTGGGGACTAGGGGCCTGGTAATATTGGTAATGTTCATTAGGGGTTATGCCCTATAATTGCCTCGCTGGGCAAGTGTGGTGGCAAATGCAGGGCGTGACTTTGCGACTAGCATGCTGCTGCCTATTCCCGCCCTTTGTATTTGAGTCAAGCTTGTAGGATGGGTATACCGCCATCTGTCGGTTTCGGTACCTTAGTCGTCTTTTGCGACACCTTGCACATAGGGAGATACTATTCTGCCGCTAGGGTACCAATGCGACTAACATTTTTTATTATTATTATTTATTATGTTCACTTTATATGCCCGAATGGGTTGAGCATATTATGTTGCTTTAAAATTTATTAGTTGATCATATATTTTTATGTTCTACAATCTATCACTGACAGGAATTCTGTTGTCCATACCCGATATGTTCCATTTGAGCAACACTGTTTTGGTAGAAATACTGCCATCTGTCGGTTCTGCTACCTCAGTCGCCTCTCGTCAGGGTACTAATTCTACTCTGCCGGTATTACACGGCGACCTATTTCTAGGTACTAATGGACATAGGTCTTCCCGAGAAAGTGGCAATCTTGCCCACAATTGCCGCACTAGGCGTGCATTGAGGCATTCATACAGTGTCGCTCAGCGACAGGAATGCTGCTGCCCATTCCCGAACTGATACATTTGGGCCACACTGTTTTGGGTAGAAATACTGCCATTTGTCGGTTCCGCTACCTCAGTCACCGCTTAGGGCACAGGATACTATACTACTCTGCCGGTGCCACACGGTGACCTATTACTAGGTCACTATCAAGTGGTACATTTCGTACATAATTAGATACACCAAGCAGTAGTAGTGCGTACTACGTATTTGCAAAATCATTGTTTGTAAACCGAAAGATTTAAAATCACAGATAAGGTTTCACAATCATAGAGTAAAATTTTATTTTCCACCCAGCATTTCCCGCGCGACGCGCGCCATATTTCTCGTTCGGAAACCGATTTACGTCGTCGTTCTCGACCGTTTATTTGTCCGGGCCGAGCCTGGTGATTAACTTGTAAAAAGCGATGCAAACCAAGCTTTATTTGCCGGCTATAATTCGTGACTGCTTTTTTTGACATTCGAAATATTAATGATTGCGTTTATTGCATTTGACGGGCCCTTATCGGGCATCTTATTTCGGGCTAAGATGTTGTGTGAATTACAATTGTTGATTAATTTATTTGAAGGTTATTTATTATAACAATACTGAAATTTTAGATCAACTTACAATCACTTATTATATACTATACTTAATGAATTTAAATCATTAAAGATTTAAATTCATCAAGTATTTTGTATATAAATATATAGTGTTGTAAATATCTCCCGTTACGTCATAGTGAGGTCACAATAGCGTGATCCATCGCCATATAATTGAAAGGGGAAGGCAGCATTGAACTCACTCTTATTTGAGCGCAAGGCAGCTACGGACGTTCTCACGACACAAAGGATTGAAAATTGATTATTTTAGAATTTGGCCGTTAATTATAACGAATTGTATAAGGTACGTTTTTGGTATGTTATTAAATCATAGCAGGTGATTGTGTTTCAGATATTTTTAAAGTACCTTACGATCTTTAAGAGTAGTATATATATATAAATAGACAACTACATAATTTCAAAAAAGCATCTTTAATTGGCTCTTACATGTTTTGATAGTTCGCGTAATGACCTGCTGTTTTGTTTTACGGCCTGTCTGGTGTTGGCTGACAAGTTTTAATACAAGCTACTTAATCTATTTGTTAAAACGCTTCTCTGATGACCTTTAAGGTTATCAGGTCAGCAAAACACTATGTACCTAATATCTCTATTGCAAAACGTTGTTTATTTAGGCAATTTAGGTGCCTGTGATAGGTCTAGACTAAACTAATATTATAAAGATAAATACGTTTATTGTTTGTTTCATAAGATTTCACTCAAAATTTACTCGGCTGATTTCAAAGTCAAATATACTTTATTTAAGTAGTCCCATTGCAAGCACTTTTAAATCCTTAATGAAATAATAAAAAAAGTAATGATAATAACACTAATATTTTCTATAAGTGTTTAAGTAAAACTATAGGTTATACAGACGATTCTGATGACTTAAGGCATCATTAAAGTCAGACACATAGATAATTTAATTAGGCCCACCTTAAACTAGTCTGCCGGCACCAGGCAAGTCTTAAAACTAAGTTACTGCAGGATTATTACGCGAAAGGAACCTGCAAGAAAATTTGTTGGTAATTAAGGTTCCACCAACACCACCTAAGTAGTAGTTAGCGCTAATGACACCCCTGTCAGCGTCGGCGCTAACAAACCATTGTCTTTTTTTCTTCTCTCTTTCTCTTCTCTCACTCTTTTCCCTCTTTCTCTTTTTTTTTCTCTTTTCTTATTTTATGATTCTTCCACTTCAACTTTTCTTATCTAGCCTTGCTGAAGATATGTTCAATCATGATTTCAGTATTGACATGGTTCCCGACAATTTTAGTTTCTTACGTATGAAAACCATTTATAGTAGCTGACCTGGCATAACTTGTCCAGTCTTAACCATATACCTATATCTAGACAAGACCGATGGTGCAGATGGTTATGATCTTGTTCGTCTTGGTTTGTGGGTTCGTTCCCCATCCAGGACTAATATTTAAATAATGTTATTTATGTTTATTCTGTGTCGGGGTGTTAAATATGTGTATTAAGTATATTTGTGATTACTCTGTTGTCTGATATCCGAAACACAAGTGCTTTAAGCGACTATTCACGGAATCAGATCATTGTATGAGATGTTGTGGGAAAAAGTAAAAATTAAATAAATATAGGTGATACATAAGCCTTTCACCGGGCTGGATAATGTAATCGTTGCTAATGGACGGGACGCAAGTCCATTTACAATGTGAGCGATACAATGATAATTTGATAAATCTCCCTGCGAAAAATAATAAACGAGGTTCTTGCCTTGAGTCTAAATAAATATTGAAAAAAAACAAATGAGTACATACGGATGTGTTTTATTCAGTGCGCTTTCAGTACTATTGCCAATTTTATTTTATAATAACATTATTTATTTTCTAATAGTTAAGAGTTACTATTAACTGAGAACCAATTTAAAGCCGTTAAAAATAATTTTAATGGCTTTCGAAAATCGAAACGTCGACCGAAAAAAGTTAAAATATATAACACTTTTGCAATAAAAAGTATAGACAAAATTATTATTTCAAATATTAACTTGGACGTACAGGTGATTCAGGGGGAGGCATATTACCGGTACTACCCACCAAAAAATATTTTAAATAAAATATCAAATTTGACAGATGGCACCTTACTTTTCTCTCAATCACATAAAAAACAGACTTTCTTATAAAAAGAAAATTAAAATGAAATGTTTGCAGCAGTAATAAATTTTTACTAAGATAAGTACTTTTCCTGTTTTTTTTATTTTGTGAAAGGTGTTAGGTCTGGGTATAACGGAATTAACATTATTCTGTAAGCAATCTCTTAATAAATAATATCAAAAAGTATCATCGTAAAGGAATCTACTTAGTTAAATAAAACAGCAATTTACTTATATATAAACTGCAACTGCTCGTGGTAATATGGGGAATCTTACTGTCTATACATATATATATATATATATGTTATACTTCATAAAGTACGATAGCAGAATATAGACAAAAACAATAAAACAACACAAAACAAAGAAACTTCGCATGCACAATATAAAATGGACATCCATTTACATACATACTGCTATGCCTCGAAAAACAAATAAACGTTGTGAATGTCAGGCAATTTGGTTAGTTTGTGATTCGGTTTGACCTCGTATTTTTTTATAGTAAGTTTGTAACCATATGGTTACCAACTTACTATGGCCATATGGCCAGCGTACTTTCATAGCAACGTTTTTAGATGCTTTTGTCACATTTTAAGAACAGATGGCGCTAGTGCCTATGAAATATTAACTCCATACTAAACTAATTAACGTAATTTGCCTGTTACCGGCAGTGAGCGTCAGCAGATTCTCACAAAATATACAAATCCAGTTACCCCATTGACTGGGCAGTAGCCCTGAACTATTTCTGACACTATTCCACAACCTTTCACCCTTCGATATATATCTACTGCATTGTTAGTTCAGTGACCTTAAGGTTTCATTACGTTGCCCAATCATTTCTCTATCATTTGATTCGAATTGATTCAATAAAAGTTGAGACAAGCATACGGCCGACGCTTGGACTATCACAGTAGGTGGCGCTAGAAGCATTAAGAAATATTAAGCCCAAAATAACCTCTTTAACGCCTTTCCCCTTCAGCGGTAGCGAGTGTTGGTGCATTATTGCATAACCCATAAATCCGGATACGTCACTAACTGGGCAGTAGCCCTGGAGTCTATATCACATAAATCTACACCAAAACCTTTTACTTTTACATTAGCGACCATAAAACCTCGTTATTTATCTACTAGCATGTTAGGTTAGTGACCTTAAGATTTTATCACGATGCCCAGTTACTTTTGGACGTGACAACGTCTTGTAATTCGATGGAGTCGGCTGCACGCACGAAAAAACATGACTCATGCGGCGTTACCTCGCTCTGAGGCGTTCCGTTTAAGGCTTGAAGTGCAAGCGAGAGCGCGGAACGAGCGACAAAGAGGCATAATCGGCCCAACGTTCGGCAGCGTTCGATATCTGTCTCTCTCGTAATCGAGTGAGCGATGCGCCCGCGCGGTCAGCTGCTATACAATAATACATTTTCATAAATAACATTAGAACGTTCTTTTGAAAAATGCAACCATTCAATCAGTATTTCCTTATGACGTTGTTACGTTCAACTATCGACAGTAAGCCGACTTTACAGACAAGCGATTTTACTCGCAGGTGAGCTGAACAGATAGAAACTCCAAGCAATATATAGGCTATCAGGGTCAGTATTATACTCGTATGTATAATACAGTTTGGTACTTCATATTTCCGAATTAAAATTGTTCTATTTTTTTCAACGATGCGGAAGTTCTTGCAATGGGCCTACTTGAATAAAGAATATTTTGATTCAAATAGATTTACTTCCTTTGGCCGGTAGTGAAAATTTCATTCACCAAGTATTGTTGGATCTAACAGCTTGCTCGTTCACCTAAGTTCTACACACGCAGAGAAGGCAATGCGGAACACATTAAAATGTGAATGTTTTACAAAGGGAATATATTCATGGTTAGTTAGCATTGATAATTCAAAACTACTGCACCGTTGTACTGGCGTGTAGTGTGACCATCGTTCGTTTGGGTAAAGCAAATAAAATTCGCACATTCGTGTTCCCAACCTGATCAATATTGGGGCATCCTTTTGCATCGTTTTTGGCATACAAAGCTTTAGGTAACAAAACTGCCGCTTGTTTTTCGGGACGTCGATACTGTAGTTCAGCAATTCTTAAAGTGGATTCCGTGGTGCATCGAGTGATAGTTTTAATCAACGCGTTGTGAGTGCTCAGAAAAAAATCTGTATTTCTTACAAATTAATAAGTTTTCGTGGCGTTTTCATCTATCATTGTGTTGTATTGTAAAGAAATCTTGGCAAAGTATTCAATTACCTTAAAAATGGCGAATCGATGTTGTAGACATTTATCAGAAGGATATGAAGCTAGTAGTAATCTAGGACTTTTAATAATATTTTACTTGATCAGCGCAAACGTTACGTTATCGTATTTAATATAAAGTTTATATAGTAAAAGCTATAATGTCCTGTGCGAAATATTTAAGAATAAACAGTCAATGTCTTGCCCCAGAGTTTATGCCCATTCCAAATTTTGTCAAAATCGGGAGACCGGCCACAGTGTAAGAAACAAAACTGACAAGAAGATGCTTTCGCATAATTATTTTAATGTATTTTAATATACTTAATTGGAACGGAAGTAGACTGCATTTCTTACATTGACTTGATAAGTAGTTTAAAACTTTTTGTGTAACGGATAACGGACAGCAAATTAATAACAAATATAATATGTGTATAAATGTAATACATAAATGCATATATTTATCACCCAGAAACAAAATTAATACCGATGTTTGTCATATAAACGTTTATCCTGGGTGCGGGTCAAACTCTCGATAAAAAAAGCAAACGACCCTAAACGCAAAAGTTTGGGACTCTATCGCCCCCGTCATATATATTAGACGTCGTCACCATTTACCAGGGCTTTTAAAATCTCTAGCTCTATATAAATGGTCCACTTTTAAAAAATCAGTTGTAACGATGTTTGTGTTCACACTCGGAACTTCGAAACTGATTGACCTCGAAATACGTTATTTGTCTCAAGTGTCTATTTGCGAAAAAAATACCCTTGTGATATGGAAACCCAACATAATAGATATCTCCTGTGTTACGGAATTTCAACATAAAACAACAGAGGATTGTGATTCCTTTGATGTCTGATTTTCATAATTATTCTCATCATATAAAAAATCATTTGCCCTGTTTGGTGATCGACCGCACGACCCTTGACGCACAAGATAGGATCACTACCATCAGCTCCATCGGTCTTTTGTCCCCTGTCGTGGTCTGGTACCTCAACATCATCATCATAATATCAGGTGTAGAATGTCCACTGCTGAACAATGGCCTCCCCAAAAATGGAGGAATGAGTAGGCGGGGCAGGCGTGGTGGGAGCCACAGAGTTTAGCTTTGCGATGGGGATGCTGCTGTCCAACCCCACTATGATGTATTCGTGCTACGCTGATTCAGGTGGATATACCGCCATCTCTCGGTTCCGACAACTCACTCACCGCTAGCAACACCTGGTACTGAGGGAAGTACTATTCTACTCTGCCGGTACCTTTCGTCGTACCTCAGTTTTAATCATATTCCCTTTGAAACAACAAACAAAACAAATTACATTTACATTCAAGTGACCGTTTCCATCAAAAGCAGTTTACAGCCTACTTTTCCGACCACTTTTAACTTGTGACGTCATTCTTGGCCCGGGATTTCCGGACCGCGCTAATCTGCAAAATAAATAGCGGTCATAATTTAGCGGGACAGTCCCGAATGTCCCGCGGGTGGCGTTAATCATGGCTCCCATAGTGCGGGGTATTTCATATTCATGTTGTGGAGCTTTTTGTTTTGCGTTGATCGTTTTTGATTATCTTGATATTAATTGTGAGCGGTATGAATTTTCATGTTGCTAATTTGGATGGATCGTATTCGTTTCGTAATTAACGTAGAATTGAGGGGTTATTTACATCTGCATGTTTATGGTTCAATTCGTTTTGTTTGTTAGTTGCAGCTTCGTACACGTGTTTTTAATGTTGCGGTAAGTAGTCTAGGATTAAGCTGTTCTCTTAAAACTGACTGTTTTGTGATGTATGTCTTCCTCTAAGGTTCTTTTGGCATAGCAGTGTCTGAAGGGTGAGAGAACCAATAAATTCACTGCCTATTTGGCGGTAGGAATAGGTGAGATCGAGGACAATGCAGAAGATTTTTTGTATTTGGTCTACCTCATGTAATGTTGAATACGCTTTGGAATTAAATCAAATTAAAGTAACTTGACTCAAGCGAATGTAAAGAAGAAAAGATTCGCTTGAGTTGAGTGAAATAGAAGTTGAACTCATACAAGGGCTTCAATTGCTACCTCACTTGTACCTATTTCTACCGTAAAACAGGAGTATGCAAATTGCCTTGTTCCGGTGTGAAGGGCAGTGAAATTAATAGGTTATATGATATAATATCTTCAAATCGCAATGTTGAACACGCGCTTGCAATAATACGAGCATCTCTAGGTTGCGATGACGCGGATAATGATGTGGTTGGATAGCAGGCGGACTGTATACTTGTTTTTATTGAATTAGCCGTATGTCGCATGTAAGTTCACAAGCATCTCGTCATAATCATATCAGCCATTCAAAGCCCCCTGCTAGGCATTGGCTTGCCCAAGGAAGCTGGAAATTTACCCATAATTGCACCACTGGGCAATCGTATTTGCAATCGCAGAGCTCAGCTTTCGCGACGGGGTTGCTGCTTCTCACACCCGCCCCGTGTATTTCAGCAGCACTGTTTATCTGTCGGGTCGGGTACCTTAGTCGCCTCTTACAACATCTGGTACAGTAGGAGGTACTATTCTACTCTGCTTACTCGGCACACTTAGTTTTAATTTTACGCACATATATTTTGTTCACTCCTATTAAGAAAGTAAAAATTGCCTTTGTAGCATTTCATCTAGACATTATCCTGTTAAAGTGATCTATAGCCGCTATTATTTTCAGTCGTCGAGTCCGGGATATCCCAAAGGCTACGTTATTCATTGCCTACGGCTAGTTGGACGGTTTCATGACCACACGTTATCGATAACGCCTACATGCTTTTATGAGGAACGGTGGTCATGATTGTGCATTAGTTACGGTTAAAATCATAATCACCATCATTACAGCCATTGGAAAGGAAGTTTTACCCATGAAAGCCGCGCTGAGCAAACGTGTTAGCAATCGCAGAGCGCAGCTTTCGCGGTGGGGATGCTGCTGCCCATCCCCGCCTTATGCATTTGAGCTACGCTGTCTTGGATATACCACCATCTGACGGTTCTTTCTTAGTCACCGCTTACGATACCTGGTATAGAGGGAGGTTCTATTCTACTCTGCCGTTACCTCACGCCAATATCATTAACTGTTCTTAAAAACAAAAGACTACCACAGGGCTACCTCTTTCTGAGATCACTATAGGGGCTGGTATTGATCAATTACCATTTCTCGCTTTGTGAAACAATTTATAATGTACTGGAGATAAACATAAATGAAAAGCTAAACAGATGCATTAATAAAACCATTAGCAGACCCGATAGACTTTGTTCTGCTTGACATTTTAAGCAATTAGGAATTAAGACTCGATTAGATTAAAGTCGATCCAGCCATTTAGTTGCAATGTAGATAAATAACCTAGAATAGTAGATAAAATACCGACTGCAACGCCCTCTGCCAGGCTAATTTGTAAATTAAAACCATCCAGAGGGCCAACATATAAAATATATAAATAGCACATGGATAATTATATACGATATATAACCTTTGTTTGAAGGAAAATACTAACAGTTTGAGGAGTCTAAAAAGTAACTAAGCACGCGGACAATATACTAAAATCTCTTTTACAAAAATACTGAGTAAGGTACTACTTACACAATATGGTTGTATAGTATAGACTTCAATTAGCAATTAACAAATTAATGGTAGGTTTCATAGCGGCCCTAATTTGGAGGGTCCCGCGAGGCCGTCCCGCGAGCCACATAAATCATGACATCGCGTTGTTTCGTATTACCGGTATACTTTTTCAACAGAAGTGTTAGTATTTATAGGCATATCCAAATATTTTGTTATATTTCTTTGGGCGCATTGACAAAACAAATACGTATAGATAGATGGCAATCACATGAATTGAGGAAGAGGTACCGGCAGCGTAGAATAGTACTTTGCCTGTACCAGGTATGGTAAGATGTGACTTAGGTACCGGGACCGAAAGTTGGTGGTGTAACCACCCAAACCAGCTCAAAAGCAACAGGACACGAATGGGCAGCAATTATAGGCAAAAATCCTCCTATTTTGAGGAGGTCTATGTTCAGCTGTGGAGTTCCAATGGTTAGTTGTCTTTTCTCCTCTGCCAGTACCCTGCTGGATATAGGTCTTCCCGAGAAATAAAAACTTGTTCCCATTGCTCCAATGGCCAAGCGTGTTTGCAACCGAAGCTTTAGCAAAGGCGATGCTGCTGCAAACCCCGCCCTCTGAATATGAGCTACGCTATTCCGGATTGATATAGATATAGATATCGGCAGAGTAGAATAGTACCTCCCGTAGCACCAGGTATCGTAAGAGGCGACTAAGGTACCAGAACCGACAGATGGCGGTATATCCATCCGAAACAGAGCTGCTCAAATACACAGTTCGGGGATGGGCAGCAGCATCCCCATTGCGAAAGCTGAGCTCTGCGATTACCAACACGCTTGCGCAGTGCGGCAATCAGGTATGGTAGGATGTGACTTAGGTACCGGGACCGAAAGTTGGTGGTGTAACCACCCAAACCAGCTCAAATGCAACAGGACACGAATGGGCAGCAATTATAGGCAAAAATCCTCCTTACTTAGAGAGGCCTATGTCCAGCAGTGGACTTCTAACGGCTGGTATGATGATATTTGAACTGTGTTGGAGTGAATAGACAACTAATTAAAATAACTATTTCATTTAGAGAGGGCTCTAACTTTCTCTAGAAATCAACCTAAATATACAAAAATAAATCCCCTAATACTGTCACGAGGGCTTTCAAAATCCAGGCCGCACAATCGGAAAGTCGAACGCATCTAATTAATTTATGGAACTGTGTCCCATTGTCCCTGGTGAGTCATGGCTATAGCACCGCACTCTCATATTCATAGAACGATCATTTCTAACAGTGGAATGCAGCATGCACGCTTAAACCCTGTTGTTTGGTCAGAACCCTTTGTGGGTATTTATTTGAGCTATTCTCGTATTTTGCTGCACCAATTTGATCGTTGTGGCTTATGATTCGTTACGTAATTAATAATATTTTCCTTTGTATCGGCCATTGTGGAACGTTTCGTAGTTTCAATAATGCTAAGAAGACAGAGAGTAAATAAAGAATGCAGTCTAGTTTTATCTAATAATAGCTAACTCGAATTATGGTTTTTTGGAATAAAATTCCACAACATCTCATACATTGAACTGATTCCGTGATGAGCCGCTTATTGCACTTGTATTACGGACATCAGACAACAGAGGAATCACACATATACTACTTAAATACACATATTTAACACCCAGACATATAAAAAATATAAATATCATTATATTAATATTTATCTTGGGTGGGGATGGAACTGACCTTTAGCACAAAAGATAGAATCACTACCATCTGTGCCATCGGGCCCTGAATTGAATTGTGCACGTTAATCAGAAATAAAATATTGCGACTATAAACTAAAATATGAACTATTTTATCTCTCAAGTTGGATCGAACAGAAAAATTTTAAAGCAAAAAAGGAAAATCGCTTTAGTAATTTAGAAGATTAGACGTTTTTTTATAATATTTTTATATAAAGGTCGGTCAATTTAATAATTATGTACGACTTGGATTGATATTTAAAATCTGTAATTAATATGAATGTAAACGTTAAAGAAAAACATTGATTCAAAGAATATTTTTGTGCATTTTTCTTGTCTAGTTTTCGTATATTAATATAACCATTTGTTACCAACCAAAAGATATTTGACCATAAAAAGATATTTGTTTTGTTTGTGGTGATGGTAATTTTTTTGACAAATAATGACTGTACAGCGTATATAAATTAGGGTTATCATTGTCATCATATCAGCCATAGGAAGAAGTTTGGTTTATTTAATCCCGCTCGATAGTATAACTTCTATAAATGTATTTGTCAGACACCATTTAACTGACACACCTAAAACTTATATATTTCATACATGTACTCTTGTGCAATCCCTGCACCCTAAGTGCAGCTGGGCAAAATATTTTTTTTCAGTAATTGTACCATCGTTGGGCAGCTTCACGACCAAAATGCTACTGCCTATTCCCATTTTCTGGGGTATATACCACCCGCTTTTTATCAGTTCCGATACCTCAGTCGTTTCTTACAAAGGCGGGTACGGAGGAAGGTACTATAATTCTACTCTGCCAGCCTTGACAGCACGGAGTAATCTTCAATACGAATTTAGAAATGGTACCGAGTGAAAAATCGGTATGCAACATTAAACGTGTCAACCGCTATTCCAATCGTGTTGATGCATTTTGCGGTTTGTGGCGAGGACGCGTGCCCTCACTAACTGCAGCGCCATCGTCGGGGATAGTTCAAAGCTGCGTAAGTAGCAGTTGTCAATAAAGTTCATAGTTCATTTGCGAAACTAGAAATTTTGCCTTTATTTACTAATGCTACATTCGCGGCATTGAACTACCCCCGACGATATGTTAAAGGTTAATACGCTATTGAAATTGTTAGATTTTGGACAGCAATGTCAGGCTTTTGTTGGGTTGTTTAGACGAACCATGTTGGCGGTTTTAGTCAAGTTTTAATGTAGAACATTTGCCTTATTGTTTCTTTTGAAATGCCTTTTGTACTATTTACAAAGATGATAGATTTGTTCTTTCATGTTTGCTTCATCATCATCATCATCATCATAACAGCCATTTAAAGTTCACAGCTAGACGTAGGCCTCCTCAAGAAAGGGGGAATTTTGCCCATAATTGCCGCGGTGGCAAGCGTGTTGGCAATCGCAGGGTGCAGCTTACGCGACGGTGATGCTGCTGCCCATTCCCGGCCTGTGCATTTAAGCATGCGTTGTATCAGATGGATATACCGCCATCTGTCGGTTTTGTCATCACCGCCATCTTGTCATGACGCACAATATAGAATCACTACCATCAGTGCTATCGGCCCCATCATTTACGGCCATCTGTCGGTGTATGGTACCTCATCTTTATCATCATAGTAGCCGTAGATTATCCATTGAGCACACATAGGTTTCCCCAAGAAAGGGCGAA
Organism: Heortia vitessoides; assembly: GCA_020976665.1. Classification (NCBI taxonomy): domain Eukaryota; kingdom Metazoa; phylum Arthropoda; class Insecta; order Lepidoptera; family Crambidae; genus Heortia; species Heortia vitessoides. Next base: position 16,684,418 of record JACJUM010004390.1, read on the forward strand.
TTGTGCCAAGAATCGCTGCGCAGAGCAGGCATGGTGGCAATTGCAGAAAGTAGCTTCGCAACGGGAATGCCACTGCCCATCCCCACCTTATGTATTTGAGCTTCACTGCTTCGGAGAAATATATTCGCCATCTGTCAGTTCTGGTACCTTGGCCTGATAAAGAGAGAGGTTCTATTCCACTCTGTCGGTACCTCTTGGCAAAACTGTACATGGTATGTAAAAAATTATTAAAATCGGTTTAGAGGTATATCCCGAGCTAACAACATGACACGTAATTTTTATTTATAAAGATAATTAAAATTGAGGAGTCTGTTTCTTATATAAATAGCTGTTTTAAATAGACATATATGAATGTATGTACGGTACACATAATATTTTCTAAAATTTACGCTTTCACTACATACTCATAACAAAATGGCTTTAAAATGCAGTTCATTAACTTTTTACACATTTAGTTTGACATTTCAGTGACCTTGCGGCAACCATTTTCATTGACTAAAGATGTTTTGTCAGGATTTGAGAGTTACAATTAATAATAATAATAATGAATACTTTTTTGTACACCAAACAAAAAGTACATAAAAAACAGATGCAACAGAACAATGGGCGGCCTTATCGCAAATATTTCTTCCAGGCAACCTTTGGATAGAAAGACTCTAAGAGGTGTAAATAAGAACGATAGAAAAAAATATATTTAATATACATAATATAACTAAATTGTACGGAAATATAATTAGATATAACTAAAGTAAGAGAAAGTGATCTTTCACTAACCGTTTGATCACAGACAGGGACTGCGTACTTCTAATATTAAGCGGGAGTGCATTCCACAAACGAACAGCCTGGGCCGTAAAGGACTTACTAAAAAATGTTGTGGAACTTACAGGCGTTTTCATTACATTATCACAGGTTCTCTGATGACCTGAGAGATTTCTCGTAGCTGTCTTACTACTTGCTGCCTTAACAAATTTTTATTTATTTTAGTCTTTCAATTTTGAAACGTCGATCTAAAAATTAAAAATGTTAAATAAACCGCGTTTTAAAGCTGTTAAAAAGTACATTTATTGCGGTACTTATGTCAAATATACATTTTGTCTGTCTGTCTATTGGATATAAACTGCGAAACGGTTGAATGATTTTGATGAAACTTTCACTGGCTGATAGCTGATGATCTAAGGAGTAACTAAGGCTTTATTATTCTCATAGGAACGGAAATTACACAGGTAAAATCGCGCAGGGTACCGTTAGTTCTAATATAATTCAGCTAGAGGGCTTGTTTTGTGTTTTTATTCATACGTTGTTTGTCTTTAACATTCTTATTTGCCATTAATAACCCTATTTGTTATTTTGTTCCTTATTGTTTTTGTATAAACTTCTTATAAAATTGTACTATATCAATACTTTGGAAAGTCTGAAGCTAGAGGCCTCAGGCACAGTTTTTAAAAAACACACGCTTCAGAGTAGTAACTTTTGAGTTACTAGTCATGTAACTGTTTTTAAATACATTTATTTATTATTTATATATTATTATTATTTCTAATATAAGGAACTTTAGATTTAGATCAGGTCGACAAACAAACATACAATCCGCGTAATAGTAAGCGTCACTGCAGCTTATAGACGCTCGTTACAACACAGAGATATCACTAACATGTTGCCAACTTTGTGACTTAAAAATATCATGCTACATTACCTAGTAATGTCACTGCCTTTTTCACCCCTTAGACCGGAACATAGCAATGCGAACTATCTTATTCGCCGGTAGAAATAGGTAAGAGTGAAGTACAAATGCAGACGACCTTTTGTATGAGGCTACCTCATGCAAATTGAATCAATTGAAATTATCAGTACAAAGTGTTTTTCTTGTGTTATAAATAAGGACAAGCACTTATGATTTTATAAGTAAGTAACACATTTTCGAATGCATTTAATAATTTTGTCATTACAAACAGACATAACAGATGCTATAGCTTCATTCGTTTGTGTACATATATATATATATGCTATATGCTGTAAGTTAACTGAATATTATGACTAAATAAAACTAAATATAAACTATTTTGTAAACATTTTTTCTTATAAGCGTTGCGGAACGAATATTTCTGAGATACAAGCAGCTAGTTGCTAAAACAGGTATTCTGTAAATATTGATTAAAACGATAAAAACCTTTGATGTACCTAGGTATAAAGCTTGTTTCAATGTAATGAACTCTGAGGGGATGTTGCGGAAAATACTTTGAAATTTTATAAGCAAAGCAAGCGGCGCCAAAGAAAAGTTAATGAGGAAATAAATTTAAATCCTTTTGTTGGTAACAAGTTTATGGTCGTATTTACATACCGTCTACTAGGAGGTAGGGCTGCCAAAATCCTACCCACGTCACACTCATTCTAAATTATACCTTTTTTTATATACCAAGTCGACAAACAAGCAGTACAGTGGGCGTGATAGGAAACGCTACAGATCGCTCAGACGCTCGTAATATCACAAGGCATTTGCAACTACACTAGCTCATTACCAACTTTGTGACTTAAAGAGAATGTCACATAACCCAGTAATTTGACTGTGTTTATAACCCTTGAAACTGAAATACAGCAATGCAAATACGGCTATTCGGCGGTAAAAATAGGTAAGTACTAATGTTAACCACCTTTATGATTGCCATCTCATGTTTTAATGACTCCGAAATAAATTGATTAAAACACTTGTGTTATAGATAATAGAGGAATCACAAATATAGCATTTGAATAATTTTCACAATTAAACACAGAACAAACACAAATATTCGTTATATTCATATTGGTCCTGGGTTGGGATCGAACCACCGACCCTTGGCGCGTAATATAGGATCACTACCAGGTGGCACAGATGCGCCAACAGTTCCGTCAATTTGATTTTATCACTATGCTTCTTACATGACTGATTTCGAAAAAGAGTTTCACTGCGTATACTGTTCATGGTAATTAGTCTGATTGCCATTTGCCTTTTCACCCGACCTCAGCGTTGCTCAGACCCAACAAGGCGGGGATAGGCATCAGTATTTCATAGTGAAGCTACACTCTGGGCACTGATTTTCCTTGCACTACGTTTGCCTAGCGCGGCAATGATGGGCGAAATTCTTTTACTTTGATGTTTTAACATATATAATATTATGTAGCTATAATAAATTGAGATCTAAACTATCCTATCTCTTAAGTTGGAGCATCTGTACCTACAAAGTTAGCAACAAAATATTTTAATCGATTTTATTTAGAAGTTAATACTGGGCAAACACAGCGACACTACATTTTATGAATACAAAAATCCAAAAAAGGTTTAATATGCGATTCATGATCAAAATTATGATCCATTAGTAACCCGCCATTCCTGGCAACCCTACTGTCAAATTCGGGGACGTCTTCCATAATGTTATAAAGTAATAATCTCATTAACCCTCCGGCGATGTAATCGGACAGGCAAACTGAGGGACGGGTCTCTCAGACCCATTGTTAGTTGACTGAGCGAAATCACGTCTTGAATTAGAATTTAGGTCTTCAGTAATAAAATATTTTTTATGCCATACCTAGCCGAGGCCGGGGGCTGGGAATGTTAGAAAAATGTTTCATAGCATTTACCTGTGTCATTTAGAGAAGCTAAGTTAAATTAAAATAGATTGCTTAACTGTCGCCAATACAGAGTAGAATAATACCTCTATGCTCAGGCACATCAGGAAAAATACGGGTCAACCTCGGAATAAAAGATAATAGGCTGTAAATTGGAATGGTAGAATGACTAGACTTAAGTGTAACATCGTCAGGGTATTTCCCCTAATCCCTAATAGTTCGCAAATCCTTTATTAGGAGGTCTGAATCAATTCAACATGATGTAACACCTAATTTCGTCGTACAAGCCATTGAAGGTTTACTCCTGGACATAAGTATCTCTAAGAGAGGGGACCTCCCATTCTTGCCGCGCTGGGCAAGCGTGTTGGCAATCGTAAACCGTAACTTTTGCGATGGGTATTCCCGTTCTGTGCATTTGATCTACACTATTTTGGATGGATATACCGCCTTCTGTCGGTTATGGGACCTTAGTCGCCTATTACGACACCTAGCGCAGTGGGGGGTACTATTAAAGTCCGCCGATACCTCACAACAATTACAACTAATTAACCAGAACTTTATTGCTTGCAATAGACGGGGGTGTGTTTTGGTACTGGAACCAACGCACTGTTATTACCACCACGCCTACCCGGCGCGGCAATCAGATTTTTCCTTTTCTCGGGTAGTTTTTGTTTTAATCTTTGCACTTTGTTGTGGTTCCCCATTCATGGCCGTGCTAGATGATGGGATGATGTTCAATACGGTTTTTATAGGATTTATTATGGCGTACACATTTTGCCTCGCATTGGGTATATCCAGGCCACGGTGTAATAGCTCGTTGGGCATGGTGCAATGAAGCATTGGTTTTTTATATGCAGCCTACAGAACTGGTGAAATTTTTTTAAAGAAATATTTTTTGATCGTTTCGCTATCACGTATTTTGACTTAACTTATGATGTAGTTGATATTTAAAAGTTACTCCGCGATTTAGTTTATTTAAAGATTTGTTCAAGTCACAAACAATTTTGAAAATATTTTAAGCTATCGTCATGTGTGTGGCTATATGGTACCCCACCCTGTCACCTTAAACACTACTGCAACCAAGTGTCGTAAGAGGCGACTGAGATACCAAAACCACAAATGGCGGTATATCCATTCGTAATAGTGTAGCTCAATTAAACATGATGGGGATGGCCAGCAGCATCCCCGACGCAAAGCTACACTCTGCAATCGCCAACACGCTTGCCCAGTGCGGCAATTTAGGGCCAAATTCCCCCTTTCTTAAGAAGGCTGTCCAACAGTGGACTGCAATAGCTGATATGATGATTGTCATCATTATAGCAGCCGTCCCCAAGAGATTTCTAACGGCACCGGTTGTATGCGATCTTATCATGACTCACTCGTATAAAAAACTAATGACTTGGAATCCTCAGAAGCCTAGAAGCTTCCATTAAGATTTTCTGCGTACAAAGTGTCCAATTCCTTTTTCGAGATAATTTTCAAGATACCTTACCTTTTATCGTATTACTAAGCCCTCTGTCTGTCCCTGGCCCCTTATTTCACAGGTTTGTATCTCTTAAGAGATCGAAAAAAAAGTGTGTTTTACGAATATACAAAATACCTGGTTTCTTGGTAACATTACGTAATATTTACGCGTTCACTACTCATAATATAACAACTCTTTAAACAGTTTGTTTAAATAGAGAACGGTTGCCACAATTTTAACAACACGTCGGACAAAAAATGTAAAATATTGAATAAACAGCGTTTTAAAACCGTTAAAATACTGGTTTTTGGATTACTCTAATAGTTTAAGCATGAATTTAGGAAGTTACTAGTCACTACACAAGAGAGTGCAAGTATTGGATAGATAAATGTTACTGGCACTTATTTACAGCCTAGCGCCTGTTTTTGTTCCATTTGCTTAATTCTAAAAGGGTTTACTTAACTATTCACCTTTTTTGTTAGTAGTTTCGGTTCATCATATCAGCCAGCCACCAGAAGCTCAGTGCCGTCACCAAGTAAGGGGGAATTTTGCCCATCATTGCCGCGCTGGGCAAGCGTGTTGGCAATCGCTATGGGGACGCTGATGCTCATCCCCGCCCAGTACATTTAACCTACACTATTGCGGTAACTATATATACCGTCATCATTCGGTTCTGGTACCGTAATCGCCTTTTACGACAACTGCTACTGGGGGAGGTGCTATTCTACTGTGAAGATACTTCACGGCTTTGCCGGTAACTTGCTGCTTCATTTACCTTACGTTTACAGCGAGGTAAACAAGAGTTATGACTTGCGAATTCGTGTATGCAGTGTTAGAAATTATCTGTTGCTGGCCCAAACCTGATAATTTGACAATATATTTCTGCTTATCAGATGCTTATGAGATCAGCTTATGAGATAACATAGATGTTGTGACTATAAATAGTGTTAAGAATGAAAATCAAAAAAATAGCTATACAGACCCTTCCAGTTTATAATGTTTATTATATTTAGATTAGTAGCAACTGAGCAATTCGATAAACTTTATATCAGAAGTTATTTTTAATAGGATAGTATATATGTATTTTTTCGTAATGGATAAATGTTCCAAGGACTAACGCGAGTAAGGGAATTAAGAGAGGTATGCCAAGTAACAAGTGGAGATCCATAGTCTCTGTCTACCCCGATGGGATAAATGCGGTATGTATGAACGGACAAACGTGCTAACAAAGATAAGTATTACGCTACTCAAATACAGCGAAACGAAAGATAAATTTACTGCACATTTGCCACACATTGCCATGCCCAAGCATAACTTCTAGGTATACGAAAGAATTTCTCTCCTAGTTAACAACAACAACGAAATATGCACCGAAATAATAGCATAGAGGAGTCAGGTATGACGTCACGCACATGCTATGAGTTAGCATAATTGCCCGGGTGGGTGCGCCGACGCTGTCTCGTCATTATCTTGTTTGGCCAAATGCATGTAATACCTTGTTAACATCTGAAAAAACGGAAAATTGGATGGGATGCGCCTTGGATGCGCGGATGGGATCCTTTATTAAACTGTACGGTATGTGGGTAACAGAAATTGGCGGAATGGAAGGAGCATGAATCCAGCTCAGCCCACTATGCTGCACTATAATCGATGACAGCTTTGACAGCTGTCATTTTACCTACTAAAATAACAGCTGTCAAATTAACGTGGTTTTAAATTATTTCATTGTTTTATAAATTTTTACAACATATGTATTTATTTATATAACAAATGAGACAACAACAAAGTATGATGCCAAATGCATTATAATGCCAGTATGAATAACTTGATCGCCGCTACTTATTTGACATCCGTCATTTTTATTAAATTTTACTTAGAAAGTTATAAAATCCGTGGGAAATATCGGGATTTTTTCGGTTTCTAGTTATATAGAAACGTTAAATATTCCGCGAAGTCTAAACGTGGAGACTTTAATTGCCATGCCTGTTATATGTTAGGATTTATATATCATTTGAGTGTTTGTGGAAATAATTGTAGTAAAACACGATAATATTTTAGAACGGATATGGAATAAATTACTTTTCCTGGTATCTTATAATAATCCGCTACACCTTGTTGATACAATAATCCAATTAAATCAGCCTTAAGCTAAATAAAGTTGGAGTTACTGTTTATATTATAAAAATAGGAGCTCTTTATTAAAATAAATTTCACTGCTTCCTCACGATGGTTGGTAATCTGAACACAACAGTGCAAAGATTGATGTTTGATGGTAGAAATCGATGAGAGTGATTTCATACTAAGTTCTCTTTGTATAAAGTCTACCCTCTACACTTTTTAGTCATCGCATCACACGTGAAACGAGTGGCCCAAATTTCTGAGAAGAAGGTTATGTAGAATAATAATTTCAGAATATTGACAGAAAACAAATAAGCAAGTTTTGGTGAAAAATTGAAAAAAGAAAACTTGACGTCCTTTTACACATAACGTAACCTAATGTCGTTCGACAAGGCTGTCAACCGTTTGACAGTTGTTGCAATTGACAGAATGCATGCTGAAATAAGATAAGACAAAGTCTGTCAGATTTGAGTTGAGGGATGTATCAATAAAACTGACTTCCACGGTCGATTTTTATAGATTGTTTGATCATTATTAATATGATAGTAATAATTCATTATTACGAACTGGTATGATTGTCCTTTTTTTACCAGGTCGACAAACAAGCTTACAGTCCGCGTGATAGTGAGCGTCACCGCAGTCTACATGCTCGTAATATCACATGGATATCACTAGCGCTTTTTTAACCCAAGTATAAGCTTGCAGTGCCTATTGTTGGGCTCCAATAAATAAGTAATTCATTCAGGAGCAATAGTGTAAGATTTTATAATAAAAACCCAAGTAGAATAACAAATGCCTTAAATAAATTCAAGAATTTCGTAAAAGATAAACTTCTTATTATTCTATGAAATATTATATTATTGATGAAACTGCCTGAGATTGAATTAAATTGCACTAACCTCTACTATTAAGACAACGGTTTGTTAGCGCCGATGCCGACAGTTTTTCTTGAAGATTCTTTTTGGGCGTCTCGCGTAATTATAAGACCAGTCTGATGTCGGTAGACTAGTATTAAAGTAGGACACTCAACGACCTATTTGTTTAAATGAGTTTGAGACTGGTTGTCAGGGTCATCGGTCATTTATGAAAATTTGTATAGATTTTTTTGACGATTTAAAATTGCCTATGATAGGTCTATTTAAATAAATAATATATTTGACTTTGACTTTGTATTTGATGTTTCTGCGCTTCTTTTACGGAAGAATCACGCGGAGTACATCCGTGTAAGCCCCGGACAGATTCCGTCATGTAAAATTACAAACATAACTTGCAAAGCAAACAGAAACATGTAATCAAAACACAGCCCGCTCCATGATGGGTTTGTACGTCCCGGATGTTTGCATAATTTTCCTGGCGACTGCTGGCTATATTCTGATGTGTACGTGAAATGAAAGGACCAATATTTATCTGGAACATTATCATCATCATATCAGCCATTGGAAGTCCACGGCTGGACATAGTTCTCCACAAGAAAGGGAGAATTTTGCCTATAATTGGCAAACGCACAGCGCAGCGTTCAAACGGGGATTTTGCTGACCATCCCCGCCTTGTGCATTTGATCTACACTATTGCGGATGGATATGCTGCCACCTGTCCGTCCTGTCGCCTATTACGATACTTGGTAGAGGGGGAGGTTCTACTCTGCCAGTACCTCATAGCTTATCTGACAAATAATTACTTCAAAGTATACGTGGCTTAGCAATGCAGAATGGATGGCTGATAAAAAAAAATAACGGATGTAATTTTGTTCGACGGGTCACATGACACATTTGTGATTCTACCGTGTGCAAAAGGTTTCATCCCCACTAATATTAGTGGCTGTTCTGTGTCGAGGTATTCAATATGCATTTAAGGAATATTTGTAATTCCTCTTTTGTCTGATGTCCGTAGCACATTTGTTTAAAGCGCCTTATTTTGGAGTCAGGTATAAAATGTTGTTTGAAATTTTATAATTAAGTTAATTGATATTTACAATTTACTTGGAGCGTCCTGCGGTTCCCTTGAGATAAATAAATAATACAATAAACGCAGTAAGATACTCTTTATAACAATTTTCATCAGCCAATGAAAGTCCGATTATTGAATTCACTAAAAGGGATATCGGCTATAATCATTATTAGGAACTTATAACCCAAATATAACATTTTATTAAAATAAATGAAAAATATAGGGACTTCTATACTAACTTTGCACTTACATTCACACACACACACATTCATACACCTCAAACATTCTTAGACACTCACATACACAGATTATTGTCATAATTTCGGTTATATGATTCGATTGCGATCTTTATATGGTCTTCCATGTTCAATGTCTTCTGGTCCAGGTTTTATTAAGCTAAAAAAAGAGGCGGAGAGAGATGTTTAAGTCAAATAAACATTTTTATTTAGTTTTTTTTTCTATATTTTACAATAATTGCGTTTGATTAAACCAAGTCTATTCTGGTCGTTAACATAAACACAAGTGATCTTTTCGATGATATAACAAGTCTTGCCATTACGAGGTAACAAGTGCCATTCACACAATAACGCTACAAATACCTTCCTCGTTGACTAACAAAAGTGACTGACTGACTCCTATCTCGCTAACTCTTGACCCGGCAACCAAGAACTTCTGTAACACCCCCTTACGCCCGGGGCGCGAGATAAAAGGGGGTAGAGAGGGTTTATGGGTCCAAAGAGGCGACGAAACATCCAGTTTACGCTTTTCTTCGACACAAAATCGTACTTATGGTTATTACCCAAAATTTTGAAATAAGCTGTCGATGGTAATTTTCTGTTCATGAAATCTCGATGAGGATGATCAATACGATTAGTCTGAATAAGATATTGTGTTATTTTTTTTCGATAGACGATTTGGTATTTTATAAGGCAATAATTTTTGTATTATCATTAATGTAATAACACAAAAAGTTTTGTATTTTGTTTCAAATTGAGCTATTTTATTTAATAACCAGTTGGTGCCAGCTACATCGCCGCATATACGATAATTCATTTTTCTTAGTCTGTATACGGTTCTAATATCTCATATTTTATAACTGGTTTTTTAACAATTTATTAAAAGTGCCGTATGGTTTATTCTATTTTATTAGATGTATTTATTAGATAGTTATTTTAATTAATTTAATGTAGGTATTTATCGTGCGTTCTGTATAAAATAAATTACTTCGTAAACCTCTTCTCCACAATAAATTAAGCTGTGTCAAATTTCACGTTAATCCATTCGCGCAATTATGTACCGTAAAAAAGTGTTATTATTTTTGTTTCACTTGTATTTTTCAAGGATATATCTATTTTATTTTTTTTCATACTGAATCTGAAATGTCTATAAATGAATAAATCTGTCACAGTTAATTTCAAACAGTCAAAACGTATATATGAAATATTAATATATTAAGCATATTTTTTTAATAAATGAAATAAATGTACACAACTTCTCATACATTGCCTTGACTCCGATATAAATTGCTTTAAAAATTTGTGTTTCGAATATCAGACAACGAGCCATCGAGCACATTTATGATTAATATTCTTTATCAATGGTTTCATTTATAACCACATAATTAATAAAATAATTGATAACTAACATAAATTACTATATAATTAAAAAAAATATGCTTTAAATTTTAATGGACCTAAAATAAAGATTTGAACTTAGGACAATTGAAATACACGTTCGTTTGACTTATATTTAAAGGACTATTTATTACCTTGTCTATACTTACCAAATAACTGTATTATACAAAAAGCGTTGTATTAATTCACTCGTATACATCGTTGTCTTTGATGAGTAGCCGAGGACACACTCTCAAATCGTGTCATCTGTAAGCCAACAGGCTTTTAGGTAATGAACGAACCCACCCCGTAACCCTGTTACTGGCTCTCGTGTATTCCTTTTGTTTGGGGTTGATTCTAGAACGCTTTTACGCTATTGCCTTACTTAGAGGAAGAGTATGGTACATAAATGATTTTGACACATGGGGTGAGTTTCAAAGGAATTTTACAAAATAAATTTACAGTACTAGAAACAAGAACTCAATCGACATTTCATAGTTGATCTGAACCCGAGTTGAGTTGCTTAAAGCACCTATGTTACTGTTATTATACAACAGAGGTATCACAAATAGAATACTTAGATACATATAAATAAGACCCAGGCACAGAACAAATATATATATATATATTTATCATATAAATATTTGCCTTAGGTGGGGATCGAATCCACGAGGTTTGGCGAACAAGAAAGGATCACTACTATCAGTTTGCATAAGAATCTGATACAGCGTTTAATTGGGAGAAAGCCATTGCAATTTAAGGAAACATGATATATAATTTTTTATGTTAGTTAAGCCATGAGGTACCGGCAGAGAAGAATAGTAAGAGGCGGCTAAGGTGCCTGAACCGACAGATAGCGGTTTATCCATCCGAAACAGTGTCGCTCAAATGCACAGGGTGGGGATGGGCAGCAGCATTCCCGTCGGAAAAGCTGCACTCTGCGATTGCCAACTCACTTGCCCAGCGCAGAAATTATGGGCAAAATTACCTCTTTTTTGGAGAGACCTATGTCCAGCAGTTGACTTCCAATGGCTGTAATGATGAGGTTGAGTTAAGCTTATAGATTAGTTTAACCAAAGGTTGGTTAGTGTCAACATATTCTAGAATAATTTTTGAACACCAGATAATTTAAAAACAAAGCATTAATTAAGTGTATCGTGATTTTATAGAGCACTAGTTTATTCTTGGTACTTCTGACCTGGTCCTTCTTTACATAGGTAACATAATAATATCCTTATATTGGAGATGCAAGTATTGTTGACTACTAATCGTCTTTTTATATAAAAAGAATTAGGATCCAAAAGAATCTTGACATGATGCTTTAAATCTTTAACATCCATTGTTATAGAGCTAACGTTCTACCGTGGCTGTGTGGCACCAGCAGAGTACCAGTATCTGTTGTAAAGGCGTAAAAAGTGTTTGAGGTACCTGAACCGACAGGTGGCGGTTTATCCAGCCAAACTGTGTATCTCAAATGCAATAGGGCGGGTATGGGCAGCAGCATTCACGTCTTGAAGCTCTCTACGATTGCTACCATGCTTGCCTAGCGTGGCAAGTATAGCCTGTATCTAGCAGTAGACGTTTAACGGCTGCTATGGTGATAATGATGAAACAATCTTAGCGCCGCTTTTATTGAAAAGTTTGAATAAAATAGAGGTTGAATAAGAAACGAGATTGTCATTTGTTTGAATATAGAATCACATTTTAAGCGAAATACATTCGAAAATCGCAATCTGATTTTGAATAGTGGAAAAAGTACTCATAAGAATACAGTCCGTTTTCATTACACTCACTTTAGCTTAACGTCGTTCGCGTTATATATTTCTCTGGCAAAAAGTTTCTCCAGGCGTGTTGCCTACTTGTACGCAATCGCTCGTACGTACTCAATCCATCATGTGCCAACTTAAATAAAAGATCAAAGGTGTGTTTATTCGAGAATTTTCTGACATTCACTGAGCCTAAACTACTATTCTCTCACGTTTCAAACTGTTCTCGAACAACAGATTAATTTGATGTTAATTGAGATGATGATAATTGAGATTTTTGCACGTATTATGACACGTTGCACTTTGCCAACATTGTGGCTTCAAGATATTGTAACCCAGTGATTTCTCTGCCTCTTTTACCCTTGAAACTAGTAGAAATAGTTGAAAATTAGGTTCCAATAAAGACCTTTGTTTAAGATTAACCTCATAAGAGCGTTGCGCTATTTAAGCGATCGTGGATCAATCAAGCGATGGGCACGTAACTCTTCAATCTTGTTTGTAAGGTAGTCGTGAATCAAACCGAGGTTTTGAAGTCGTGCTTTTAGGTGAAGTAGGGAAGTTTGATTTTTTATGAATTAATCCTAATTTAATATTAAGTAAATAGATTGTTTTCTCGTCCGACTAAATGTTTTTTGTTTCGGCTAGGATCAAACACTGAGCAATCGAAGCACGTTTCTTCGGGATGTGACCTCGCTAATATGTCCAACGTCAGATCAAACGACCCAACGTCAACTCGACCTGGGCGTCACGGAGAACATGCCGCAATTAGTTTGTTTTGCAAGTACTTTAAAAATTAAACCATTATTAATTTTCGTATCTTCCGGCATAGTTTATACTACCGCAAGATACCGCAAATTTAACATAAGTCAATAAGGGCCAAATATAACGTTTTACAATTAAAGTTTTAACTTTAATGACATTTCGTCGCCTAAGTTCTGAAACAGCGTACTTGTATGTTAAAGACTGTATAATTGTAAATTTATCATTTGTTTTTGTCATTATATCATCATACCAGTTACCTTAGAGTCTGGATATAAGCCTCCCCAAGAAAAGGGGAATATTGCCTGTAAATACCGCGCTGGGCAAGAGTATTGGGAATCGCAGAACGCAGCTTTAGTGACAGGGATGATGTTGCCCATTCCCGTTCTGTGCATCTGTACTGCCTGGTGATATCGGTGATATACCACCATCTGTCGGTTGATACCTCCGTCGCCTTTTACGACACCTGGTAGAGGGGGAGGTACCATTCTGCTCTGCCGGTATGTCACGGTTAATTAAATTTATTGTCAGCGATATATAAAACCATTCTAGGACTTAGTGTTTGTGCATATAACTAATGCTATAGAAAAATTTTACCTCATAAAATCGATTGTCCCCAGTTGCTTAGTAAATTTAATATACGAGTTTCAGTGAAGTACCCTCAGAATATAGAAACTTCTCACTATCCACCTCTTAGGAAAACAGTGTTGGAATCAAACTCCTTAATACCAAGACTCTGCATATAAGTTAATTAGTCTGGCCGACTGGATATTTACGTGGTCTCACACCGCATTTTCGATCGTTGTTTCACCCTCATTGAGCATTTAAAATTATTTTTTGTATATGTAACATGTAAATATGTGTATTGGTACTAAGTCGTTTTTTTTTTTGTTGCTTGTGACTTATTTTTAATTGAATATAAGCATTTGTAGCTCGCACTTAGAAGGCATTTTGCGTAAGATGTACTTATAAGTGTTTGTTACACCTAGTGTAATTTAGCTTAGTGTAATGTTTATTTTGAAGTAGACATGCAAACAAACGTTGGTGAGTGAATAAATGCTAAATAGATTTAGTCTAAACAAAACAATGTGAAACGTTTATTACGGTGGTAGTAATGCAATATTATGTTTTTATTGAGCTTACTTAAAAAGTTGCTAATTTTGACTCAAACAGTATTAAAATGTACACGACGATTTGCTACTCACGCGATTTTGAATTATCTCTGACGATATGAGTTAATCACAGCAACTTAAAACTACGAGCATAGCATTTTCAAGAGAGAAAAATAAAAATATTATCAGCCATTGGAAGTGCACTGCTGAACACAGGCCTCCCTAAGAAAGGGGGAACTTTCCCCAAATTGCCACGTGGGGCAAGCGTGTTGACAATCGCAGAGCGCAGCTTTTGCGACGAGGATGTTACTGCCTATCCCCACTCTGAGATACACTGCTGGGGTTGGATATCCGGTAAAGGAGGAGGTACTATTCTATTCTAATACAATTATACATAAGATACTATATATGATACTGTATAAGATGCTATATCCATACACATTTTCAAGCTTAATTCTGACATTGCTTATATGAAAATTTATATATAGAGAGTTGAAAACAATAGGATCAATGATTGTTATTGAGCACAGAAGTGAACAATCCTGAATTAGACCTAGAATCCTTTTAGGTAACGAACAATATCGGTAACAGCGTTACCGAGCTCGGCCCGACGCGCCTTTGTGTCGGCTTAATTAGTTGACGTGTTAGTTAGCTGGCGGGGCTCCGGCAGAGTCAGTCATGCGCGTCTCTACTCGCGTCGGATCCTTTTATTCGTCTTGTGAGTTGTGCACGCGAATGCGCTTGATTTTACTTAATTCTTATAACTAGTCCATCTTGACTGAATCGGCCAATAAGTTACATATAGCTAATCCTTCTTTCACCACACAGATATCGATAAGCGAGCGGCGTATTTTGTTAAGATTGACTTTTTTATACTTGTAATATATTTTGAACACTATGGTCATTTTTAATAATTTAAAAAGTTATCTACAGGTACTGAAAACGTCTTCAATAAAAAAATAATTTGTTTATATAAGTATTATAATGAAGACATGAATAACGTGGCCCGTGGGGCATAGTATGGTTTGCGATAAGGTTTCTTTCAAAAATGTGGTTATCGTTCATTATCATTGTAGCCATTGGAAATCCACTACTACACTCCTTTCCAAGACTGGGGGAATTTTGCCCATAATTGCCGAGCGTGTTGGCGATGCTGCTGCCCATCCCCACTCTCTGCATTTCAGCTACTCTATTTCGGATAGATATACCGCCAGCTGTCGGTTTTGGTATCTTATCTGGTATCGCCTCTTACAACACCTGGTATAGAGGGAGGTACTATTCTACTTTCAAATCCGCTGGCACAACTTCTAGATTTTAATTTCCTCTTATAACTAGTTTAAACTAAATAAGCCAATATATGATATATTTGTTAAAGAACAAAAATTCGGAAATACAAAACAAGTTCCCTGCCGAGGTTTTCTAAGGGATAGAATTGCTTTTTAAAAACTATGTGATATTATTTTTGTTGCCCGCTATAGATGTGGATAAATATATACTATAATAATACCATATACCACTAATGCCATATATCTAATTATTACATCTATATATATGGTACAGAGGTAAGTAACCACATACATATAAACCTTCTTTTTATTGCTGAAAAATAGATCTAATTTATTTTATATCATATGGATATATCAGGATAATAATCTTACTATAGCCTATAAATGCGGGCAACAAAAACAATATATGTCACAATATAATATCACATACTTCTTAAAAAGCTATTCACCCCCTTTCCTCTATCCCTTATATATATGGTTTTGACGGGTTTTTGTGCGCAAAGGGGCGTAGCTTCGATTCCCACCCAGAGCAAATATTTATATGATGATATTTGTGTTTGTTCTGTGTCTGGAAGTTAAATATATGCATTTAAGTTGTATATGTGTGATTCCTCTGTTGTCTGGCGTCCGTAGTTTAAGTGCATTTAGCGACTTACCACGAAGTCAGGTCAATGTAAATTAGAATGTAAATTCTGAAAAATGTAATTCTGGAATGTAGACGACGTATCGGCAAGCGCCAAAAGCGGCAAAAGAATTGAAAATTTAAGCAGCTGCAAACGATTAGATCTATTAAAGATTTTTGTTGTTTTACGTTAATTATTAGTTTCACTATTGTATGACACTGAATGTTACATCTTATAAGAGAACGTTCCATGCTGCTTGTCTCCAATGTCATTCTTTAAAAATTTATAGCATCTAACAGCTCAAACCGAGCAGTGATAAAAGACATTACAGATTACAACAAAGCTTTGGCTTGCTCCTCAGACTAAAACATCGTACATCATTTTATTCAGAATGACATTATGTATACCAATATTATGAAGCTGCAGAACTTGTTTGTTTGAACGTTTCAATCTTAGGAATCGCCGGTCCGATTTGAATAATTCTTTCAGTGTTGGGTAGTCTATTTATTGAGTAAGGCTATTGTACTCCCTAAAATTACTATTCTACGTAGACAAACTGCTAGTAACTGTTTATATTAATTAATAAACAAAATACTCTACAGTATGATCGATAAAAAGAAAATGAAAACCACTACCATTTGCGTCAAAAATATTTATATCATGAATATTTGTGATTATTCTGTATATGTGTGTTAAATATATTTATTCATTTAGGAATTATTTTTGTGATTCCTCTATTATCTGATTTCCGTAACATAAAAGTGAATTATCTCGGAATCAGGTCAATGTATGAGATGTTGTGTGAATTTTACTAGTACGGATGCTGTTGTATAGCCTTGTCAGTATAAACTTTTGTATTTCAGTTTTATTTTTGTAATTATGATAGGAGTTTCTATTATTTTTGGATTAAATAAATCATCATCATCGTATCAATCATTGGAAGTCCACTGCTTGACATAGGCCTCCCTAAGTAAGCAGGAATTTCGCCCATAATTGCCGCGTTTTTGCAACTTTCGCGACGGAGATGCTGCTGCCCATCCCCACTCTGTGCTTTTGAGCTACACTGTTTCAGATTGATACACCATCTGTTGGTTCTAGCAACTTCGTTGTCACCTACGACACCTGGTACAGGGGGAGGTACTGTTCTACTCTGCTAGTACCTCACGGCTTATATCTATCACGGGTAGATAAATAAATAATTAGCATTACCATATTTCTTTTTATTATATTTGGAACGAAGTCCTTATCGCAGGTGGCGAAAGGGGGCTAGACAGGAAAAATCAAGATCTAAAGTTGAAACGACACTTTTTGTTATAGTTGTAAATCGTGCGGCGCGCGCGTGTTTCTCTTTTTCTCTCTCTCTCATATAAAGCAAGTCAATTATTTTCGTTGCATCTTTCTATTTCGCATTGAACAGTGTGGTGTCTGGACTATTATTTTTGTTGAGTGTATACAGGTTTTTGTACAAAATAAATAATAGATAACAATAATGAAGATTTCATCAAAAGGAACTTTGATCCATCCGGGTGTCCCTTGACACATCTCAATTTTGTTTTGTATATATTTATTTCAAATTATCTTTTCGTATGTTTAATAGTCTGTGCCTGGCTTTAATAAAAAGGAGCAATATCCCTCCTTTTTATTAAAGCGCTCTGTTTGCAGGTTATTGTGATAAACGATTTTAAAACGACATCCTTTGTTACCTTCTCGGCTTAGAAAATATTATATATACTCGGATAACTTACAGCTTATAACCTCAATTTATATTCTAAACATATTGAATGATGGTATCAACGTTTATGAACAACTGGTGTTTCTGTATGAAATTAAAATATAGTTTATGTTACTAGCTAATATGATACTAGTTTATGATACTAGCTTTTCACTACTACTAGTAGTTTATGATACTAGCTAACTACTACTAGTTTATGATACTAGCTTTTCATCAGGGAAAAAGGTTTATGTAATAGGTTACGTAGTTTTTGAGATTTTCTATAAGCTGCAGTCACGTTTATCATTTCAGTGGAGCGTATTTTTTTTTAAATTATTTATTTATCTTTATTGCACAAAATGTTACAAAATGTACAAATGGCGGACTTAATGCCAGATGGCATTATCTCCCAGTCAACCATTACACAATACAGAAAAAAAAAAATAAAATATATATATATATATATATAGTGGTGCAGGCAATATATATACAAAATAAATAAACGTGGCATACATATTTGTATAAATAAACGCATTAAATGCATATGATATAAAAAAAATATATGTATATACATAAAATAGCGTACATCAGAAATAGGGTTATAAAGTTAGAAGAGAAGCAGCATCAGTAAATAAAGTACGGAGACAGCGTTTCAGGATAAATTTGTTTGGGGATTGCTTA
Source organism: Heortia vitessoides (assembly GCA_020976665.1). Classification (NCBI taxonomy): domain Eukaryota; kingdom Metazoa; phylum Arthropoda; class Insecta; order Lepidoptera; family Crambidae; genus Heortia; species Heortia vitessoides. The sequence goes on from JACJUM010004390.1 coordinate 16,703,099, forward strand.
TTATTCAACGGAAGCTCGTCGTATAGCTGTCACTGTAAAAGAGTTTGTCAAAAAACTAGAGTGATGAGAACGAGTTAAGAGCGAAAGAGTATTAGAAGAACGGAGAGTACGTTCGTGAGAGAAAGACAGGAATTGGAATATGTCCTTTAAGTAAATTGGTGCGTACGGATCAAAAAGTATTGAAAATAGTATGGTTAGAACTCGAGCGTATGTCGTTCGATTACTTCGTAATATATAAAAAATGCGTGATATCAGTAAAGATTGAAGGGCCTGAATCCGGTATCCTCACCCTGTGTATCAAGAATCGTGAATTCCTTCCCCACTTAGGATAAACATTGATATGATGAACAATTGTTTGTCTTGACCTGCGTTTTATAATTATTTATGTAAGTGATACATTATCCAGGTATGTTCACTGTATGTAGTATTTACTGAAATCAGTGGAAAACCCCTGTTTCATTGGCTTTTTTAGAAAAGATTATGTGTATTATTAGACTATGTATATACATATATATTATTGCTCGTTGCCGCAGCCCTTTTGACTTGAAGATATTATGTCATATTACACAGTAACTTTAGGACATCTTTCCCCTTTTAAACCGGTACACAGCAATGTAAATACTGCTATTTGGCGGAAAAATAGGTTAGAGTGAGGTCAATGCATACGACATTTTGTATGAGATCTAATGTTATCTGTCTGTTCTGGTGATTTAGTCGCCTTTTGTGATACCTAGGCCTCCCGAAGAAAAGGGGTATGTTGCCCATAATTGCCGCGTTGAGCAAGCGTGTTGGCAGTCACAGAGTGCGGTTTTCGCGACGGGGAAGCTGCTGCCCATCCCCGCCCTGTACATTTGAGCTGACTTTTTGCATGGATACCGCCATCTGTCGGTTCTGGTACCTTAGTCGCCTCTTACGAGTCCTGGTACTCGGAGAGGAACTAATCTACTTCACCGATAGATACCCTTCAGCACATATGGTGGTGTAACTACTTAAGAATTTGCATACATCCGAAATTAAGTTATGTGGCTAAATATATTACTGGCACTAGAAAATTAAGTAGCTTTATAAAAATGACAGTGATACACTGACGTTATGTTCTTGCATGAAATATTTATCAAGCAATAATAAGGTTCAATGTAACCGTTGGCGCAGTAAACATTAAGGATTCCCATCACGTAATCGCTCGCTTTTAGAGCCGAGGGAAAGGGATAGATGGTGAATTAAGATATTGTTTTCTGAAGTTACACGGACCCTCTTCTCAGTCACGTTGCGTTGGCTTGCGTAAACATCAACACAGGTGTAACACTTAGTGAGATTTGAGAAAACAAAATCTACAAGATTTATATTTATAGAGTACTAGCTGTGCCCGCGACTTTGTCCGCGTGGAATAGTTTTTTTTGGATGAAAAATAAGTTTCAAGTTTCTAGCTCTAATAATAGCGATACTTCCATACAATTTTCATCTCCCTTTCCAACCCCTAAATACCCTTATTTCGAATTAAAAAATAATCTTTGTGCTTTCTCAGGGTCAAAAAATTGTCTGTGCCAAATTTCATCAAAATCGGTTGAGAGGTTTAAGCGGGAAAGCGTAACAAACAGACAGATAGACAGAGTTACTTTCGCATTTATAATATTAGCCCCCTGTATCAGGTGTCGTAAGAGGCGACTAAGGTACCAGAACCGACATATAGCGGTATATACATGCAAAAAGTCAGCTCAAATGTACGAGTGGGGATGGGCAGCAGCTTTTCCGTCGTGAAAGCTGCTCTCTGTGATTGCCAACACGCTTGCCCAGCGCGGCAATTATGGGAAATTTACCCCTTTTCTTGGGAAGGCCTATGTCCAAACGTGCACTTTTAATGGCTGGTATGATTATGATGATGAAGTATCGACACCCTCTGTTGGATATAATCAGTACTAGTAGTTGACAGAGACAAGTTCTGTGCAGCTTGGTTCCAGCGGAGAGTAGATCCCGCACCAGTGATCGGCGATTACTAGACATGAAAAAAAAATTGATATCCGATAATTCACATGACATCTCATTATGTAGCTTTAAGCATTTGTGTTTCGTATACCAGACAACAGATTAATTACAAATACAATACTAATACACTGGAATAGTACCTCATCCTGTACCAGGTATCACAGGCGATTGTACCGGTACCTACATACAGCGGTATATCCGCCCGTCTCGTAGCAGTGTAGGTCAAATGGAGCAGGGCGGGTATGGGCAGCAGCATTCCCGTTGCAATTATTTATTATTAGCATATTCCCTACTTTCTTGGGGAGGCCTAGGTCCAGCAGTGGACGTTTTACGAATGATATGATGATGACATATAAATAACAACCAGACACATCAAAATATTTGGGTGGGGATCAAACCCACAAGTTATGGAGGTATAATCACCATCGGCATATTTAATCATTCAGTATTCCAATAACTTACATTTTAACCCTTGGACAATTCAAGCTCGGTATCGATAAATCAGTTGTTATTCCTATAACAACTGATTATCGATAGTTATGTTTGTGATGTCTGAACCTTGTCGTTTTTTTACCTCACTATTTCAAATGTTGACGTTTTAATATATAACCTCGGGGTAACATACGATTTACGAACACGATTTACAAATTTCCGTCCCCTATTTTAGGGACTGGTTACAAAAAAGTTGTTGGTGGAAAATTTCCAAGAAATTTTATGCACGATTCTTTTGTTACTGACAAACAGGACGCACACCATTTTTGGGAATTATACCTTAAATATTGCGGTATGCTCCATACAAACTTCCACCTCCATTTTAGGGAAGTGGAAGGAAGGGCGGTTGGAAAGAGACGCCCTTTAACTATCACCACTTGAAATATCACGTCAATGCGCGCTCCGTTTTAACGAAAAAGATTGATAAAAAAGCAGACTCACACACATACATTTTTCCATTTATAATATTCGTATGGATATGTTCATCATCCGGATGCCCTACTGCCCAATACCTATTTATTTATAACCCGCCACGGCTTCGCTCGGGTGCAATGAGAATAAAAAATGGTTATCTCTAAGAGATAGACATACATTATCGCGCCCTTTTTGGAGGACTTCTTAAAGTGTACAAATTATATTTTAATCTGTCTTGTCAGGTTGAGCTAGCCAGGGTTTTGTAATGGCCAAAATACATGTTAATTTTCGACCCTACATTAGAAACGTCTGAAATTATCAGTGTTTTTCTACTATATTATGCATGTATTACAGATTTAAGCCTTCCCCTTGAATCACTCTCTCTATAGTAAAAAAAAACTGCATCGAAATCCGTTCCGTAGTTTAACAAGTTAAGATTATAAATAAAACAGATAAAACAAAGCGGAAAGCTACTTTGTTTTATTCTAATTATTTAGTTATTTAACTCTTGTGCACCATATAGTAAAACAAAGAAAAGATGTGGCGGTGCAATACACAAGATAAATAATATAAGATAGATTATAAATTTAAAGTCGGAAATAGTTAATTATTTTTGTATATGAATACATATTAAATTATTATACATACACAAATACATATATTTTACTATGCGGAGATTATTATTATTCTTGTATTACTTGGATATATAATAATAATAATTCCCTTAATACCGCATCGGGCGTCCCAGATACAGAAATGTTTCAAGAGTCGACCGGTTTGCTTATCTTTGCTGGTTAACCACTGTCGTCGAGGAAACGGAAGCGCTCTGTTCTTGGTCTCCAAACAAAGTAAATATGCAGGGTTTTTAGAGCGACCAGGAACAGATAGCACAACAAACGTTTATCTTGAAAGCGTTTCTAGGATATATTTTGAACTAACTAAATCATATATTCTTTAAAAATATAGAGGTTAAATAAATAAAGTGCGAGGAGGTAAAAAACCAACAAACACACATACTATTGCATTTATAATGTCAGTAAGGATTAGGATAGGACTTAGATAAACTTACACTGGTACAAAACAAGGCCAAGTACTGGTGCCTATATTGTGCGCCAATGATCGTAGTTCAATCCGCACCTAAAGTATTATATGATAAATATTTGTATTTATTCTGTATCTGAATGTTATTTATATACAAGTATATTAAGTATAAGATTTGTAATTCCTCTGTTGTCTTATATCCGTCATACAAGTGTTTTAAGCTACCCGAGTAAAGATATAGAGCTGTTATACTAACTATAGAGGGAATCGTTCTACCCCATAGGGGATGATTTTTGAAAACAACTTACTTCATGAAAAACGTTCATTTTATTAAAATAACTTCTAAAGGAAAGTTTATTTCTAACTTTGCAGCCTCAATATATTATTTTAGGGGATTAATCTCCAAAATTCATTTTTAGCTCTTTTTTTCTATAAAACAAAAACCTGTGTTGCATTTCAAGTTTCTAACTGTTATAGACCTTATGTTAAATTGGCCCTGCGTTGATACGTCAGTCTGTAGGTCTATAGGTCTGTCGGAATTTTATTATCTATGTGTCGTACCTACTCTTTCTATTAAAACTTATGAAACTATAAAAGCGTTGTGTTACCATAGCAATGAATTGACGCTAAAACGTCGCATGCCGGAGTGACATCACTGTATCTAGATCAATACAGACAGCCGTTTTGAGTGAAGTCGGTGACATGTTTCATGCAACGCGCGCCGGACCACCCGCCATTAATTCCGTTCGGTTTACATTGCCCCTAGTAGTGCCATGACTTTTTAAATATATGGGACAAAATATGTTAACATTTTAAGGCGTACTCATAATTGATGGACCTGATGGCTCATCTGGTAGTATTCCTTGTGGGATGTGTAAGGTACTGGCAGAGTAGATTAGTACCTCTCCCTGTACCAAACCTTGTAAGAGGTGACTGAGGTACCAGAATCGACAGAGTGCGGTATATCCATTCGAAACAGTGTAGCTCAAATGCACAGGACGGAAATGGGCAGCAGCATCCCCGTTGTGTCAGCTGTGCTCTGCAATTGCCAACACACTTGCCCAGCGCGGCAAATATGGCCAAAAAAACAATCTCAGAGAGGCTTGTATCCAGCAGTAGAACTAACAGCTGGTATGATGATGATGATGGTGGATCGAACCTGCGACCCCAGCTGTATGCATCATTCAGCCTGTTTATTTAAATCGTAGCTAATCAATTAGATGACAGAGATTGTCCTAGCATTAGCCATGTTTCTTTGCATCCTACGCCGGCTGTATCCCACGAATGGTCACGTGGCTCGTTCAATTATGTATTAGCTGCCAGTAGCGGTTTCTGGGACCGCTTCATCTCACCGCCAACTCTCACTTTTTGTTTGTTCAAAGGGGCCGTTGGCTTTTTGACGACATATAAATAAACATTATAAACTTTATTGTCAAAATGTCCATCTATCAAACAAATGTTTCGCATGAAATGTGCTCTGCGATTGTCCACACGCTTGCCCAGCGCGGCAAAAAAACTTCCTTTCTTGGAAACTCTTATATCCAGAACTCCCAATGGCTGGTATGATGCTGATAATGAATATGAAGACCAACAAAGTCATACCGATACTAAAATAAAGTTAAAATACTTCTGTCGTGAACTACCGGCTTATAACGCTTAAACCGAGACACTTGTAAATTATATATATAAAAGGTCTAGCCCTATCAGAAATCAGTAAGCACTAACTTGCCTACTTGTTAGTCTCTATAAAATAAGTAATTCATTCAGTAGTAGTAGTTTTTTTTATAATAAAATCCTAAGTAGAATTATTCCTTTAAATGAATACAAGAATTGCGTAAAAGATCAACTTATTGCTGAGGCTTATTACTGCTTGAAAGATTATATTAATGATGAAATTGCTTGTGATCGAATTGAATTACTCTAACATCTAATATTAAAACATGACGCCGGTATAGGTTCCAATAATACCTGCAATTAGGTGAAACAGTGCAGATAAGATACACAGGGCGGGGATGGGCAGCAGCATCCCTGTCGCGAAACCTGCGTTGTGCGATTGCCAACACGCTTGCCCTATATATAAAGAGTCCTTTGTCCATAAAACTTTCGATAGTTGCTATGAATATCATGATGAAAACTTTGACGTAAATATCGTGTATATGTAAAATAAGTCGGAAATTTTGCTTTATTGGCGAAAACGTTTTAATATTTCGATAAATCCAATTTAAATGTCTGAAGTTTCTCTTACACTCTATTCAGTTCCACTAAACTAAAAATTTGGACATGTAAACGTCCCTTTAGTCACCCAGACTATTCCCATTTAAAGGCTACCCAAATTTTTTTCCGGATTAACCCTCATTTAACAATTTGCAAGCTCTATAATGTCCTGCAAATGACCGCTCAGTATGCACATGAAATTATTTTGGAGCTTATGTCAAGGAAATAAAGTGGAAATTTGATGAGCAATTAATGGCGACTGGGGGTAACGAAGCGCGTCCGACGGTTTGACTCCACTCGGATGTTAAAAGAACCTAGATGCGGCATTCCTCAAATCTTATAACGTATACTTTATTGTAAATGGCATCCCACAGGAATCCTCTCTGAATCCAAAAGTAGCCTATGCTCTTTACCAACATTTAAGTTTTTTTACAACGTCTAATAAATTGACCTGATTCGGTGATATGTTGCTTAAAGCACTTGTGTTACAGATATAAGATAACAGAGGAATCACAAATATACTATTTATATACATATATTTAACACCCAGACACAGAATAAACATAATTGATCATAATATAAATATTTGTCCTAGGTGTGAATTAGAATGTTATCCGGAACTTCGTTCCCTTTGATCTTTGATCCTTATATCCTATTCAAAAATAAAAGCAAACCCATCCCATGTCATCATATCAGCCATTGGAAGTCCACAGCATATATGGACATGGCAACCGCTGAGTGTACGACGCAGCTGCCCATTCCTGCCCTATGCATTTGAACTACACTGTTTTGGATGGATATATCGCCATCTATCAGTTCTAGTGCCTTAGTCGTCTCTTTCTTTACCGTCTCTTTTTCTTTCTCAGAGCCCAAGATAAAAATTATAGTCTCACTATAAAAAAGTAAAAATAATTATAAATGTTCGCATTTTTAACATTTACGCGTTTGCTAATGATCACACTTGAGATATAAATGAATTCCCACCTGACTCCGTTGTCAGGTCGCTTAAAGCATTTATGTTACAGACGTCAGACAACAGAGGAATCACAAATATACTACTCAAATACATATATTTAACACCCAGACACAGAACAAACACGAATATCATTATACAAATATTAGCTCTGTGTGGGAATCGAACTCATGTCCCTTGGCGCACAAGATAGGATCACTACCATCTGTCCGGGCCCGTCATAATTATTACATATTATATATTTGAGACAATACCTCATCTGTGAGCATACAGTCTTTCTAACATCCATCCAAACTTCACAAGACAGTTTTTCCATAAAGAAACGGGAACATTCACCACTTTGCTTAAGTGTCCATGTAATGTGGCTCTGGCTTTCATGGTTGCCCTAGTTTTTTTATATTTAGAGTTCCCTGGTCATTGATATTTATCCGTCATTGTTATAAGCATGTCTAGTCGGTATAAAAAAATGTAAGCCCCAGAGTTTGATAACAAATAAAATACAGCAAGTATATACCTATCATGAAATACGTGTAATTTTTTTAAGGATTATCTTTTACGACTGTAAGAAGGGTGGGGGGAGGGGGGTCCAAAGATCTATATAAAATTTTTAATTTGCCTTTTACAACGTAACGCGGGTGAGTTTCACTTACTATACTATACTACTTTGCTGGTACCTTACCTCTAATGGGGTAATGTTTGTAGTTTCATTCCATTTTCCGAGAGTCTATTGTGCTATTATAGCAGTTAATGATTCGTAGAAAAGTAATTCCGAAAATATTTATATACACAATAAACCTTTATCCATCAATTCTTAATTGTACGACCTTAAATTACAAACCTGAAGATTCGTTTACAGGTTTTGTTATTTTCTGTAATTTATTAGTTCGAGATTAAGTTTGAGAGTTATACAATATTGAACTTGGCTAATTCGTTTGTCTAGAGAAAATTTTGATTAAATTCTGCGAGTATTTGAGGTCCGATAACAACTTTGATATTTGGTGTAATTAGTTTGCTCTGTAATTTCAAAAATGTTAATCAATCTATTTTTGGAATATTTCCCTTGTTTGATCCTTTGTGATGGTTCCAACATTGACATATGGTAGTGAATGTTGGGTGTGGTAGAGGAAGCACGCGAGTAAAATAAATGCTGTTGAAACAAGAAGTATGTATGGTGTGAGTTTGAGAGATAGATTAAAGAATAATGTAATTAGAGATCGATGTGATGTAAAAGATGATGTTGTGATAACAATAGAGAGTCCTCTCTCTATTGATGTCTGTCTGAGAATGAAAAGGATAGATGAAATTAGAATGACTGCACAAATATATAGAGCGGAATAGAATAGAAGATTGGCTATAGGACACCGAAGTGAACATATCTTAACCAGATAGAAGAGTCAAAAGTACGAAGAATAAACGAACGTGTATGAAAAGACTAATGCGAGTACGGGAATCAAGAAACATATGCCAAGATCGTAACAAGCGAAGATCCAGAGTCTCTGCCTACCCCGATGGGACACAGGCGTGATGTATGTATGTGATATGATCCTAAAATTAACTATGACGTTGCTTATATTAAAAATACGAAGACACTTCTTTCAGTTATCTTTTTAATAAATGAATCTCTTACTCTTCACACCAGAACACTGCAATGTGAACACTACTATTTGGTGAAATATATAGTTATGTCAGGTACCAATGCAAACGACTTTTATATAAGGTCCATCTCATGTATTTTTTTTATATGTAAGTTAAAAGTTAAAATTGAATATCATATGATGTCGTAATCTTCTTTTTTAGTACTTTTAAACAAGAACAAAACTGTAGTATATAATCGATAAGCGCTGCTTTGCGTCGAATATGCTGCTACCCATCACCGCCCTGTAGTATCTAAACTGTGCTGTTTTAGATGGATATACCGCCATCTGTCGGTTCCGGTACCTCAGTCGCCTTTCACGACACCTCATACAGAGGGAGGTGCTATTCTACTCCGCCGGTATCCCGCAGCCCGATATTAGTATAGGTTTAGAATATAGCAAAAAATAATAGTAACATTCATTTAATTCGTAGCGTAATAAAACTGAAAAGTAAAACATCAAAAGCTAAAAATCCGTCGCAAATCTTATTAACGAAGACTTCAAAGATGGCGCTTGATTTGACAATAGAGATAAATGTACGAGGTGTTTCAAGTGTTTACAATAGCGTTGGTTAATTACTTTGATTAGACGTCCTTCAGATAGCCTCTGATGTTTTTGACATTCTGGAAATTATTGTTAGTGTATATAATATTAGGCAGAATTTATTTTGCATGACAAGTAGACGGTGCCCTGGGGGTGTTTTCTGTATAATTTTATTTAAGTACTGTATAAATGACATAATATTAGTTAATTATTTAGTTATAATTAAAGGCCAGGTTACAAAAGAATATATATTTTTATTTGTATATTTCAGGCTTAAATTGTTTTTGAAATGATTGGATTTTTAATAGTAAGCTTCTGCCATTTTCTAAGCTTTTCCCTATTGACTCGACATTTAGCTTCTGCGATGGGCTGTGTCACGTTACTGTAAGCGTCTGCGTTAACTAACTTAACTTGACAACTAAATACATTAAATCACGTGTTATTTTCACTCTCCCAGTTGAGGTGTTTATCATTTATGATAACTATGTACGCCTGATAGAATTTCACTTCAATATAGTTCATACTAAATACTAAACAATACATATAATAACCATTGTTATACTTATTTAATACTAGCGACCCGCCCCAGCTTCGCATTGGTACAATGGGGATAAAAAAATAGTTATTGTGAGCTATCCCTTAGAGATGGACATATACCACCAGTGATTTAACGTAGTCTTGCTGCTTGCTGGCTTGCTTGCATGCTTGCTTGCTTGCATGCTTGCTTGCATACTTGCTTGCATGCTTGCTTGCATGTTTGATTGCTTGTTTAATTGAATGCTTGCCAAAAACCAATATTAATAGATATACATGTTTATATGAATTGATTATAATACACCATCATTATATCAACTATTGGAAGTCTACTCTTGGACATCTCCAAATGAGGGAAAATTTCGGCCATAATTGCCACGCTGGGCTCGTGTGTTGACAATCGTATAGTTTTTGTGATGAAGCTGCTGCTGCTTATCCCTGCCCTTTGCATTTGAGCTGCTCTGTTTCAGCTGGATATACCGCGATCTGTCATTTCTGTTGCTTTCGTTGCCTCTTACGGCATAAGGTGCAGTAGGAGGTACTATTTTACTGTGCCGGTACCTCATGGCTATGTCACATAGCACTATTTAGAGTACATGGTAACTTATAATAGAAACCTTGGAACTTGCAGGTTTCCTCCGTTTTGACAAGGTCCGTATGAAACGTATTGAGCATAATTTGTGGAAATACTGAAATGCGGCCGAAGATTATCCGACCCTTTTTATTATTTTCGTCACAAAAGAACACGCCGTAGGCAAATCCTCATATTTGTGATAAACCAGCTCAATATGTGAATGGAATCACTATTCCATTTGGATATATTCTTCAACGAATAAAAAGATAAAGATGATGTTAAATTTAATTGTATATATTATGATTCAAAATTCAGTTAATAAAAGACTGTATCTACCACCACTACATATAAGAAATATAAAGTTGGCTGATAGACAATGGCCTTCCCAAGATAGGGAGAAATTTGCTCATAATGAGGTACACTACTTACTTCATCTTACGTACTTCATCACTAACCTATTTTTAATGCCAATCAGCTGTTCCATTTGAATGTGATGACACGTCATCACAAAGACATCATTAGCCTGTCGCAAACCCTGTGAACTGAAGATACTGTGTCACATTCACTCTGTAATTTCACTGGCTCTTTCACTTTTGAAACGGGAATACAGCAATGCGAACATTGCTATATGACGGTGAGATTGAAGTACCATTATAGATGATCTCTGTAATAATTGGATTCCAATAGAAAATGATTGGATGGAGAGTTTTACTGGCCATGTTTTTACAACACTGGGATTGAAAAAAAAGCCATGAACAATATGCAAGCGGTGCGGAGCGAGTTTGCTGGTCGAAAATAAATCTCAAAACGCGCCGAAGGTTTGTACGGTTCGTTTGTACAGGATCATCGGAAACTCCGCCTGGGGAAATATGTAATCGGTTTTTGTCTTGTTTTTGCATTGCAGGCTTCACCCGCCATCAATTTGCGGGTCGCACGTGTAAGTTTTCTACGTAGATAAGAAATGATTCCAGGATAAACTAATACTTGAATGCTCCTTATTAACACAATAATGATATAATGGGATTATTTACTTTATGATTGAGGCAATAGATTTAGTCCAGTGGAGCAAGCAGTACTCCTAACCAATATTGCTATAAGGTTCTTGGTTACAGACCACGTCTTAGCAACCCACTAGGTGGAGATGATCTGACCAGAACTGCAGATTAGTTTTAGATATAGATCGCAGTCAGGTTGACTGTGGAAGAGAACGCTCCTGCCCATATGAGAATGCTCATCAAGATCAACAATATAAAGTCTACAAAAGCAACCGTCTGCATTCTCCCTGTTACCTCTTTATACCGCCAAATAGCTGTGTTAGCATTGCTGTGTTCCGTTTCGAAGGTTGAGAAAGGCAGTTTTGGGTAATGTGACATTACCCAATGTCTTCAAGTAATAAGGTTGGAAACGCTTATGACATCAAGAGCGTTTGTAAGCTACAATGGCGCTTACTATAAGGCGGACTGAAGAATTGGTGGTTTCTTGACTTGGTCTAATTTAAAAAAAACCTGACCAGAACTGAGGAATCGTGCTGGATACAGGCCGCAGTCTACCAGTTCAAACTCAACTCTACAGGAGATATATATATGTTTATATGTATGTACAATAGTGGTTTCCTATGGCTGCTATGATGACGACGATGATAATAAATATATTGGTTCAATGTAGTGTTTCATATATGGTCATCAGAACACATTTAAACCAAGTTGTAAATTTACAAGAACATCCATCGTTTTAATATAACTAATGAACTCCCTGAATTATATAAAAATTGACGGGCCAGGTGGCGGTATCTTGTGCACTAAAGGATGACCTTGATGGGTTCGATTCCCACCCAGTACAAATATTTATATGGATGTAAAGTTAGTATGAATCTTAGCTGTTCTTGAATTTACTTAAATGTAATTCAGTATGATGGATCTTCATTTAAAGTTATGAAACATGTGTCAAATATTTTTTCGAAAATTATCCTTTAAGGGGTAAAAGGGGGTGCGAACTTAGTATGAGAAACCGTGGCGCTAGTAATCCACATCAACATATCATCATATAAATTCTACTATTGAATATGACCTTACCAAGATAGGGGGATTTATGGTCATAATTGCTGCGCTGGACAAGCGTGATGGCAAATGTGGATTGCCACTTCACGACGAAGATGCTACTACACATTCCCTCCCTGTAGTATTTAAGCTACCCCGTTTCAGATGGATATGCCGCCATCTGCATGTTCTGGTACCTTAATTGACGATACCTAGTACTAAACCGTGGTATTATTATACTTCTCCGGTACCCCAAGGATTACTCTGCTAGTACCTAGTAGTCTACATAGCTGTATTCAATCAAAAAACTACATAATCATACAAAATATATAACGCGTTCGAATTTCTAATATTAACCAGGACAAAGTTCAAAACACTTCGGAGTTTCTTGCAGGGATCATCGGAAACGTCGCCCAGGGAAATATGTAATCGCGTTTGTCTATTACGGCTTATCCCGGCCCGTGGGAATGCTGCTTCGGTCGGTTTTATCTGGAGGTCGCGTATCTGACGAGCGAGTGTCCTCTATCCTCTAAGCCGAACTGTTATGTTTTTGGATCGAGATTTCTTTGTTAGGCTTTTTCTGTGTCACACTAAATGTAGCGAGGATGTTTATTTGACGGGCCAGGTGGCTAAGGTGGTAGTGATTCTACCTTATGTGCCAAGGGTTAGGAGTATACCAGTTGGGAGGTTTAGATTTAGAATTTATTTCTATATTAACGAGAAATAAGTTACCTGATGAAATTAATTCATGATTCAAGCATATTAAAATTAACACTAAAAAAAACGATTAGAGTACCTATTGGTTGTTAATTAAAATTTAGTTGTTTGAAGTATAGATCAAACAGGTAATCAAAAATCATATTTATGATTGTGACGATCAATAAATCAATAGAAAACTCTGAAGTCCTGAACAAGAAACTAATTTTTGCAGTAAACCCCACATTATAGTGACAATTCTCTTACATTACAATAAAAAAATTTAATTCTAAAAATAAACATTTACGAATTCATAACTTTTCACTTATAAGTGGATGTATGTTGCTCATAATTGCCATGCTGGGCAAGCTTGTTGGCAATCGCAAAGCGCAGCTTACGCGACAGGGATGCTGTTGCTCATCCCCGCCTTGTGCATTTGAGCTGACTTTTTTGCATCGTCGATTTTGGTACCTAAGTCGCTTCTTACGACGCTTGGTACAGGGGGAGGTTCTATTCTACTTAGCCTGTACCTCACGGCTATATCAAATATATTATATTAATATAAATATTTTTTTAATGAACGTAACAAATGGGGTTAGATGGTAAGACGTATTTTAGACGATTTGTTCGCCAATATCTGTATTAGAGAACTTTGGAGAAGTCATGATCAACTCTAAAGTTGAACGCACGGCGTCAACTATTTCTTGGTGAATATTAGGATTCAAGACGAACTTCAAAAACTAAGGTAAAAGTAGTGTAAGGCAAATTGGTTTGGAATTCAATCAGCCAGGAAAATAGGAAGTGCGCGTTATCGGCATTGTTCTGGGGCTGTAGCCTGTGAACTGATACGAGGCTTCCTGTCGGGGCTCCATCTAGTGGCGCAACTTGAGACTAATCTTCATAGGATAACCATTAAATTTGCCTCAGCACTAGTCAAATCTAAACATCGAATGAAGGGTATGAAAATGTATTTAATTGGTAATGCTTGCACGGACTATATCCTGAAACAATTTATTATCAGAACAACTATGAAAATTCCTAAAAATGACTTTTAGGTATTCATATGAATATTGGAAATGCCAAATTAATTCTGCGTCTAGTACGCTTTTATGGCTTAATTAGGGAACCAATTTTAATGAAATTGATATGTGCGCGTTGTGAGGTTTCTAGGAAAAAACATAAGCCACTCTGATCTCCAAAAAAATTCCACGAAATGCTTTTTACAGTTCAGCTGGAAAGCTAATTATGTTTAATTAATTGCTTTAAAAATTATGTCTCCGTTCCTGTTTTAAAAATACCATCCCAACAAGTAGCAAAGTTTTTATCATTTTTAACGTACTAAGGAAATTGCATAATATTATTATATCATAAAATATATTCGCTCCAATAAATAAAATAGAGTAATACAAGAACCAAAGTGATTCTTATACGCATTTAAATAAGGTCTACCTAATAGTAGACCTTATTTAAAGGTCGCTTGCATTGGTACCTCACTCTAAACTATTTTTACCGCCAAATAGCGGTATTCGCATTACTGTGTAGCGGTTTAAAGAGTGAGAGTGGGCGAGAAATTACTGGGTAATGTGGCATACTGTCTGTAAGTCACGAGATTGGTAACGCGTTAGTAATATCCTTGTAAAATTTCAAGCGTCTAAAGTCTTGTTAGTCTATTAAGCCCAATAAAAAAAAATAACAAATATAACTTTAATTTAATCAAAGCTGTTAATTTAGCCGTGAAGTACCGGTAGAGTAAAATAGTACCTCCCCCTGTAACAGGTGTCGTAAGAGGCGACTAAGGTACCAGAACCGACAGATGGCGGTATATCCATGCAAAAAAGCTAGCTCAAATGTACAAGGCGGGGATGGGCAGCAGCTTCCCCGTCGCGAAAGCTGTGCTTTGCGATTGCCAACACGCTTGGCCCGTGCAGCAATTATGGGCAACATACCCTCTTTCTTGGGGAGGTCTATGTCCAACAGTGGACTTTAAAAGGCTGGTATGATGATGTTAACTTGGAATTATAAAAAGTCACTTCGATTTTATTTATGTGTCGGTGTCCTATCATTCAACTTTCAAAATGGTGGCCCTACTACCACAGGACTCGGCTAAACTGTGCCTGTAATAAATCAAACCCGATGTGTCTATTAGGATTTGCATTTTATCGGCCGCATCTACGCAGCGCCGCTGATTTGTAAGGCCTGGCCTGAACCCTGTCTCGTTGGGACGATATATGTATTATTTACAATGCGAAATTCATTTCCAACTACATCTAGTCCTATCCTAGCGTTTAGGTCAAGTTACGTATATTCTTTTTCCTTCAACAGTCATCTTTTCGCATAGTCAAAGTCTAGTCAATTTGAACAAAAATTAATATAAATGACGCATAAAAAAGGGTGAAGATCTCAATTGGACTGCTTTTTTTTGTATGTATGTGACTCGATATCATCGAGAATATATCAGAGATTTAGGAGATTGTAAAACGTTTTGGATAGTATATTTTTATTTAAATAGATAGAACCTCGAGATGGTCCCGATGGCTTCAAGTCAGGGTCTGAAGAGGATCCCAGGGAAATTGTACAATTTGTTCTATTCAAGTATATATTTCTACACTCCATTATTTCATTCGGAGCTCCATACTATATTCCCTAGGGTAAAACTCAACATGAAGTTCATAATTACATAGTATAACACAAAGTTGCATTCCACTGTCTAACCCTATTTATACTTAGATCTTTATAAATATTAGATGCGGTTTTTTTCAGAGGAATATTTATATATATAAAACATGCATAATATAGTAGAGAAAAACCAATAATTTAAGAGTTTTCTAATGTAATGTCGTAAATAAGTATACTTTTGCGCTTACTTTACAAATGCTGGCTGAACCCGACGAGATAGATCAAATTAAAGTACTACATTATTATATTTATATACCTCAAAATATCTGCAAACAAGCTCGCGGTGGCAAATGTTTACCTCTTAGAGATGAGCTACAATAACCATTTTTTCTTCTCATTACACTCGTGTGGATCGCTGATACTGTATACGATATGTTCAAGGAAGGTAACTTCTCTGAAACCGCTCTGAGAAACGGCCATGTAGGTTCTAAGATATGAGGATGAAGTATTAGCCGATGTCAAACGATGCGTCGTTAAAAAATGGCCGTAAATGTCACCTTAGAAGGCCATTCCGTTATACAAACACCGGAACATACACGTTGAGGTGAACTCTATGGGACTAAGATTCGCGATCTTATACAAAAATAATCCATATAGCACGATTCAGTATTAACGTGCGATGGCTTATTATTGGCGTATTTCATGCATAACTTTGGTGTTTCTATACCAATATGTATGTTTTATATATATATATATATATATATTGCATGGATATACCGTCTGTCGGTTCTGGTACCTTAGTCGCCTCTTACGACACATGGGAAGGTACTACTCTACTCTGCCGTTACTTCACGACTAAATGTGCAGCTTGGATTAAATAAAAACATGTCTATGATTCTTTTTTATGTAATAGTTAATAATGTTAACTTTTTTTATTATGGATGACTGAATGAATCAGAAAGCTTTGAACTGTTAAGCTGTCTGGAGTTACGTTTTATTGTAAGTTTACCATAAAGGATAGATATATGCTTTCGTAGAATATTTTTTATATAATTAATGAAAACATTTTCGTCATAGATGATATCTGTGTAGCTTTAACCATTTAGGTTGCACACGCAACGAAAGCATAAAACTGAAGTAACTTCTACCGTTTTCCCAATATTGCCCTTCACCGCTCTGCTCCTTTTGATTGTGGTGTAATAAAAAGTATACTGTAACCAGCTCAGGAGTATAAAAAATAATTAAAATCCATCAAGTAGTTTTTGTTTCCATAATGGTTATACAGACCGACGGACAGTCAAAAAATTTATTCATTGCATTTTTGGCATCAGTATCGATTCCTAATCATTCCCTGATAATTATTTTGTTAATATATTTATGTACAGAATACTAGAAAATATATTTTATATACAGAATCGATCTCTCTACAGATTTTTTATATACTTATACTCTATATCTCAGCAACCGTCAACCAGTTCATAGATACAGTCTATATTAAATACCAGTGTTAAAATATTCACTGTCAGACATAAGAATCCGTAAGTTTTCCAATAGCATCAGTTATTAAAAGTTTTAGCTCACAACTATCTTGATGGGATTTATGAGGCAACAACCCTACCGACCAATACTAGTACTACTAGTACTAGTATCTATCTATCTATCTATCGCAAAGCTTGATGCAACAGGGCTGCCCATCCCCATCTTGTTTTATTTACGCTATTTCAAAATGACATACCGCCATCAGTCGGTTACGCTACCTCGTTTTTCACAATTCATTATCATCATCATATCAGCCATAAGACGTCCAGTGCTGGACATAGGCCTCCTAGAGTAATCTCTAATAGGACTGGTTGTATGTGGCTTGTGTCCAGCGCGATCCTGCGGTTTTAGTCAAATCGTCTGTCCATCTTGTCTGTCCATCAATCTGTCCATCCTGATTTGATTGCGCAAAGGAACTCCGAGCATTGCCCTTTCAATAGCTCGTTGAGCTACTTTCAGTTGGCCAATAAGGCCAATGGTAAAAGTCATCGCTGGTTACACACATGCGTCGGATACTTTCGACTTGAGGCACTTAGGTTCTTTCAATCAACGGTACAGAAATTTGAGTTTTATTTTACTATACCGGTCGCTGCGGCTTAGCATAGAGCATAATTTCGCGACCGGGATGCTGCTACCCATCCCCGCTCTGTTGCATCTGAGGTTCTCTATTTCAATTCAATTAATCTTATTTCAGAAAAGTATATATTGTGTGGAAAACATAGCATTATAGCATTACAATATGATAAGCATAAGATTACATAAAGAAGCTACAATATTTTACATAGATATATGAAAAATAAAATGGTAATTATGTAAGAAAAATGATAATTTAACAAAAATGTCAATACAAAAAAAAATAGAGTAAAATATCAGAATACAAGTATATGTCAAAAATTGATTAAATATGAAAAACAATTCAAATAAATAAAGTGATTTTTTATTTCACTATGCCCGCAAACGTCAATAAACTCGTCTACACAATTTTTGTTTTCATTTTCCAACAGAAATGTTTTTAACTAATTTTTAAACCCACTTTTGTATAAGTAGCCTTTCAGTTTGTTTGGTAATCAACAGATTCGTTTCATTCGTTTAACATAACAAGTGAACAGACAGACATAGTAAATAGTGTTTGGCTATGGCTAGATGTTTATGGCTATGGAATTATTTTATTGGAAAGTTTTTTCTTCGCCGCCACCTTTCGGTTAGGGTACCTTAGCTGCCTGTCACGACACCTGGTGCATGGGGAGGTACTATTATACCTTGCTGGTACCTCACTGAAAACGTATATAACCTATATTTAAAACAATACAATTTAACTATACTTATAAACAACTATTTTACATCAATAAGTCTAAATTAATAGATAGATTCCACTGTACATTTCTCTTGTGGTAGAAAAACTGTGTAACTCTTGTTATTACATGTTACAATTTGAGCATAGTTTCACACTGTGTGCGGCACTAATAGAACGAGAGTCTTTTGTTTAAGATAATCACAGACTGCTTTTAGCTAATGAACGAAAGCAGAAAAAGATGAATGAAATTATATTTAAAACTTTTTGTGAGTAGTAATATTACACAGCACATAAATTATTTTCCAAGATTCTAGAATGCATTTGTATTTATTCTCTGTCTAAATGTTCTATATCATTATCATCATATCAGCCGTTAGAAGTCCACTGCTGGACATAGGATTCACCAAGCTAGGAGGGTCTTTGCCCATTATTACCGCGCTGGGCAAGCGTGTTAGCAATCGCAGATCGCAGCTTTCGTAATGAAGATGCTGCTGCCTATCCCCGACCTGTGCATTTTAGCTGCACTGCTCGGATATACCGCTATCTGTCGGTTCTGGTACCATAGTCGCCTCTTATGACCCCTCGTGCAGTGGGAGGTACTATTCTACTCTGCCAGTACGTAACGCTAATATATAGTTTTAGGTATTTTAGTATTTTATGTGTAGTTCTTTTTTGTATATTCACTGTGCGCATTTAAATCAAAAACGAGATCTGTATATGAACCACAGCTACTGACATAGCCCGGCTGATTAGCAAGTGGCAGTGGGTCACTTAGCACGCAGAACCGATGGACGATGGAGTCGTAAGGTTCTAGTATAAAGACCACATACCGGCAAGCGTAGCATAGGACGTCTGCCCACAAGGTAGACAGACGTTCTGACTGACACCGCAGGGACGCGCTGGGCTGCATAAACGGTCCTATTGGAAATCACTTGGATAGGCCTATATCCAGCAGTAGACGTCTACGGCTGATATGATGATGATGACGATCATGTAGTCTGATATTTGTTGTCCTTATGTTGTCTGATATTTGTAACTCAATTTGTTTTACATGAGGTAGACGTCATACAAAGATCGCCTGCATTGGTGCCTCACTCTCACCTATAATATCAGTGTTTGTATTGTTGTGTTCGAAGGGTTTGAAGGGTGAGGGTCGCAGTGAAATTACTGGGTAATGTGACATAATATCTTCAAGTTACAAGGTTGGAAACGCACTTGTAATATCTTTGTGGTATTACGAGCATCTATAGGCTGCGGTGACGCTTACTATCAAGCATTTTGTATGCTTATTTGTCGACTTGGTCAAGTCGAGTGATTTAAGTCACTTATCTCAGAGGCAGGTCGACATATAATATGAAAGAGCTGTGAATTATTTATTATAGTTATTGTATCCTACGAGCGACGAGACGCATGTTTCATACCATACACACATTTGTATACGTCGGTCCGGAGCCGTGTGTACAAGACCCCACAGGAACACATAACTCGCACAAAGCGCTAGACTATAAATGGGGCTAAATAACGGGGCACGTCGTTTCAGTACCGTGAGCGAATGCTTTTAGGTAATGAACGAAACCAGTAATTCTGTTAGCGAGCCGAGCCGGCGAGCCTTTTGTTTGGGCCTAATTACCAAGGCTTTTACGCTGCTGGCTTCAACAAAGATTTTGTCGGGCGCCGTACGCTATGGCGACAGACTTGTGTGTACGGATTTTCTAGTAATCGTGACGGGCTTATTGACGCAGGTGGTTGTGATTCTATCTTATGCGGCAAAGGTAGTGGGTTCAATCCCAGGAGAAACATTTATTTGGTGATGTTTGTTTGTTCTGTGTCTGAGTGTTAAGAATAGTATTTAAGTATTATATTTGTGATTGCGTAAAACGTTTGTTTTAAGTGGCTTACCTCAGAGTCAGGTCAATATATGAGATTGCGGACTTTTTGGCAAACATCAATGTGGCGTACAATACTTTATTTTGATTTATCTTGTCTGGTTCAGCTAGTGTTTGCAACTTAATCGCAAAAATGTGTTTGTTTATGATACCAAAACCATTAAAGTGATTTTTTTCTGATGCGTCCATTATACAAATTAACCTTTCTCTTAAACCACTTTATCTATTCAAAAGTAAAAGACATAAAAACTCTTTGCGTAGTTGAAAAAAATTAAATTGTATTTATCAAATCCTTTATAACTGTGGAGAAAATGGGTGAACAAAAAGCAAGAACATAATGTTGTTATTGTTTGAAAGCGAAGAAACAAACGCACATTCGTTGTCATTACATTAAGAAGTATTGAAAGAGATGACTATAGAAGCATCACTTCGTCTTCTTTTTGGATTCCTTTTTCTTTAAGTAGCGATAATCGAATTATTATTTAACCAATAATACAGTTTTATCATGATAGCGGAAGTAGAAAGTCCACCGCTGAACATATAGAAAGGGGGGATTTACCCATAATTGCCTCGCTAGACAAGCGTGGTGATAATCGCAGAGGGTTGCTGCCTATGCCCATCGTTGCATTTGAGCTACGCTGTTTCGGTTAGACATACCGACGTCTGTCGCTTCCGCTGACTTAGTTACCCTTTATCAAACTAGTTTCATTGAAGGTACGATTCTACATTAACGGTACCCCACAGCTCAGTCTATAGAATTTTTATTCCGTCATATTTTTAATTAATTTCCTTAGCATCGATTAAACATTTATTAAACAATCACACATGAAACATGAAACATTCGATTAAATTTGTAGTTTTCATGAGAATTCCATATGGAATTCTCATGAAAACTACAAATTTAACATATATATGTTGTAATTGATTCGAAGTAATTTAAGTCAGAATATATAAACGTATGTATGTAACTCAAATTAATGGATTATTGAATTTCAATTTTGTGCTGGTTAAGAGATGCGTTATGTTCCCAACTTCGTATTTATAAGCTTTTCGTGGCCACCTTTAATTACTTTTCCCCGAGGATATTTACTGCAATCTGTCACCTTTTGACATTCAGCAATACTTGTATCAATTTGCAGTAACTGTTTGTGGCCAAATACAGTGACTTGGCCACGCAATGGGTAGGTCAGAACCAACACTTATGGTGTCACATGTCTAAACCTCTTTTTACCTTTAATTAAGGCAACGCCAAGAAATGTACACTGTCCTTGTTGGTTTTCCTTATCGTAATCGTAATTGTCTGCAAATGGGCCTTCCAAAAACGAGGATTTTCTCGCAAGTTGCTGCACTGGGCAAAGCGTGACAGCAATCGCAGAGTGTAGCTTCACGACGGAAATGCTGCTGTCCGTTCCCATCCTGTTGCATTTAAGCTACCCTGCTTCAGATGAATTTACCGGCATCTGTCGGCTCCGGTATTTTAGTAGTCTCTTAAGACACCTGGTACAGGGTTGGGGGGGGGGGGGGGGCACTATTCTGCCATTACCGGTGGTTCTAACTGATATAGTTTTTGGAATGAGTTGAAGAGTGAACCTTCATCACTAAAATGTTGAGGATTATCCTCAGCAATATTTTAATATATCTACTGCGGGGTCATTGACCTTATTTATGTTTGAGTAAAGAGCTCGGTATATGATTTTTTACGCGAGCCCTATAAGGTCATTAAGGTTCAAGAGTATAACGTGTTTTTTGAAACAAACGAAATAATATTTTTTGGGTCACCTCTCACAATTCTCTGACTATTTGAAAGTTGTTTAACAACAACTTGAGGCGGGCGCTTTGCGCTGCGATGCGACGAGCTAAGATAACCATCAGCTTCTCAGAGAAAAGTTATGGATAATGGCAAAATATCGTTATGAAAATGTTAGTACAATAGTTATACAGTGATGTACTAACTTGACTTGTTATCAAGCTGACTTGTTTAACAACTGGGAAAACAAGTCAAGATGGAGGAAGTCACATTAGTTAATATTCACATCCCTACTAATATTATAAATGCGAAAGTAACTCTGTCTGTCTGTCTGTCTGTTACGCTTTCCCGGTTAAACCTCTCAACCGATTTTGATGAAATCTGGCATAGACAATCTTTAGACCTTGAGAAAGGACATAGGCTATTTTTGAACTCGAAATAAGGGTTGTCAGGGGTTGCAAGGGGGGATGAAAAGTTGTTTGCATGGATCGCTATTTTTAGAGCTAGAAACTTAAAACTTATTTTTCAGGCCATTGATTCGATATAAATAAACGTGACATTCAAAGTTTATATAATTTGAAGTAAATAGGTATGGTACCCAAAAAACTATTCCACGCGGACGAAGTCGCGGGCACAGCTAGTTTATAATAATACTATTTATTGTACACAAAAAAAGGAATAATAAAAAGTGATAAGTAGGTGACCTCATCGCTCAGGGCGATCTTTTCTAGACAACCTTTGGATAGACAAAGACGTAGAAAATATGATAGGGCAGTTAGATGTGTACTACTCTATTTATAAAAAGAAAATGAAGTAAATTAAATAATCATATTATACATGTCTATATAACAATAAACTTACATATCAATGAATACATAATAACTTAATTTTACAAAATAAACACATTTTTACAATATATTCAATTTAACTAACTACAGGCAAAACTCTTTTCAATGTTGTCGGCATTGGTACCTCACACTTATCTTTTTTACCGCCAAATAGTAGTGTTCGCATTGCTGCGCCCCTGTTTAAAGGATGAGAGAGGCTGTGGAAGTAACACTGTATCTGCAGTTTCATAGGGTTGGCGACACGATAGTGATATCTTTGTGATGACACCAGCGTCTATAGGCTGCGGTCATGTTTACCATCAAGCGGACCGTATGCTTATCTGACTTCGATAAATAATGAATAACAGATTCTTGCTTTCTTATAGTGACATGATCTAAGCATAATAATTTTAATATAATGTACTTATTTATTGATACTGACCTGAAAGACCTTGACAACTACAATTTGCGCAATTTGCCAACTATCAAACGATTGACAGTTATGTGACAGTGACATTAGATTATATGTAAAAGGAGAAGCTGGCTGACTGACTGCCTAATTGACGCAGTGCCTAAGCTGGAAGGGACAAAGGGATTTTCTAGAAATTTTCCCCTAAAGGGGTAAAACGGAGATACGATGTTAGTATAAAGCTTTGCTGCTTTTAAAGTTATTCGAATGTTTTTTTAATGGTCTTTATTAATGTCATAAAATACGTGTAATTTTTTTTCGGATATCATTTCTTAAGGAGGTGAAAGAGGGGTGCAAAGTTACTATATAATATCTACAATATAACGCGTATAAAACCGCTGGGCGCTGCTATTTAGGTCATGAAAGAATATTATAAATGTTGACATGGTTGTTATTTTTTTGCCTAATGGACGCAGTGCCTAAGCTATATAGGTTAAAAACTCGAAAATAGAGGAGGGACAAAGGGATTTTCTTGAAAATTATCCCCCTAAAGGGGTAAAACGGAAGCGCAAAGTTAGTATTATACTTTTTTTAAATAAAGGTCTTAAAGTTCTTTATTAAAGTCATGAAATATGTGTAATTTTTTTTCGGATATCATTCCTTTAGGCAGTGAAAGAGGGGTGCAAAGTTGCTATAAAATATCGACAATCTAACGCGTATGAAACCGCAGGGCGCTGCTAGTAAGCTTATAAAAGACTATTATAAATATTGTCACGGTTGTTATTTTGTTTTAATAAACTGCGCAATTTCCTTTATATTTTCTATCATAAAAACCGTCTCCTGACAATCACAAACTTATCTATAAAAACAATTTGCTAAATCGGCGCCACCATTTACGCGTGTTGCCGTCACCACGGGAAATGAACATTCATTTTATATATCGCATCAAAACTCTATCAACTCAAAATAATATATTTCCCAAGTTTCTAGAAACATCGCGATTTATTTTCAAATTAAATTAAATGGGTCGTGGGATAGCGGCAGAGAAGAACAGTAATAATAACAATAATAGTACCTCCCCTGAACCAGATGTCGTAAAAGGCGACTGAGGTACCGGAATCGACAGATGGCGGTATATCCATCCATAAATTGTGTACCTCAAATGCATAGGGTGTGGATGGGCAGCAGCATCTCCGTCGTAAAAGCTACGCTCTGTGATAGCCAAAACGCTTGCCCAGTGTGACCATTATGGGCAGAACTCCCCATTTTTAGGGAGGCCTATATCCAGCAGTGGACTTATAATGGCTGGTATAATGGTGACAAAACGTGAACTAATAGAATCATAGAACAATTTCATTTCCGTCAATTTTACAAG
Organism: Heortia vitessoides; assembly: GCA_020976665.1. Lineage (NCBI taxonomy): Eukaryota > Metazoa > Arthropoda > Insecta > Lepidoptera > Crambidae > Heortia > Heortia vitessoides. Next base: position 16,727,926 of record JACJUM010004390.1, read on the forward strand.
GTCGTATGTATATATATACCGTTTTGAGCTTTGACACTTTTTTCCTTGGGGTGTCATATAATCACACATTTCCAACCAAATAGAGTCACACGGAATAGATAAAATTCTCTGTAGTGGTCTTTGTTTTGTGTTTATAATACTTCTCTATAGTGTTTGGTCTAGAAGATATCAGAAAAAAAGTAACATGCATAATGTTAATATAGAATACAAGTGCCTGCAATTTGGCTCCAATAATTAAATAACTCATTTAATTGTGTAAGGTCTTACAATAAATATAGGATCTACTTTTAGCCTAGCTTCTGAATAAATTCAAGAAATACGTTAAAAATAAGCTTATCTTTAAAGTTAACAATGGTGTTAACGATTATGTTAAAAGTAAAACTGCTTGCGATTGAATTGTTTTAATCACTAGCCTTAAGAAAATGATTTGTAGCACCGACGCCATTAGGGGGTTTCATTAATGCAAATTACTACGAAGGTGGTGTTGGTGGAACCCTTATCACCTCCAATTTTTCTGTCAGGTACCTTTCTGGTGGGTTGCGTATTGAGCTTGCAGTAAGCTTAGTTTTAAGACTTGTCTGGTGCCGGCAGACTAGTTTAAGGATGGCCTAATTAAATTAAATATAAATTCCCACTACATCTCATACATTGACCTGACTCCGTGGTAAGTCGCTTAAAGCACTTGTTACGGCCGCCAGACAACAGAGGAATCACAAATATACTAGTCAAATACATATATTTAACACATAACAGACACAAACCAAACACAAATATCATATAAATATTTGCTCTGGGTGGTGGGCACCGAACCCACAACCCTTGGCCTATAAGAAAGGATCATTACCATCTGCGCCATCGGGCTCGTCAATTATTTTTGGGTTAGGTGTTTTTATGATCCTTTGGGCCATTTGGGTTGTTACCTATTATATATTATTACCAAACATTATTATACATACTTATTTTTTATTATTGATTTTATTGACGATTTAAAGCGCTTGTATTGGGCCCACTTGAGTAAAGTATATTCGACTTTGACGTAGTATCTACGAGGCAATACACCGAAACATTAAAAATAAATATCCATAACTTGTTTAGTACAGATGCGTACTATTTTTGTTACTTTTTAAATTAGGCAGGAATGAACAAAATTAATGGCACTTTTCATTATTAACAACTTTCTCCAGTTATTGCAGTTTCTTTACTTATTCTATTCTTTATATTTGTAATATAAAATCATTACCGATAGTTTACTGTACCCTTTCCTACATAAATTTAGATTAAAGAAAAGCAAATCGACCGCTCTTTTTCCGAACGTATTAAATCTTTTCTCTACCAAAGAGATTTTATAATACCAATTCCAACAGTTCAACGCGAACCATACACTCCGCATTTTCCAGGCGACGTTCTGGTAAGTTCCAAATGTCTCTGGAATATTTCACCAGCAGTCTATATCTTGGATCTGGAAATATTTTCGCATCACACATCCTGCGGTTTGGGAAATGCCGAAGCATTTTCTGGAATATTCGTGTTATATTTGAGATCGCGCAAGGATGGAGTTGTAAATGTTCTATCTTTAGTTTCTAAATGTTTGTTTGCAGGAAATAAATATTTGTTAAGAAGATTCCAGCTAATATTGAAAGTTGGGAATGAAAATAGCTGTCAACGTTTCTGTTACTTAGTAAATATACTAGAGGATGCAAGCACGTGGTTTGTGTGCTTACACATGACAAGTGCTTGCATATCATTTGTACAGACTAAATTCATCTGCATATCGAGATAATGGGGAAGCTGAGATGGAAAACTGGACGCTAATGGAAAAAACGACCATGGAATTATATTATCAATACTTTTATATAACACTCTAGTAATGCACATGCCAGTATTAGGAATAATACTAGCACAAATTTAGCTGCAATTTTATTTCATAAGATGAATGTGTTCAAATTATAAAATTAATCAAATAGAATAGAGATAAGATCGTATAAAGAGGTGGTAGACGTGCTCCTGCGCATATGCAAAAAACTAAGACTAATTTCAGTGGATAAAACTTTTGAAAATTAGGTTCGACAACAAAAATAGGTATAGCCGTATACTCCTATAGACATCCATAGGTCTTTTTTTTGGTTAAACTTAATGCTACCGACTCAATTTAGAATATTGGTTGGTTTGATGAAGAACATGATCCTCGATCGTTGCCGTCCCCGCACGGTACGCGAGATCGAAGCGGGTACGCCGGCTATCACTCCACAGAGCCTCTGAGACTTGACCTTGGTTCGAGTGGCCCTCGTTGAAAACAGTTAACCATGTTTTGGATTGAAGAGGACAGGGAATGCGAAAAAAATGTGCGTGATATGTTTTTGATTGTGAAGTGCCAATTTAGAGCGACTGCGGGAGGTATTTACTGAAATTATGCTGTTGTACTCCATTGATAGAAATAGTGCCAATAAAGTCTTATATAACTTTATCATCACCATTATCTTACCAGCCATTAGAACTTCACTTCTGGACATAAGCCTCTTCAAGAAAGGAGGAATTTTGCCTATAATTGCCACACTGGGCAAGCTTGTTAGGAATTGCAGAGCGCAGCTTTCGCGACAGGGATGCTGCTGCCCATCCCTGCCCTGTGCATTTGAGCTGCACTGTTTCGGATGGATATACCGCCATCTCTCGGTTCTGGTACATTAGTCACCTCTTACGACACTTGGTGCAATAAGAGGTACTATTTTACTCTGCCGGTACCTCACTGGAAAGCATGTTTTTATAAGCAGCCAAAATATGTAAAAAAAAACACGACTCTCATAGAGGTGTTTTGGTTCCAACACTGACATATGATAATGAATGTTGGGTATGGCAGAAGAAGCACGCGAGTATAATAAATGCTGTTGAAATGAGAGCACTTGGATGGTGTAAAGAATGATGTTGTGACAACAATTGAGAAAGGTTTTGAGTTTGTTTGAATACCTGTTCAAATTTGTGCAGTCAGTCTATTTAAATCCACATTTCTTTTTGTAATCAATTAGGGAATATTTTCATAGCATTTTAATTAATTTACCTCCGTTTTAGAAGAACAGATAGATAGACACGAATCCTAGACAGATCGAAACATGATTGATATTTTTTATATATAAATAAAACCCATATAAAGCTCTCAACAGCACCATTTGCATTACTGTGATTCGGTTAAAGGGTGAGAGGCACTGAAATGACTAGCTAATGTGACACAATATCTTCAAGTCACAATGTTGGCAATGCGCTGGTGATATCCTTATGATAACGCAAGCGTGTGTAGTGTGCGGTGAAGCTTACTATCACGTGGACCGTATGCTTGTTTGTCGACTTAGTCATATAAAAAGGAGTAAAAGTAGACTTGAATTTAGTAAGTTTGATTTTGTTTATCATTATAAAATAAGTTCTTTTTACTTCGGATAATATTACTAGAAGTTGGCTTCACAAAGAAAAATACCACTAAGCAATACCAAGCTTACTGGTCCTAAGTTAAAATAGATCAAATAGATTTAATAAACTTTACGAAGGGATTTTAACCGCTATAATTAGTCTGAGCTATAAAAAGAAACAAGGCAAATACGGTTAAAGCTGCCCGCCCACTTCTTATAAATCGGGAACGGATTTTTTGGAGAAACATAATACAGATTGTTTGCAATAATGCAGCGCACACGTTCTAAAAAAGTAAGCTTGTTTTAAAATCGACCGCATCCCAACCGATCTTTTTTTTCCTCCTCTTCGGTTTAAAAACTACATACAATTCTTCTTGTGTAAATCTACCTTTCCTCATATACTCGAGTAAACGTTTTGTCTGTCTATCACATAGGTACCTTCGATAAACACAGATAGAGTGGATATTTGCGTTGAATCGGCCACAAAATCTATACATATGAAAGTATGTACGGTTGTAATATAAAAAATAAGCTTTATAATTTTTGTTTCTGTGTGTTTCAGGTAAATTTTGCAATGACTCAATCAATTTTAATGGTACTTTCAGGAGCAGATTTTTTAAGGTGAAACTACGAGAATTTACCATGGAGGCACTACCTACTCTTTTACGATGCTTTTTAACGATGAAAGCTACCATATATATATCGTTCCTTGTGAGCGTAATGATATAACAAACAAATCTCACTTTTAAAAATCTCAAAATTGTGATCGGATAAGGACATTCAGATTAGATTAGCTTTTAACAGATAGTTATAAAATCGCTCAGCGCCATCTTTTGATTTTTTGGTGTACTAAAACTGTGGTTCATTGTAAAACGTACAATAGTACATTTTTCGGGATGAAAGGTAGCCTTCTCTGTATTACCGACTAAATAAATTGTGATTTGGTTACTGACAAACAAACTTACTCTCGCATTTATAATATTATTGAGGAGTATTCTCTCTGGAACCGAGTGGAACCGGAAATACATGAATGGAACCGCCTATATTATACCGGTCCAACTAAAAGTCTCTCGTGGGCGAGCACCCTAACTAAAATCTAAATCAGGTTCGGCAAGTTTGCGTATTATTCGCGCAAATAATAGCTCGTAAAGAGAAGGGATCAAGATTGCCGACTCATAAGGGACCTCAAAGGCTGCCATTTCATAATTAACTATGACCTCTGGCCATTAGTTTCCATGTCAAGTTTGTGTTTCAGAGGAGGCCGTAGATTAAATAAAGCAAATCCTGTGGATGAATCTTAGATGATGACAAACTTAAGTGGGGATATTTTTTTAACCTCTTGCTAGATTGAGAAATAACAGTCACTTATAAATAGGTATTTCTTTTTTAATTTGTTATCATTACAAGCCGACAAACAACCTTGTGACTTGGAGAAAGTATGTCACATTACCCGGTAATTTCACTGCCTCACTAACCATTTAAACAATACCACTGCAGTACCACTGCGGACTATTTGGTAGAAATAGTTAACAGTGAAGTACCGATGCAGGCGACCTTGAGGCCTATCTTATGTACAACAAGGTACCATTTGAGTAAAATAGTACCTCTTCCCACCAGGTATCGTAAAAAGCGACTACCGGAATCGATAGACGTTGGTATTTTTATCCGAAACAGTGCAGCTTAAATGCAACAAGGGAATAATGGACAGCTGCATTTAAAAATAGTAAGTAAAAATCCTCTTCTTAGAGATGCATATGTCGATGTTCTGTAGCTGTTGTGATAAATAGTCATTTGATATATTTTACTCTTCACTTTATAGGTATCTTTGACTACTCACTATAAAGAAAACTAATCAATTATCGATATAGTGATAAATGTATGTTAACATATTCGACGGTCAGAAATTCAATAGATGTTAGGCAAAAATTTTTGTATTATTTATTTTTGACTTTTGTTGATAGTTTCCAGTAAAAGAGGATTCAATATCAATAATATTTGTTCAAAACAGCTTAAACATAATTAAAATTACCTGTTCAAATAATAAAGTTACAACGAATTAATTGATTTTATTTTCTTTATGTTCTTTCTGTAAACCTGCACATTGTCTCTTACGACAGTTGAATTTATGACCGTCAAATACATTTGATTTATTTTATGTGGGTTATAAGTAATACCTAAAGATATATTAAATGTATATAATAATTACAGCTATTATCGAAATTAGTATATGCGAGTCATTGTAATTAATTTAATCTCTTTTTTACTGAATTTCTTTCAAACTAACCTCCCACTCTCGTTTTACACTTTAAGGGGGAATTTACAAAATACCTTTCTTATTGCTCCCTTATACCTTTCTTGTGCTGTAAATGGAATCCCTGTGCAACATTTTAAATTTCTGACCCTTTTAGTCTAGGCTTAGCGTTAATATGTCAGTCAGTATTTTGAAAAAAGTAAAGGTTAACCAAATTACTACACAAATATAAAGAACTACACAAGATATTAAGAAACACATATTCTTACGGTGTTTAATGACTTGTAAAAAAAATTTATCAAATATGCTTCACAAGTACATTTATGGAGACATCCAATAAAATGCAGCAATTTTAAATTTACAGTTAATTTGATACTAAATGACGTGTTTACATTACGATTCTCGGTAAAGTAATTGAATATGAAACGTAGTGAATTAATATATTCTGATATTTTTACAATGTTTAAGAGTATTAGATGTTAGTATCTATCCTGAACGCTTGATACAAAAGGAATACTAAGCAAGAAACCAATTTTTTGTAGCGAGGAGCCGCGTGCAAATGAAACGATACCATTATAGTGTAGTTGCTTTTTTATTACTCATTAGATTTTTGGTATAGATTAAGTATTTAAATTTATTCTTAAATATATACTCTAGTTCAGACTTTAAATATATAATAAAAATGATTAAATTTTTCATACAATATCGCAAATAATCTATACAACAAGGAAAAAAAGAAATGGTATATAAAAAAATCTGATTCTTTCGTTGTCGGGAACTAGGATAACATAGGATATATTTATTGTAAGTCTAATATAAAATGGAAAAAAAACATAAGCCCGACCAAGTAAAGACTAGTACTGAATAAAACCCACTTCTTACTGTACAGCGTGGTATCGTAGCTGTAAATTCGCTTCCTGCCAGATACTAGATAAGCCAATTCCCTTTTAATAGGGTATACTAACAAGAGACAAAAATCCCGACGCACTTGCGTAAATACTCTGTACGTTATTTCTGAATCTGGGAAAAAAAGAAGGATGCGATCCAAAGTACAGACACGGCGGAAAGTCAGTTTAGAATATAAATCTGTGTGGACTTAATCTCTTTGGATATTAATTATTATTGTCTGCTTCCGCCTACAACCCTGTTCGCGCTCAAAGGGTACGAACTAGCGTCGGTTAAACTTGTGGTCACTAGACAGATGTCGGAGGGTCACTAGACACAGTTGAAAGCGAAACAGCGGAAAACCGATTTATACTTTGAATTGCCTCTTTAGTGTAACTATTCTACAGTTTTGGAACTCTGACTTGTTGTTTAGTTTATCTTTCAATAAAGAAATATTATTAAAATGTGCTGATTTTTAAATTGAACTTTTTTTATGTGTTTTTTTGCATCTTACTTAAAATATTTATTTCCTATACTGTCATGTTAACTACGGCAGACTTAAAATAATTTTATTTTGCTTCTGTATATTTCTGAATTGAAAACTATTATATGTATATAACTAAAAAAACATATTTTTTTCGTAAAGTAATCAATAATATCACACCTTTTTTGTCCCCTGTGGATACTGTCATTTATCATTATCATCATTATTACAGCCATTGAAACTTCACTACTGGACGTAGGCCTTCCAAAGAAGAAGAAAAAAGGGGAATTTTGCCCATAATTGTCTGGGCGTGTTGGCAATCGCAGAGCGCAGCTTTTGCGACGGGGATACTGCTGCCCATCCCCACCCTATGCATTTGAGCTTCTCTGTCTCGGGTGGATATACCGCCATCTGTCGGTTCTAGTACCTTAGTCCCCTTTTACGAAACCTGGTACATGGGAGGTATTATTCTGCCGGTACCTCACGGCACTCACAGTAATAATTTATTATGTAAATACCATTTAATATTTTAGTTGCCTTTAATTAAATAAATGAAGCGTAAAATATATAGTCTAGACACAAATGTTGGAGTCACTCAACAAAAATCTACTGCAGAAATTAATTACAACGTCTAATTTATAGCCTGCGGGGTCATTTTAATCACTGACCGATAGCGGGGAGGGCTGGGCCAATCTTGTGGCCACTTGACAGATGTTGATGGCTCAAGGGACTGAGTGACGGGATACACGAGGTTGGTAATTATTTATGTACCTATTTGCAAGTATATCGCAACTAGAGATGAAACGAAATAAGTTTATATTTTATGCAAATAATATAGATTAAGTGTTAGACGATTTAATTTTTAAATTATCATTATATCTATGAACATTATCTTGTAATGTCTTATGCGGTTGTTTGAACTGGGACAAATATTTACATGATATTTGTATTTGTCCTGTGTATGGGTGTTAAAAATATGTATTTAAGTATTATATTTGTGTTTACTCTGCGGTCTTTTAGGGATTTACCTCGGAGTATGAGACGTGGGAATATTATTGTACCCATGCTACCCCGGCGTGTTAAATATTTCCCATTTGTGGACATCCAACGATTTATAAAATAATAAAACTATTTTTAGTCAGTTGAAAATGCGTTTTTTTATAATATTTGTTTAGAAAAACGCATGTTAATGCAATGTCCTGTAACATTAATTATCATAGGAGGGGATCAAACTCAAGCGTCAACTTAGTCCACAAGGAACACAGCTAAATGAGCGATCAATTTATTTTTGGAGGCGTTTTATTAAAACTCATTAACATTTACTCTTAAATTGATCACATATATTGTAAAGTTAGTAAAAGATATTGTGTACTTATACTTAATTTTGGTGTTAATTTTATATGTGTTGCAGCTTCTTTCGATATTTGGTAAGTTTCTTTTGACTGACATAATATTTTCATACAGTTATTGACTTTGAACAGTAATTACGATTATTCCATTAAATGTATATTTTAAGGATTCTCTAGGTTTTCTTGATTATTGGTTCTGGTTATATATATATATGGGGTACCGGCAGAGTAGAATAGTACCTCCTCTGTACCAGGTGTCGTAAGAGACGACTGAGGTTCCGGAACCAACAAATGGCGGTATATCTATTCGAAAAGGTATAGTTAAAATGCATGTGGGGATGGACGGCAGCATCCTCGTTGCGAAAGCTGCACCCTGCAATTGGTACTAAGCTTGCCCAGCGCGGCAATTATGGGCAAAACTCCCCCTGTCTTGGGGAGGCTTATGTTTAGCAGTGCACTTCCAACTACTGATATATATTTATATGTATTTTTTTGTAATAATCTTGCGCTTATCAAATTGTTACGCTATATTTTCTACACAAAGCATATTGTCATAAAATAAATTGAAATTAACCAACGTGACTTCTACAAAATTATTTTTCTATAGTAAGAAGATTAAACAAACAACTAAGAAATTAACTGCGCAAGGCGTTGCCGATAAGACATTACTATACCAAACGTATCAATAAAGCGAAGATGAATTATAGAGAAAAAAAAAACACTAAAGCGGGACAAAAATATTGCCTTCGTTATTACGCTCGCTGAGGGAATAGAGACATAGCCTGCAAGCAATCTCGTTTGTGCGAACTGCGAGCGACGTGGTTGCGAACTTTAATAACAGTTACAAATGTTCAAGTTTTTGTACGAAAATCTTATGGGCAACTTTTAATTGTTTGTTATTCAACTTTGTTCTGAGTTCTCGTGCGATATGTGTCAGTTTTGTTGGGTAACAAGTCTTATTTGGAAGTTGTGTCTCGAACGATGTTATGTATTGCTGCTTTTTCGAGTTATCATTATTGACGTGATTTTTTTGTATTAAGTTGACAACATCGTCCGTTTGCCCTAATCTTGCAAAGGCCATCACCAACTCCTTCCATTTTTTTCTATTTATCGCTGTCCTAGTCCCTGCTTTTTCAAGTCAAGCCACCTTCAGTATTGTCTACCGTATGTTCTTTAGGCGTATCTTAGATGCCAGAATATAAAGCTTTTGTTTCATTTTTCGTTGTCTTTTATTGTATGCCATCTTCACTTGTTTTCTTATTATTGTAGTGAGATCTTCTATTTTAATACGTTTCCTTATTAGTTTGTTTCTTATTCTGTCTGTTATTTTATATTTAGCATGCTCCTCTCCATGGCTGTTTGGCGTTTTCTTAGTTCAGCATTTAGTGTTTCGTTAAGTTTTAAAAGGAATTGCACTCATGTATACTGATATTATAGATATAAAATATTTGTATTAATTTTTAAAACCTACTGAACCGAATAAAGCCACATTCTCCTGTATTAATATGTAACAATATTATAACAACAAACACATAAAAAAATACAGTCAGTCGAATTGAGAACTTCTTTTTTTTTAATGAAGTCAGTTAAAATTGTATATATCTTTGTATAAAATAATAGTTGACACGCATTGTTCGTAAGAAGTCGTTTTCCCTAGTAAACATTAGTTTTTACGTAATGCCTTTGTTAAAATTAGCAATACCCAGTTAAAACAAAAATTTATCACTTGATTTCCATATAACACTAGTTAACACTTTAAACTATTGTATTATTTCAACTATTAAAATATTATTTTTTAGTTCTGGCACTCGCCGGCCACTGCCTCGACACGTTCGACTCGCTAGCTCGTCACGTGCGTTGTAGCGTCAGTTGACCCTACATATTTTATTTTGTAACTGTTATTCCATTTGTGCATAAGTTAATCCTAGTATTAACACATTCATACATTCAAAACTAGTTCTAACTAGAATAAACACGTTCTACCTAAAAGCTTTTTATGACAGTAACATAAACATTTTGTTTCACGATGTTTATCCACGTTGTTTATTTTGCTAACCGCGTTCAGTTTCATCCAACTTGAGCGACAGGAGTTTATATCCAAATGTACAGTTGCATTTTTGTTAATTTTATAATTATTTGTTTATTCTGTGACAAAGGGTTATAAAAATCCGTGAGTGCTGTAATATACTAACAGATGGCGGTGTAAGGCAATTAAATAAGTATCCAACACTACTAATATAATAAACTTATAGTAACAGAATCAACGGGATACCACTTTACTATGTTCACTGACGAAGTCAGGGCAGAATGGTGGTGAATTTACTGGGTAATGTGGCATTATATTCTCAAATCACAAGGTTGGCAACGTGTTAGTGTTATCCTTATGACATTACGAGCGTCTATAGGCTGCAGTGACGCTAACTATGACGCAGACGCATATTATGGTGTTATTAATATCTTAAGTGATAACTTTTCCAACGCGCGTTCAGAGAAGACCCGCCTACATATTGGTTACTGTTTCCGTGATACCAAAATCAACCATTTTTTATATATTCACTGCAGGGCCCTCTGGTTTAGAGTAAATTGACGAACCCAATGGCGCATTTGGCAGTGTCCCAGGGGCCAAGGGGTGTCTGACGTCCATAACACAAGCGCTTTAACCGACTTATCTCGGAGTCAGTTGAATGTAAGAGATCTGTGAATTAATTTTAAATATTTAAAATTTTAGTAGAACGGTTCCCGGAAGGTAGCCGAAACGAAAATCTGCGACTCACGTTATAGAGCCGTTAAAAGAACAGTTTTATTATATGTAGTGAACGCATGGTTGTTAGAAAATATTAGCCAGATGCCAATCAAAACTAACATATATGTTCATTTTATTAATATATGTTCTGGTTGGGGACCGAATCCCCGACCTTTGGCACATAAGACAGGATCACTACTATCTACGCCATCGGGCCCGTCAAATTGTTTAAAAAAAAACAGATTTTAGTAGTATGTTGCTATAATATATTCCACTAAATTGCACTGTAAAATAATAGTTACGCATTTGACGCATTGGTCATTTAAATCAATTTTGATCTTTATTAGAACGGATTAAAGCTCTACTGATGTGCAAAATCAGCTCTAATTTCAAACTGAAACAACAATGTCTAATATTGTCACATGAGACTACTTTTAAAATTTATGAATGCCGTTTAATATTTTAAACGGCATTTGAGTAGTATTACCCTTTCTAGCAGATATTGTCAGAAAGTATTAAGTCACTATAATTGCCCGGAATCCTACAAAATATTTCATCAGGATTGTATTGCATACAAGTAGCTCTTGGGCAGGCCTAACTCTCATAGTGATCCTACGCTAGATATAATTTATTAGACCAGATGGACAGATAAGCATGCAATCCTCGTGATAGTAAGCGACACTGCAGCTGCAGCCTGTAGACGCACGTAATATTACAAGCATGCGCTTGGCCTACCTACCAGGTGTCGCAAAAGGCGACATAGGTACCAGAACCGTTAGGAGGCGGTATATGCATGCAAAAAAGTCAGCTCAAATGTACAGGGCGGGGATGGGCAGCAGCTTCACTGTCACGAAAGCTGAGCTCTGTGATTGCCAACACGCTGGCCCAGCGCGGCAGTTATGGTCAACATAGTCACTCTCTTGGGGAGGCCTCTATCCAACAGTGCAACAGTGGACTTTTAATGGCTGGTATAATGAGGATGATGATGGCCTACCTTGTGACTTAAAAATATAATGTGACATTCCTAGTAATTTTACCCTTAAAACCGGAACAAAGACATTAGACCACTGCTATTTGGCAGCAGAAGTTTGGTTAGAGTGAGAGAGAGCAGACGACCTTTGTCTACATCATGTGATATGAAAGAAAGCAGTAGCACATTTTATAATCTCATACTAATTAAAGCGAAATTCTAGTAAAGTTTATGAAGAATCTAATAAGATACGCTCGTATATTTCTTGTCGCATAAACGTCAAATAAACGGTATGCTTACAACCGACTATAAAGAGTCGTAATTAATTTTAAATAGCCCATTTTACGATGTTTCGGAGGCTCAGGATACGGGAGAAATCCAGGACTGTTCTCTTTAATAACTACTCATAATTTTAGCAAAATCAGTTGGCTGGATGATTGGTTATATATTGGATATTTAACTTTCGGGTCAATGACCTCAGCGTCTGCCAATCTTACGGCGGAAAATATTTTATTTTCTCATAACTATTGACTTTCGATCTTCGCTAATACAACATAATGTTTGAAAATGCTGGTTGAGATAGCTAAGTAAGAATATCGACTCTGAAGTTCGACAATAGCTTTAACACTAAGCTTTAACTATATGTAATGGTGTATCAGGAATTTTTTTTAAATTTAAAAAGCTTTGGCTGGAAGGCAATGGGGTGCATCAAAGAGCATTATGATTCAATAATGGATTGACGTTAATATTTGTTTATATATTTTGAATTCACTATAATCGTAAATCGTCTATAGATGGAAATAGGCGTCCTCATGATAGGGGGAATTCGCTTATAATTGCCGCGCTGGGCAAGCGAGGAGGCAATCTAAGAGCGTAGCGTCGCGATGGGGGTGCTGCTGCCTATCCTCCCTCTTTGTAATTAAGCTACGTTGTTTCGGATGGATATCGCCATACCGCCATCGTCAGTTCTGGTAAATCTATAGATCCTGAATAATAGTAGTTATATATCTAAATTATTTCTTAGTTCTCAAATGTAACTTTAAACTTATACCTAAACTTTTACGGATTTTACGGTGTCATCTATAAAAATATGACTATTAAAAAAAAAGCCGTAATCTCTTCTCAATTCACGTACAAAATAACCTTTTCGTCACGTCATCAAATTTTTTCTTTAATATCATTATCAAATATATAAATGTAAAAAAATTTTTGCACTAGGTGAGGGTCAACCCTCACCTAGTACAAACATTTATAAGATATTGACAGATTATATCTCATCATAATCATCCTTAAAGTAATTGAAAGTTTTCTGCTGGACATAGGCCACCCCAAGAAAAGGGAAATTTTGCCCATATTTGCACGCTGCGCAAGCGTGTTAGTAATCGCATAGCGTATTCTTTGCGATGGGTATGCTGCTGCCCATTACCACCCTATGCATTTGAGGTACACTATCTCCGATGGATATACCGCCATCTGTCGGTTCTGGTACGAAACCTGGCACAAAGATAGGTACTATTTTATTTTGGTATCTCACAGCAAAGTATTCAATTATACCTAAATTAGATTTAAAGATAAAAGATGAATATTTGTGTTTGTTCTGCGTTAAGTGAAATATGTATTAAAGTATAATATTTGTGATTTATCTGTAACACGAGTATGTCAAAGTCAAGCCAACGTATGAGATGTGATGTGAGTATTTAAAATACATTGTTTGTATCAAAAATAGGTTTCACAACATGAAACAATATTAGACTAAAATGTAAATAATTAACATCAAACACATATATCAGCATAACAATATGTATTTAGCCATATACTCGTAATATTTACGTACGACACTTCAGAGCAATTCTCATGTTTACAGATAGTTAGCGAACGCGGGGGATTCACCAGATCAAATTGCTCGTGAAATTACGTGGACTTTCTGCAAGTATTTGCTGTTCGTTTGCTTCCTTTGGGCCTTTTTTCACTATCACAAGTATAAGACTTCTTTTGCTGTGTACATTTGTACTGCGTTTACATTATCTTTTTATTTAATTTTAAAAATTATTTAGCTATATTAGCTATCTGAAAATCGAAAAACTTTACTTGAAAGATAATTATGTCATCATCATAGTACCGGTAAAAGGTCCGCTGTTGGACATAGGCCTCTTTAAAAGGGGGAACTTTTTTCATGATGGTCGCGCTGGGCAAGCGTGTTGGCAATTGTAGAGCGCAGTTTTCGCGACCGGGATGTTGCTGCCTATTCTCGCTCTGTTCATCTAAACTACACCACTTCGGATCAATATACTGTCATCTATTAGTTCTGGTACCTTAGTCGACCAGGTGTCTTCTGGTACAGGGAGGAGCACTACTCTGCCGGTACCACACGGCCAATATATATAAAATATTAAATAGTTATTCATATTTTTTTGGATATTCTGTCCATACCTGTCACGTTGATAATATTGTGGCAATTACATTGCTTATCTTAGTGACGCCCTGTGTACTTTATGTTGCATTTTAACTGCGCTGTTTCATATAGAAAGACTGTCGGTTTAAGTACCCTTCTTGTCTCCTACAATACCTAGAGCGAAGTGTACTTCACATGCTGTCGGCAGCCCATAGCTTTGCCGTTCGGAGTTTTTCATATTTATATTAGAATTATATATTAGAATAATTTATATATAAGAATATTAAATTATATTAAATATTAGAATATATATTATAATATTAGAATATAGGGAATAATCTTAATTGTGGATCGTAATTATTGGTGATTATTTTACAAGTCAAGCGGGACCTTTGTGCGCATGTATGTACCTTCAAATTTGTACTATGACATTGTAGTTTTACGTTATTGGGGTTAACAAATACATATAAATATATATATTATTTCGAGTTATAACAGCGCTCCCTAGCGGTACTTTTGCAAAATAGAAATATGGTATCATATATGTTATAAAGTGGTATACGTAAAGAATTGATATAAGTTACATACAAACATTTAACATGAGGTAGACCTCATACAAAAGGTAGTCTGTATTGGTACCTCACTTTTGGCTATTTCAACCGCCAAATAACAGTGTTCGCATTGCTGTGCTTTGGTCTGAAGGATGAGTGAGACGGTGAATTACTGGGTGTAGTATGTAGCATAATAACTTCAAGTGACAAGATTGGCAATGTATTAGTGATCTTAAAAACAGAATTTCAGGGCATCTCATTCAGTGACCTGACTCTGAAATACGTCCTTAAAGCACGTGTGTTACGGGCCTCAAGCAACAGAGGAATCACAAATATAAAACTTAAAATGTATATTTAACATCCAGCTACAGAACAAACAGAAATATATATCATGTAAAAGTCTGTCTTGGGTGGGGATCGAACACATGACCCTTGGTGCAGTAGCTAGGAACACTAATGAGTATAATTATCATCATTCCATCCATTGGAAGTCCACTGCTGGATATAGGCTTTCCCAAGAAAGGAAGAATTTTGCTCATAATTACCGCGTTCGGCAATCGCAGAGCGCAATTTTCGGATGATGAGATTCGAATAGATGGGGATGCTGCTGCCCATCCCAGTCCTGTGTGTGTGCATTTTAACTGCAATGTTTTGAAAGGGTATACCGCCATCTCTCGGTTCTGTTACGACACCTAGTACAGAGACAGGTACTATTCTACTCTGCCGGTATCTCACGGAATATCACCATTTAATATATATTGTAATAGCGTATTCTATTATATCAAAGCATTTAGATTTTCACTAAGAAATAAAATATTATAAAGATAGAATGAATGAACGAATGTAATGGGGATACAGTGAGGAATTAAATAACAATTCTGTTACCCACATAAGCCTGCAGAAGCCGTGTAAGCCCACAATAAATAATAAATGAGGGATAAATTCACCTGACTCTTCTCTAAGGAAACATCTTGAAAACATAATAAAGAGTTTTCTTTTGTATTGATATTAGCTTTGGGCGTTCGTGTCTGCATTAGCTCATATTTTTACTTGAGGTAAGCCTACAAAGGTCGTTTGCATTGGTACTTCACTCTCACATATTTCTATCATCTAACAGCAGGGTTGGCATTGGTGTGTTCCGGTTTGAAAAGCGAAATAAGCAGTGAAATTATTGGGTATAATGCGAAATTAGCTGTTACCTTAGTCGCCTATTACGACATCTGTTACAGAGGTAGATACTATTCTACTCTGCCGGTACCTCGCGGCAATTCATTTAATATATTAGGTGTATATTGTTGGGTTAATATGAAACATGGTTAGAAAAGAACAAGACACATACTCAAAAAAGATTTTTCTAATTAATTTCTATTGTTTTTCAAATTTCTTCGTTTTTATAACCATTAAGCTCTAAATTCCACCAGTTTTAACATTATTTCTATCCAAAGGTTGCCTGTAAGAAATTGCATTTAGCGATAAGGCCGCCTTTTCTTACCTACTATTACTATTGTATGTGTTTGCAATGTTCTTGTGTTGTTTTTATTGATGTACAATAAAGAGTATATTATCACTAACATTTTTACCACTAATAATAAAACTACATTTTATTAACGTTGAAACGCGGTTCATTTACCTTTCAATCTTAAAAATTCGCCACAAGGAATCAAAACGTTGAATCATAAATGTAAATAGTTCAATGACCCGCGTCTTAGAGCCGTTAAAATAGTTCTATTATAACTAGATAAAATGCATTTATTTCGCCATCGATCCCATGAAGATCCCGCGAGCCTTATGGGAGAGAACGCACGGGGTTTGAACGACCTTACTGGAGGTAGACCTCTTACAAAATTACATACACTCTCACCTATTTCAACCGCTAAATAGCAGTGTTCGCATTGCTGTGTTACGGCTAGAAGGGTGAGAGAGGTAGTGAAATTACTGGGTAATGTGACATTGTATCTTCAGTTCGGAAATTGGCGACACACTTGTGATATCATTATAACAATGAAAAAAACATCGCCCTCTCCCAGTAGCGTTGCAGTGTGACGTCTATAGTAGTAATAGTGATGCGACATTTTCAAGCAGCCGGTTCTTTAATGCAATTTAATATGCGATAATATCTATATATATTTATATTACACATTTATTTTTAAACGCAATTTTCGTCTTCCGTTTATATCGTTTTAAACAACGGTCGTGGCTTTAAGGCAACGGTTTGTTATTGCCGACACCGTTAGAGGTTCCATTAACACAAATTATTTAGTATTAATGGAACCTTTATCATCACTAGTTATTCTTGTAGGTTTCTTTCTGGTAGCTTGTATAATGAACCTGCATTAAACGTAGTTTTAAACTCTGTCTGGTGCCGGCAGACTAGTAAGGTATGCCTTATTTAAATGTTAGATGTCTCTTACGATCC
Source organism: Heortia vitessoides (assembly GCA_020976665.1). Classification (NCBI taxonomy): domain Eukaryota; kingdom Metazoa; phylum Arthropoda; class Insecta; order Lepidoptera; family Crambidae; genus Heortia; species Heortia vitessoides. The sequence continues at coordinate 16,745,362 of JACJUM010004390.1, forward strand.
TGTCGGGTCATCAGGGTCATTAGTATTATGAATATAATACAATTTAGTACTTCATATTTCTATTTTTGATAACGAATATTTTGATTTTATTTGAAGCATTTTTTAGTCTATTACTTATAGTTACAAAAATGTAGAAATGTAGCAAATGTTATGTACTTACTCTGTTTACAAAATTAGCTGATCCTCAACTCTGTTTGTTTGTAACATCCGATCAAAGAGTACAAGTTAGATTGGAATGAAGTTGAGCAATGTTTGAGACTGGATCTCACCGTCTTACCTCAATATATCTTGTGCAAAGTTCAGCTAAGTGTCAGTAGATGCAGATTTCGCTTTGATAAATTAGGGTACTCTCAAACTTTTCGGGTATGACAACCATATAAACTTCTTAGAATACTCTGTTTACACGGACATTCAGATTGGCTATAAGTTATATTAAACCGAATTTTTGAGAGAGGTTAATGACCTCGATGCCAAAATACATCCATACTCATTTAAATTCATATCAGTTATAGAAAGTCCACTGTTGGACATAGGCCTCCCCAAGATGGAGGGATTTATACCCATAACTGCAGCGCTCGGCAGGCATGGTGGCAATCGCAGAGCACAACTTCGCGACGAGGATGCAGCTGCCCATCCCCACCCTGCTTATTAAATTTAGCTGTTTCGAATGGATGTACCACCATCTTTCGGTTTCAGTACCTTGATCACCTTTCACGACATCTGGTACAGAGGGAGGAACTTTCCTACTATGCCGGTACCGCACAGCTAATCTAACTTAACTGGTGTTAATAGGAGATCGCAAGTTGCTTTTTCGTTATTTGGTATCTATAATTAATAGCGGCGGTCCCAATAATCGAAAGTAGGCGTGGGTTGAAACAGTTTAATTATCGAACCAGTTTCACTTGTACCTGTTCCAGCCAAACAGTTCCAATAATCTGTTCCAAAATAACAGCCTGTTACATCAAAACAGTCGACGTAGCAAGACAATAGAATAGTTTTATGAAACGGCTTCAGGTGCAAGATCTTAGAGAGAAAACCACACTGGACATCTAGATTATGTTTGTAGCTTCTGTTCAGCCAGCACTTGCTTACCGTGTTTAGTTTGATCTACCATGAGAATTTATAGCCAATTTATAGTCACCACTTGTTTTATGTTTAATAAGCAGTATAGTTAGTGTAGTATAGTGAAGACAGGACAATGTCTACCAGGTCAGCTAATGTTACATCGATAAGATTTTTACAGACGGTTGTAATCCTATCTCAAGCTAGTTACTTACTAGCTTATTTCTAAAGGATATTATATTGTTAAAGTTTATATCAATGATCTAACTGCATGGGATTGAATTACTAACTTAGCTTTCCATTCACACTAACTATTTAATAATAATAATAATAAATAAATTCCCACAACATCTCATACATTGACCTGACTCCGAGGTAAGTCGCTTAAAGCACTTGTGTTACGAATGCCAGACAACAGAGGAATTACAAATATACTACTTAATTACATATATTTTACACCCATACACAGAGCAAACACAAATATCATCATATAAATATTTGCTCTGGGTGGGAATCGAACCCACGACCCCTGGTGCACAAGACAGGATCACTACCATCTGCGCCATCGGGCCCGTCAAAAATTTAGTATTGATGGCACCTTTATCAACACTAGTTTTCTTGTAGGTTCCTTTCTGGTGGTTCGTATAATGAACCTGTATTTCACTTAGTTTCGAAACCTATTTGGTGTTAGACTCTCATGATCCCGTCGGGTCATTAGTGTATATGTCATCAGCATTATAATATAAAACAGTTTAGTACTTCATATTTCTGGATTAAAATTGTTTTATCTATTATTTTTGACGATTCAAAAATGCTTGCCTCCTTGAATAAAGAATGTTTCGATTTGATTTGACTTATACGCCAAAGGTCGTGGGTTCGATCCCCACTCAAGACAAACATTATAATGATAATATTTATATGTTTTGTCTGGGTATGTATTTAAGATATTATATTTGTGATTTCTTTATTCTTGTGAAATACGTTACACAAATGCTCTATCTATTCGACTTATTTCAGAGTCAGGTCAGTATATGAGATGTTATGTGTATTTATTATTATTGTTCTTTTATCATCATCATATCAGCCACAAGACGTCCACTGCTGGATATAGGCCTCCCCAAGTAATCTCTAATAGAACCGGTTGTATGCGGCCTGTGTCCATAACCATAATCTGTTTCTGATCAATTAACGAGTTTCAAGGTGCATTTATTTGTCAGCACCTTTTTTTTTCTCACGCCTCTTAAATCATCCAGAGCTGGTTTTGCGTCGATAGTCCTCGTAAATTTCACTTTAACATCTAAACTTTGAGTCCAGCGGGTTTTGTTCTGGAACAATCTATCCATGTTAATTTCATCACAGTTTGTTTACCAGGTAATTCCTATCTACAAGATAGTTGGTGAATAGATCTTTATCTGTTAGATTTATCGGTAAGGTGCTGTCTTGAGTAGACACGATATAACAATCGTGATGGATAAGTCTAATTGATCTTAGTTTAAACGTCTTGCTAAGTATTTTGTATTTCTTTAGAAAGTCCTGAAGAGAACACAATCTAATTACAGCAGAAATAAAACGTCTACTTTTAGACATATGCATTCCAAAATAAAGAAAATAATGCTCATAATTGCCACGCTGGGGAGGCGTGGTGGAATCACAAAGCACAACTTCGCGACGGAATGGCTGCTGCCTATACACACCTAGCTGTATTTGAGCTACAATTTGGGTGGGTATTCCTATAGGTACCTCAGACGCCTGGTATAATGGAAGTTACTAATCTATTATGGTACCCACAAAAATAAGCAGTTTCATTAATCGTAAATACAATCTGCGGCAAATTTAATAATAGCAAGCTTAATAAATCCTATATCAAATAATATAGGCATGGATAAAACGATAGCTAAAAGAGGATTAAAATATAAATTATACATTACGGCCCGAATTGTGATAGTTTCGAGCGTGCGTGACTCGGTTAGCCTAGACCGAATACAAATCCCTTTCACATCGAGTACCTCACGTATGACTGGAGTCACCTCTATGACAATCTATCAGTTAATGTGATCGTTATCAAATTCCAATAATAATAATAACAAACTGACACATCTCATAAATTGGCTCCGAGATATGTCACTTAAAACACTTGTGTTGCTGATACCAGGCAACAGAGGAATCACAAATATAATACTTTAATTCTTATATTTAATACCCAGAGATAAAACAAACTTAAATATCATTATATAAAAATATGTCTTTGATGGAGATCGTACTCACGATCTTGGGCGTAGAAGATGGGATCACCACCATTTGCGCCATCATGCACGCCATACCGTCACCAGTACGACTTTTGAACAAAATAATGGAGTTACCGGCAGTGTAGAGAAGAATCGCCCCTACCTACACCATGTAGTGATTGAGTATATCCACCTGGAACAGCGAAACTCAGTAGGGCAGTCACGGGCAGCAGTATTTCCGTCGCAAAAGCTGTGCTTTGCAATTGCCATCACAGCTGCCTAGCGCTGCAATCATAAATTGCAAATTTTCCCTTTTCTTATGGAGACCTAAGTCCATCAGTGGATGTACTACGTGCTACTACTACTTCTATGACGATGACTCCGTGTTCTGTACAGGTTGACTAAAATAAATGTCAAAGCTTTTTAAGATTACTTACTTTCCGCGATTTAGTCCGTGAGTCTTTAGTTTACATTTACATTTACTTTAATCTCATACCTGATGAACTGTTTTTTCGAGAAGAAGTAATTAATTAATATGCGCTACATTTCATATATCATGTCTGCAATATAAGTCACTTAAAGCACCTGTATTACAGATTTTTAATGACAAAAGAACCATAAACATAATACTTAAATAAATATTTCAAAACCCAGACCCAGATCAATTACAAATATCATCATATAAATATTTGTCCTGGGTGAGGATCGAACCCACGACCTTCAAGATAGGATCACTACTATTGTCTACCAACGCGCTAGCAATATCATAAGTAAATCACTAGCGCAAGGAAATTGATAAGGTTGGGATTTAAAGGTATATAAGATTACCCAGTAATTTCACTGCATTTTTTACCCTTCAGTGGGAATACAGCCTGAATTACAGTATAACAATCTGAATTATATTAAGGGTCAAGTAGCCAATGTTCTTGACTACCAATAATCTATGTGGCAAATTTGTTTCTGCGCGATCGAGAAAAAGGCATCCAAACTATGCAAGCATTTACCTATTTGCGTTTTTGATATTAATTTTATATATATTCATTCATTAATTTTGTATTGCGAGTTTATAGTAACCTAACATTGTCAACATTATGTTTTGAGGAAATTTTGTCGTATGCCTCAGTAATATCACGGCTTTTCGGCAAGCCGGCACTTATCAAAGAAGGCACTTTGCAACAGGTTCAACTTTGTAAAAGATCTGCCTTAACAAAATCCTATGGAAATGAAAACTATATAAACCTACCAAGAAGCCAGGACTCTAACGAATACAGTTGTTAACGTTCTATCGATGAGTTAACATAGATTAACATATAAATCTTAAGAGCCTGACAGGAAGGTAACGCAAAAATAGTATACTCAGAGACGCTCTCGGGGCGTTCCGTGCATTAAGCCGGATTTATAGCCTCGGCGGACGGGGCTAATCACCCCACTGATAAATTCACGACCTATCTCTGAACATACTGCTTAGATAATTTGGTATATGGAAGCCTGAGGAACGTTCAAATAGTCTAGAATTACGATGACGCTAGCTCTGATGTGATTTAAGCGTGATAAGAAATATTTATTTTAGAACTTTATGTTCTGTGGTTCTATTATGTAACTATTGAAAAACGATAAATGACACATCGGGAAATCCGAAGTGTGCTCATAAATACACTGACTGCATCCAGTATATGCTTAGAAACATCCATATTTGAAATCATGCTCATTCTATCAGTCACGCAAACATCTGAAAACGAAGAGTTTATACTACCGAATATCTAAACGAGGAGCTCAAGTCCTCAGAGGGAGGTAACGCAAAAATAGTATTTTCTGAGACGCTCTCGGGGCGTTTCGTGCATTAAGCTGGATTTATCGCCCCAGTGGACTGGGCTAATCACCTCGCTGATAAATTCACAACCTATCTCTAAAGATACTCCCTTGTTGCTAGATAACTTGTAACAGTATTCTTAAGGAAATCAAAATGTAGGTGGAACCTTCGATTTTGTACTAATAGGTTGCTTCAGTGTACAATAAAAATGTAGGCATGTACTGTTTATGTCCAACAGTGGGCTTTTAATGGCTGGTATGATGAAACCCATAATAAGAAAATTGTATGTGTTGTTCTCCAATGATTGTCACCCGACACCCGAAGCACCAGCTTATGCATCAAGGGTTGTAAATAATTCAGGAAGATGCGGTCGTTGTACCGACTTAGGTCATTCCACGTTGTCTAGATCTATCTAACTTGCCAGGCCCGGATTAAGACCTTTAATTCTACATTTAATGGGATACAATAAATGTGTCTCGCTAATCGAGAATACAACTCAAAGCTGCGGTAAATACATATTTGATTCTGTTTTTGTTCGATATAGAACAGTTTTTTCACAACAGTAGCCGTGAGGTACTGGAGAATTAGAACAGTAGCTCCCTCTATACCGGGTGTTGTAAAAGGTGACTAATGTGACATATGACTGTATATCCATCCGGAACAGCACAGCTTAAATAGTACAGGGAGGGCATTGGCAGCAGCATCCTCATCACGAAGCTGTGATCTGCGATTGCCACCACGCCTGCCCAGCTCGGCAATTACGGGCACAAATCCCTTCATCTTGGGGAGACCCTATTTCCAACAGTAGACTTTCTATAGCTGATGTGATTATTCCTAATGGTTATATTATCAGATATTTTTTAAATTGATCAAGTACAAGAGAAAAAAATATTTATTGATATTATAATAAAAAGTATCAATGGTTATCATTATCTCATTAATCAATTAATTTTATTCAAAACGGTTTGTATTACTCAGAAAATTGCGGAAGTGTCTGGCTATAACATTAATCAATGACAGTCACTGCTGTCAAGACGAATTTGATAGATAAATCACTTCAGGAAATAAATAGTAAAACGTTTATTTTATAATTTATTAAAATATTTACTGCAATAATGATGTATTATTTCTGTTAATTCTTAATTTTAGGAGTTGCAAATATATATATATATATATATAAGACAATTCGATAGTGATCTAGGAATCTTGTAATAAAAAACGTGTTGCTCTGAAAATACAAAGATTTATTTAGCACAAATATCTATTTTAACAACAAGAACAATACAATCCAGATACACAACATACCTGAAAATACAAAGAAACGACATTTAAAGTTTATTAATTTTAGCTACTATTTAAAAATTAGCTAGTCGATTACTTTATTACACAATTAGTAAACTTTTTATTAGTTTTTATTTATCTACCCTATCGCCATATTTTAAAAACGTCATTAAGTTGGCACTGTCAGTCACGCCCTCTATTCATAGATAGGCCCATAGATAATTAAAGAACTAATTTCTTTACATATACTTACCTACCTATTTACCAGGTCTCGTAAAAGGTGATTGATATATCGGAACCGACTCATGGCGACCTAAAACAGCGTAGAGCAAATGAAACAGCAAAACTGTGTTCTGCAATTGTCACAACACCTGCCCAGCGCGGCTAATATTCTTCTTTTCTTGGAGTAAGTAACCCCAAGAAAAGTCTAGCAGTGGACTTTCGATAGCTCCTATGATGATGATGATTGACAAATATTAAGAGTGATTATCAACACAACTATACAATTATAAAATATTACCATTACTATACAAAACGACTCAAAGCATATGTCACTTGAACATTAGTGTTCATTTAAAATATTCAGTAAGAGGAGGAGGTACGATTCCATTCCACCGGAAGCACACGGAAAATGTCTCTGAATATATCATCCCAATTGATAGCAAGAAAATCAAACCTTACTGTCACCATCATGCCTACTGCATGATGTATGAAGATTTCAAAAACAATAGGTTGTCCACTTGCGTCACTTAACTAAAGTCAATAGATTTCTCTTAGACAGATGAAAGTAGTAGTAATATAAGATCGAAGTAATATAATTAATAAGAGTAACATTTCCTCTTGTATCAGATTCTACACCGACTTTTACTTCTGTATATTTTTTTACCAGATTAACGCACTCTGATTAGTAGCTGTTGGTCAGTAGGCGGTAAACCTATACAAATCTGTCATCTGTAAATACATTTAAAAGAGTACAATATGTAATGAGCAATTAACAGGATAAGGAAGCCGCAGTGAGAATCAGCCAGTTTTTCAAGCAGTTTTTAATACAAATAGAGGTATAATGTTTGCAAGTGATCTTTTCAACTAACAAAAGGCTTTAGAAATTGTCACACCGATAGAAAAATATAATCGATAAACATTTCCGATTGTTCGTAATGATGTCGGACATGAAAAGTTTTCCGTATATTTTATTGAGACATGGAGTAGCAAAATAGGTGGCGCCAGTAGTAGCGCGATGAACAACATGTTACATATAATGCATTTTAACGGGCCTGATGGCGCAGATGGTAGGGATTCTATCTTGTGCGCCAAGACTTGAGAGTTTGATTCCCACCCAGAGCAAGTGTTTAAATAATAATATTTGTGTTTGTTCTGTGTCTGGGTGTTAAATATATGTACATAAGTTGTATATTTGTGATTCCTCTGTTGTCTGATGTCCGTAACACAGGTGCTTTAAGCGACTTATCACGGAATTTGGTTAATATATAAGATATTGTGGATATTTATTTATATATTTATAAGTAAGTATATGCTTAGGCGAAAAAAAGACAAAGTTGCGTTTTCTGAAATAACAAAATTATTTTATTCATATCACAATTATACACAAGTTTTACTACAATTAACATATTTTAAATAGAAAAGCTTACCTGAAATAACAAAAAACAACATTTAAAGCCCTTACTTCTAATTTAAATAATATTATACTACTTCCTTTTACAATATTTTCCACGTTTTTCTAAAGATCACAAAATTTAACTTTTACCTTTTCAAATTTGTCATCGGTGTGACTCACGTCACACTGACAGCTAATAGTCCCATAGATTATAATAATTTCATACACACTAGAAAAGGAATGCCATTGGCGTAGGTGGTGATATCCTTTACATATTCTCTATATTTATTTATTATGTGTCGCAGAAACCTACATTGCGTTTCAAATTAATATTAATGAATAAATTGTCCGACAAATAATTGTGACGACAGTCGACCTGACTCCACAATGACGTTCGACCTTCATTTCCGTTTAACTATCCCTTAAAGCCAGTCAATCCTTTTCAAGCTTCTCAACACTGGTTTTATCTAACTAGAGACACTTAGTTTCCCTAAATACTGCCCTGTTTGACTCTACTATTTCATTAATGGCGGGTAATAATCTTGACGTGTCAAGTGACAGCTCCAACAATGACTGACTAATCAGTTTGGCTAGATTAATTGACTGTTAGATAAGTAACTCCACAGTTCGCAACGATCTATATACGTATATGACGTCATAGTCTGAATTAACCAAATTATTAGTGTTTGTATAAGTTTTATGGGTTGCAATAAATATTCACACGTGAGATAGACCTCATCCAAATGTTGTTTGCGTTGGTACCTCACTCTCACTTATTTCTACCGCATAATAGCAGTTTTCATATTGCTGTGAAAGTTTGAAGGTTGCAAGAGGCAGTGAAATGACTGGGTTATTGTGATAAAGTACCTTCACGTAACATAGTTGATGATACGCTAGTGATTTTTGAGGTAAGAAGCGTCTAGGCTGCAGTTACGTTTACCATCAAGCGAACCGTATGCTTGCTTGCTAACTTCATAACATAAAAAATAGGTCCTTAAACTTCTATTTACTTTATATCAGTTTTAATATTTCCATATTAAAGGTCCTGATGGCCCAGATGCTAGGTAATCCTAGACCTTATCCTAGGAAGAGAACATAGAAGACCTTGTGCGCCACATAGTAAGCTGCATGTTTTGGGTTAAGACAAATATTTATGTGATGATATTTGTGTTTAATAAATAAATTCACACTAAATCTCATATGTGACCGGACCCAGAGATAGAAGATAGTTTATAGCACTTGTGTTACGGACATCAGACAACTGAGGAAACACCATTATAATATCTACATACATATTTTTAGCACTCTGACATAGGACAAGCACAAATATCATTATATAATTGTTTGTCCTGGGTGGGGGTCGAACCCACAACCTTCGGCGCACAAGATAGGATCACTTTCATCTGCACCATCGGGCTTGTCAGGTTTTGTCTATGTCTGGGTATTAAATAAATGTAATAAGGTAATATATTTGTGATTCTTCTGTTGTCTGAGGTAGATCAAAGTATGAGATATTGTGTGAATTTATTTAATTATAGAATATTTGTTTTTTACTGAGAGTTCTGTAGTACAGTTCATTATTTTTCCTTATTTAATTCTTACTAGTTCATTTATCATTATCCTCATATAATCTTTTTAAGCGTTTACTAGATTATCATAAGGAAAATTGCGTTCTTATTGCTTAACCTTAATTCACCAGTGTTTGAAGAGAAAAATCTAAAACCAGTGTGCCTTATAAAAAAGCTCAAGGTCGTTCAGTGGGAGATGGAGAGTACAATGCTTGAACTTTCTCTAAATAATCGAATTCGAGGCAAGAGAGCTGTAGGAGGGCGACAGTTGTCAACATAGATAGGTGCTTGGGGTAGTTCGACGAACTGATGGCCAATAAGGTAAAAAGGTTCCAGTGTGATAACCGCGTGCTAGAAAGAGTAACGTGGGATAACCTTCCACTGAATGGAAGACCTGTAGAAGGTTTCAGGAAGTCGTTCGTTCAAGGCGGCACAAAACCGCATGCGGTGGAGAAACTATGGTGAGGCATAGATACCAGCATACCAGCAGACGTCTATAGGCTGATTACTGGCTGAATGATAAATCATATTAAAACTACTTTTAATAACGGCTTAGTAAGATTCAATTGACAAGTGTACGAAAATCGTTGCTTCATAGAGCCTAAGGAGACAAGAACCCGCAACTTCAGAATGTTAAGAAAAAATTGAAGACAAAATATTCTAGTACACGAAATACGATGAACTACGGTGTTACTTACCAGCACGCAGATATCAGTCTGCATATTATTCTAGTAGTTAGTAATGTAGTATTAATTCGCTATCGTGGAATCGACTTTACCGCAAGTTGGATTTTTGGGGTAAAAGGTATCCTCATATAGTATTTTTTTTATTTTACATTAGAAATGATATCCCAAAAGTGAAAAAAATAACGAAGTATGCGGTGTAGTCTTCATTTGCCTTCGTGGAATACGATTTTGGTTTACCCCATGTTGATTTACTTGGGGTAAAAAGAATTCCTCATCAGGTATACATTTTTTTCGGTTTTCAATCACACAATAACGTCTTTTGGTATCATGGTTATCGCTTCTATCCGATCGGACAGGGGTTCTGTGACATATTAAACATTCAGTACGGAAAGACTGGCTAAGCGGCATAATAATTATTGACTGATAGCGATATAATAATTATTGCGCGATTCCAAGACGCCATTAATGTTCTGACTGAGGTCTTAATATAATATATTGCGCAAGGTAACGAAGTATATTTAGTATGTTTATGTAGTATTAGGTATCTACATATATATACTAACTGACTGACTGACATATCAACACAGGGTTTAAATTATAAGGGTTAGTAAGTTAGTAGTATAAGTTGAAATTTTCCACAGAGCTTTATTTTAAAATGGGGAAGCACTATGAGAGTATTTATAAAAATACACCCCCTTAAAGGGTAAATCTGAATTTAGTTTGAACTTTGGTATTTTTTAAGTTATTTGAATAAGTTCAGTATAAACGTTCTTTAGTGATAGTCATGAAACACGTGTAAAATGTTTTTTTTTTAAATTATCCCTCAAGGGGGTAAATATTTATTATTATTTACAACTTTAGAATGAGATCCCTACAACTTTTAGAAAGGTTTAGAAAGTACTATTGAACTTACTTTGTACTAAAGCTAACAAGCTTTTAATTGATATTTAGCTTGTAATTGACTTCGTCTTTAATAAATTACTACTTATAAATCTTTCCTATTCTACTTTCCTTGAATAGTACCTCCATCTGTAGCAGGTGTCGTTAGAGGTGACTGAGGTACTAGAACCAACAGATTGCGGTATATTTATCCGCAACTGTGTAGCGGGTGGACAGGCTGGGGACGGACAGGGGGATGGGTGGACAGGAAAATGCGCAGAGTGGGGATGGGCAGCACTATTTCCGTCGCAAAAGCTGCATTCTCTGAATGCTAATATTTTAGTTTTTTAGTTTCCCTAGCGCGGCAATTATGGGCAAAATTCTCCCTTTATTTGTCCAATATCCAGTAGTGGCCTTGAATGGGTGTAATAATGTTATTGAAAATCGGTCTGCAAGATTCTGGGATAAGGGATACCCTTAAGTTAGGTAATTATTGGATGCTTGACAAATTGTGTTAACACTTTCATTTCCATAGAAATAATCTATAGCAATATTATGCTTTAAATTGTAAGCAGTATGTCATGGTTCACAATCTGTCGACAGTGTACAGCCTCGCGAGGTAAGTTATAATCAGAGGGCCCGATGGCGTAGATGTTAGTGATCCTGTCTTGGGCGCCAACGGGTTCGATTCCTACCCAGGACAAACAATCATTTGATGTCCGTAACATAAGTGATTTAAACGATTTATCTCGTCAGGTCAATGTGTGAGGTTGTCTGAATGTATATATTATTATTACATACATACATACATCACGCTTATGTCTGATCGGGGTAGCCAGAGCCTATAGATCTCTACTTATTACGATTTTGGCATACCTTTCTTGCTTTCCTTACTCGCATTAGTCCTTTCATAAACGCTGACCGGTAATTCTGATCAGGTCCTTCTTTAATACATCTTCTACCTGGTTACAATATGTTCACCTTGGTCCTATACCAACTCTTCTACTTTGACTCTATATATTTGTGCAGTCATTCTACTTTTACCATCCTTTCTACATGTTTTAACCATCTTGATATTCCTTTCTCTATTGTTGTCACAACATCATTTGTACACCACATCGATCTCTTATTACAATATTCTTTAATCTATCTCTCAAACTCACAACCTACATATTTCGAAGTGCTCTCATTTTAACAGAACTTATTCTAATCGCGTGCTTCTTCTGCCATACCCAACATTATCTACCATAAGTTAGAATTGGAACCAACACACCTCTATGAGCAGCCACTCGTGCCGTTCTTATACGATTTTGGCAATAACATATAATTACTCAAATGACCCTGATAAAATTATCACTATGTAATGTAAAACAAGTCAATTCTTGCTGTCTGTTTGTCCCTATATATGCTTAAAACGCAACGGATTATCATGTGATTTTTTTTAAACAATATGGTGATTCAAAAGCACGGTTTATATGTATTAAAATGCATACTATAGTAGAACACTGATTACGTTAGAGTTTTTAAAGGTAAATATATCTTTATTTAAATAGGCCTATCATAGGCACAAATCTATATGACGTATAAATTTGTGAGTTACAATTTTACACAAATAACCGATGACCTTAAAACCAGTGTTATGAGCCATTTAAGCAAATAGGTCATTTAGTGAGATTGAGATGGGTCTTATAACTTTATAGTTTATAGCAGGTTCATTACACGAGCCAACAGAAAAGAACTAGCAAGTAAATCTGATGGTGATTTGGGTACCAATAAATTCCAATGGTAGGTATTATTGAAACTGATACCGGCGTTGACGCTAACAAACCGTTGTCTTAATAGTAGATGTCAGAGGAAATAATCCCAAGCAGTCTCATCATTAATATGATCTTCCAAGCAGTAAAGATATTTCTTAATTTATTGGATTTTATTATAAAACCTTTTACTAATGCCTCTGAACGAATTACTTTTTTTTTAGTTGTTATACTTATTTTTAGTATAAATATAACATACGTCACTATTTTTCCTAAAATAAAAAATATTTTTGTGAACATAAAAAATATTTTCATAGACACATTGACTGTTTTTAATGTCATGTATTTTTTTGCGCTTAGATTGCAAACGTTGGCTGAACCGGACAAAGTAGATCAAAATAATATACCACAATATTGTACAGTGTACACTTTAAAAAGGTCTACAAGAAGTCTAGAATTAGTGTCTTAGCGATAATGTACAATAACAATTTTTTGACATTTGATTAAATAGGTCATTAAATAGCCTACTTTTAAACTAGTCTGCAGCTACGAGATAGGTCTTCAAACTAAGTTTACAACAGGTTCGCGACTACGGACCATATTGTGCATGTGAAACCAGCACACACGTACAATATACACACACACACACACAAAGTTGACGTATTTTCCGTAAGAGAGTCGAGAACGGTATAGCTTGGATTCTATATCTTTTTTGTTTGCAAGATTTAAACAAAATACTTATTTACATTTATTTCGCAAGCTTAAATCACCAACTCAAGACAAATTTCCGAATGGAACAAAATCAAGCAAAAACCTCCGGCATGTCCTCATCACGCCTGCCAAACACGGCCCGAATATTGAGCTTATTTGTGAGGGTACTAAGGTTGTGAATTGCATGTCTACTTCGAAAATAGGGAAACAGATTTTTGCGGTGCGGAAGCCGTCGTTTGCGACGATTTTCTCCGTGCAGTCATTACGCTCGGAAGAAAATAAACCAATTTTACACGTCGCCGAAGAAAAATCGAGGTACAGATTTTAAAGAATAAATAGTACGCCCGCTTGATGGCTGGGGATTCTTGTTGTGATTATAGAATTTTTGATATGCAAGCCTATCTGTTACTGAGACTTTTACAAATGGCTTCAATTTGGGGAGCGGCTCGCTGCATTGTTTAGTTTCGGGGGCCCGATAATTCTTAATTCAAAAAGAATATAAGAACCTTGAGCAAAATAAATTTATGGTTTGTTATTTATTATCATTGTTCTCATCTTGAAAATGAGTGAAAATGTGGGAGTCTTGTGCATGAATGTTTTGCGTGGGTTTGAAATCTATACTTTAGTTATTTGAACACTTTGGTATTTTTTGAAAAAGCAAAGCTAGCATTTTTTATTAGTTTATGCAAAATGCAAAAGCTTATATTAAAGAAATTTTAACTAAATAAATGTTAATTACATATTTAATAATATCATGGTTATTTATTTCATCATAATAGCAGCCATAAAATGTCCTCTGCTGGACATAAGCCTTCCCACGAAAAGGGGAATTTGCCCATAATTGCCGCGTTGTGCAAGTGTATCAGTAATAGAAAAGCCTCCACGCCAGAGCAAAAAACAGAGAAACTGAGAGAGGGTAAAGGTAAGGGAGAGAGGGGGGAAAAGAGAGAGAGGAGGCGAAAAAGAGAGAAAGTGACAGCTCAACACAAACCTTAGGATGACCTTACACATAAATTAATAATAAAAGTATTTTTAAACAAAATTACAATTTTAATATTGACTTTATTGCTACAACGTATAATCCGAAATAAGCCGTCAAGTTATTAACAATTCTAAACACTTGACGAAGATAGCTAGAACGTCGCACATCAAAGTTCAATTGACTGCATTTTTGACAACCGTCAATAGTAAACTAGTTTATATTAGTAGTGTTTTATACACTTGGACCATGTCATGATATATATATATATATAGGACCAATCCAAAAAAATAAGATATAATCTATCCTCACCCACCCAACATTACACCAAAATTAAGTTATACAATTGTACAACTAAATTATTAAAGAATTCATTATGATAAGTGAGAACAGTGACGCATCGCGCAAGGTAGTGGGGAAGCACCGCCGAAACAGTGCAGCTCAAATGCACAGGGCGGGGATGGGCAGCAGCATCCTGGCCGCAATAACTGCGCTCCGCGATTGCCAACACGCTTGCTAAGTGCGGCAATTATGGGAAAAAAACCTCATTTCTTAGAGAGGACTATGTCATCAACTATGACATCCAATGTAATATGATGAGATAGCAGGTGTCGTAAGAGGCGACTGGGATTCCTACTAGAACCGACAGATGCCGGTATATCCCGTAAC
Source organism: Heortia vitessoides (assembly GCA_020976665.1). NCBI lineage: Eukaryota > Metazoa > Arthropoda > Insecta > Lepidoptera > Crambidae > Heortia > Heortia vitessoides. Next base: position 16,760,601 of record JACJUM010004390.1, read on the forward strand.
AGTGAAGCTCATATGCACAGGGCGGGTTTGGGCAGCAGCAACTATTGTTGCTAACACGCTTACGGACAAAATTCCTCCTCTTGGGGAGGCCTATATCCAACCGTGGACTTGCAATAGCTGAAATGATGAGACATTTTCTAAAACTCATCATCTATTGTATCGTGATGTCTATGTATATTTTCTATATTTTAATAATTCCCGATAACGTAGATGGTAGTGATTTTGTCTTGGGTAAATATTTATGTTTCTTCTGTGTCTGGTTGTTAAATATATATATATTTAAGTAGTATACTTGTGATTTTTCTGTTGTCTAATGTCCGTAACACGAGTGCTTTAATCGACTCGACTCGAATAAAAAATATTTGGAATTCTTTGTGCGGGTCTAGACAGTGTAATTTGTTCAAATCACCAAAACATGGATGGGCAAAAAAAATCAGTCCGTATTAGTTGTGGTTGTGAACGAGTTGTCGGCACTCGTGTTCAACCAAATGGAAGTTATAGTGGTTGTTTTTAGTTGTCGCCGGCCGAAGATTGATGATCCCTGCGGCCTGCTGGCGCGTCCTCGACTTTAAAGATACGAATTTAGAGGTGTAAGGATTCTTAGAATCTTTGCTCTAGTTTGTATGTAAGAAGTATTACAGGCAATTAATGTCTTCATGTGGGCTTTTCTTGGGATTTAGTATTTAATTGATGTCGTCTTTGCAGGGCAAGATGAATAGTTGTAACTCAATAATTATATAAGTATCTATTTAACGGACTCAATGGCGAAGTTGGTAGGGAATCTATATTTGATACATAATAAATATTTATATTTTGATATTTGTGTTTGTTCTATGTCTTGGTGTTAAAAATATGCATTTGGGTATTATGTTTATAATTCCTAAATTGTCTGATGTCCGTAGTACAAGTGCTTTAAGCAACTTACCACGGAGTCAGGTCAATATATGAGATGTGTGAATTTTTCTTTCCTATATCTATAATTAAAAAAACGCTTGCACTATCAAGCGGCAAATGTAAGTAACGAGTTCACAATGCAGCAGTGCTTGACACACTAAGGCAAATCGATTATAATCAAGGTTTCTATTTAAATCGATATAATCTGTTAGTATCTTCTCTAATATTTTTAAGTATTCCCGATCCTAATACCTCAGACTTCACAAGACGTAATCCTCTTGTGTGCAAACATTCAAAATTTCATTCGATTAACTGCTATTAAATCAGGCAATAAATGAATAATTAAATGAGTTATAAGAATTTCGGCATCAGTAAAGTTACATCGGCTATGTGTAAAGTAGAATTCGTTTAAAATTACCTACTTAAGGCTTACTTATTTATTTTAAATGGTAACGGTAAACCAGAATCAAGCTAAATAGCGTTACTGTATTCCGGGTTGAAGGGAGAAAGTCAGTAAATTACTGGGTAACGTGATAATAATATCTTCAAGTATCTGTTAGTAAAGTGCTAGTGACATTACGTGCGTCTATAGGCGCTTATTAACACGCGTTCTGCATGATTGTTTGATAGTTTGACTTGGTTTTATATAAAAGAAGCTTAAACCCGTCTGATCTATAAATATAATCATCATTCTAGCCATTTTAAGTCCACTGCTGGACATTTTTTGCCCATAATTGCCACGCTAGACAAGGGTGTGGGCAATCGCAGAGCGTACCTTTTACGATAAGGATGCTGCTGCCTATCCCCGCCCTGTGAATTTGAGTTACACCGTTTTGGATGGATATATCGCCATCTGCCGGTTCCAGTACCTCAACCGCCTCTTGCGACATCTGGTTCAAGAGAGATACTATTGTACACTGTCGGTACCCCACGGTAAATGGTCTATAGTCTACTTAAGCGAATAGTTTAACCAATCTCTCTTAACTCCTTTTACTATATTTTGGCAACCTTATAAAAATTAACCCATTACTTAGTTTCGTATTCTATTTCAGTGGTTACTAGATTTTTAAGGCATCAAAACATGCCCAATTCTTTTGAGCTACACTGTCTCTGATGGATATACCGTCATCTGCCGGTTCGGGCACCTTAGTCGCCTCTTACGACATCTGCTACAGGGGAAAGTACTATTCTACTCTGCCAATACCTCACGGCGAAATTATTCTACAGACAGAAACTTAAAAATCTTAAATATATAACTAACAAAGAATTCTGCCGTTGTCACTACTGATATCTGTAACTTTCTAAGTCTACTTAAAGCTAATCTAGTTGCATAGCCGCCTGGAACTATCGCGCAGTCATTTTAACGATGTCTTCAGTGGCTGTAAAGTTGAATGACCGCTGGTCGGTCAGGTTAACTCACATCTTATGGTTATTGATTATCATGCTCGAGTTTTTGGTTTCAAAATTTAGATACTGTTTGGCCAACTTAATGCTGTAATTATCCTAATGATTCCTAAAATCTCGTTAATATTTGTGTGGATCCTAAAATACAGGATATAGACTAGTTTAATAAATAGTCCACCTAGACTAGTTATATTCCTTAATCTAGTTATAGCTGTGCGGTAGGGTACCCGCAGAGTAGAATTGTACCTTCACGTTGGAAGTTTAATCGTTACATTTTCACGGGCTCTTCTATAAAATGATTTTGTTTTAATTGGCACCTGGATATGATAGGTTAATAGCTACTTTTAGTGCTAGAAAAGTTCTCGCAGTGCAAGATATAATTTGACGTGCAAATAGTTGTTTAAGCTTAATAAGCAAAAAGTGTATATACATATATTCGGATGAAATTACGAGTCGGAAACTAACAAAATATATATTTTTTTTATTTATTATGAAGCCAGCAAACAATCATACGGTCCGCTTGATCGTAAACTTGACCGCAGCCTGTAGACGCTCGTGTCATCACTAGCGTGTCGCCAACTCTATGAACTGGTTATAGTATGACACATTTACCAAGTAATTTCACTGCCTTTCTCACCATTTAAGTCGGCACACAATAATTTGAACACTTTGACAGTAGAAAACGCGAGAGTGATGTACCAAATGCAGACAACCTTTTTAATAGTTCTACTTCGTGCAAATATAATACGGAAAATTATCTGTTATACTATCGGAGCATCACGGGTGTACGGGATTTGACATGCTAAATTTCATGATACCAATTGGTGAAAGTTCTGTGCGACGATATCAAATAATGTACCCAAACAAAAGCAACAAATTTTGGCGGACGGAAAACATGATAAGCAAAATAAACGTGAAAAGTTGAAAGCATTGACGTGTTCTCTTGCACAACAAAACAACTGAATCTAATCTCTTAAAATTTGGCACAGAGGTAGATCTTTTATGTAATAATATTTTTGAGAGTATATATTTTTTTTCTTTATCTTACAAATGACAGAAAGTTTGTCACAGTTGAGTGCGTGCCTATGTGCGTGCATTCGCGCATGAGAGTGTACGCTTGTGAGTGTTTGTGTGTTAGGGGAGGCCGATACACTTTAATTTTGGAAATAATTTCAGTCCATCCTTCTAACAGCCATTAAAAGATCTTGGACAAGATATTGCCAATAAAACTGGATGTATGCGACTTGTATTTAATCTTGCGATTCTAGTCAAACCGTCCAGTGGGTGGTTTGGATTCGAGTTCCAGTTTATGGTATTTTTATGTGAAAGTAAATATGTTAAGTTACTGAAGTAGATTACTTGAACAGCAAAATGGTTATAGATATGTAACCTTCATCATACCAGCCATTGAAAGTTCACTGCTGGACATAGGCCTTCCCAAGAAACAGGGAATTTTGCCAATAGTTGCTGCGTCAGGCAATCCAGCCATCCATCGGTTCTGGAACCTTAATCTCCTCTTACGATACCTGGTGCAATGGAAGTACTATTCTACACTTCCGGATGAAATTCATTGGTGCAAGAATATATTTATAAGCGATTTCAGACCGCGTTTCGGCCTTTTAGTTGCATCTTAAAGTACCTATCTCATTTAATTTACTCACTTTCTATTCCAAACTGGTCTGTCATACATAGGAAATATCAATATAGTAAATTAGTACCTGGTTAAAGTAATCGATAATCTGTTAACTTGTTAATGTAATTAACTCCAAGTAAATTCGTTTCAAATTCACCACATTTTAATTTCAATTTTAATAAGAACAGTATGAACTCAGCCCTAGTCGGTGGTAAGTTAGTGTTAAACCGGTTGGAAGTTATCTGTAGTTGCCTTTATAGCTTCATTTTCCAGACATGAAGATAGATGTGGCTTGGGACGGGACGGTATGGTCAGTTTTATAGTACTTCGGGGATAGTTTACGTAGGGCATAAAATTCTGTTTACCTTTCGCTGCGTCGTTTTGTATATAACTATAGTTTGGTATGAAAATCCCGAACTCTTTTTTTTTATAAATAGCACTCCTAGATAAAGACTACATACATACATACATTACACCTGTGTCTCATCGGGGTAGGCAGAGACTATGGATCTCTACTAGTTACGATCTTGGTATACCTCTCTCGCTTCCCTTACTCGCATTAATCTAAAAAGCTCCAAAAATAACCGAGCGTATATGAAAATACACGCTTGTTTATTTTTGATGCTTTTGACCTAGCCCTCCTTGAATACCTCTTCTACCTGCTTAAGATTAATTCGCCTCGATCGTCACATACCAACTCTTCCATACACTTCCACTCTATATATATTTGTGCAATCATTCTACTTTCATCCATTATATCTACATGTCCAAACCATTTCAACATTCCGTTCTCTATTTTTTATCACAGCATCATCTTTTACATCACATCGATCTATTATCACACTATTCTTTAACTTATCTCTCAAACTCACACCAGATAATTATAAGATAAAGACTGCATCAATTAAAAATAATACATTTCTGAAAATTCTAGAGACATCGCCATTAATTTCCAAATTTGAACAAAATTTCGAGATTATTCAGGAGGATTCCGACAGAGGGAACATTCAGAAAAGCATTTATTTTTTTTTACATTATGAAGTCAGCAAACGAGCATACGGTTCGCTTGTCGGTAAACGTGACCGCAGCCTATAGACGCTTGTGTCACAAAAATATCACTAGCGTGTCGCCAACCCTGTGAATTGAAGATGCAGTAATTTGGCCGCAAATACTGCTATTTGGCGGTAGAAATAGGTGAGAGTAAGGTATCAGTGCACCCTAATGCAATCATTAACTTAAATATCGACAGGACTACATAAAGTTAAAATTTTGAGTAGTTGCAATCTTTGTAGGGAGAGCAACCTTGCTTGAGACTTAGCAAACTTTGTCCGCGTGGAATAGTGTCTTCGGGCAGCATATTCTCCTTGAAACGTATAGTTTTCGCCAGTTTTTGCCACATTTTTGATTGATGTTCCGCTCTTATTAGTCCTAGCGTAATATAATATAGTCTAAGTTACTCCTTATTATGTCAGCTATCTGGTGGTGAATATCCCATCATAAATCGGTTAGGCCGTTTCACAGATTGCCTTAAATAAACCAATAGACAAAAATAATAAAAAAAATATTATATTATTTATGCCGAGTATAAATCCATGCATCCGTCCATGTAAAAAGTAGTTATTTTAATTTACCAAACTGACATTCCAATATAATAAATATGTATTGTAAAGTCCACAAACAAGGATACCAACCGCGTGATAGGAAACGTCATTGCAGTCTATAGTCGCTTGACACGAAAATATTATATCATATTAACCCTTAGTTTTACTGACTCTCTATCCAGTGGTTTCACTTTTGTTAGACTGTAAAAATATGTAAGAATGAGATACTAAATGACCTTTGTATGGGGTCAAGGAAAATTTCACACTTCCTTACTATTTTTAGCACTGTAATATTAAAAGCGGGAAAGATTGTAGAGATTCATTTATAGTTACTTTTTTATGCCAGAATACTTGAATGGACCATTCATGTATGAAGCTGAGTTCTATGAGTGGAAATTATAATTTGTTTTTTTAACCTGTCTATTAATGAAAACTCCGTACAAATAGGCCTATTTGGGATGTTGATTTGAGTATTTAATTTATTTAATAATAATAGCATCTTATCAGCTATTGGAAAACCACTACTAGACTACCTCCCAAAGTAAAAGGAAAGTTTAACCATAATCGTCGCGCTGGGCAAGCGTATTCGCGATAGCATATCGCAGCTTCTGCGATGGAGATTCTGCTGCTCATCCCCGCCCTGTGTATTTCAGCTACGCTGTATTGAATAGATACACCGCAATCTGTCGCTGGCACCTTAGTCACCTCTTACGACTCCGTACAGCAGTACTATTTTACTCGGCCGATACCTCACGGTAATAATACTTGCATATTAATACTACTTAAAAAACATAGTACCTCTTATTAAAGAAATAACGAGAAATTTTACATAGTTTAAGTTAAAAAGAGAAAGAAGTGCCTAAAGCTATTAATTTGTACAAAATGCACTAGCAGTATATTAAATAATTTAAAATCACCTTTACACATACTACTGTTCGATTAACACATCGAAGTACAATAATGAAGTAAAACATTAATTGTTTATTGAATTTCAATTAACAAAATTTATTAATTTTTCTGTTATCTGTAAACAATTTAAGTATGTTTTCTATGCCTTCGTACACTAAATATTTTCCGAATGAAATAAAACTTGCATAATATTTAACAATTCTCTATAACAGAATACTTAGTTTATCAACAGATATTAATGACAGCATGTTCTTTGTCACAATAAACTCAAGAACAAGCCTTAAGCAATCACTTAATGTTGCAAGTTTCTTGCTTAACAAACCTATAATGACGCTTGATATTTAAGAGGCAGACTATGAAGAGCCCATGCTTAAGATTAAGTGACTAAAATGGCGCCGACCGAGTTCTGATCCGAGCCTTCGCTCGATACAAGCCCCTTCAATTTCACGCGGTATTTACTTTCACTGAGCGCGAGTTTCGCGTGCTTCCTTCTAGCTTACTGGTGCCTGCTAAATATTTGTTAATTTACATTATATATATATTTATAAGACCAGATCGACGCTCAAGCATACGGTCTGTGTGTTAGTAAGGGTCACTGCAGCCTATAGACGTTTGTATTTACATAGATATTAACTTTGTGACATAAAGATATTATGTCACAGTACCCAGTATTTTCACTGCCTCTCTCACCCTTTACACTGGAACGCAGCAATGCAAATACTGCTTTTTAGCGGAAAAATAGGTGAGAGTGAGGTATTCAATGGTAATATTCTCTTCAATGATTATTTTAGTGTGTCGCCTAAAAAATATTTATTGTTGGAGCCCCAATAAAAGATAGCTGGACTAGACTCGATTCGGGATGCGATTGTCTAGCTCTAGACTTTTAACGCCTGATATGATAATGTAGCAAAACTTTGTTGGCATCTGGTATTTGACATCATATTTTCTTATAATTATTATTTGTGTTTAATAGACAAGATATATAAAATGAAGACAAAAGCTATTAAAATAATTTAAAAACACGCTTGTTTGACAGCTATCATTCTAATCAAGCTATATTTAAATGATTACAAAATAAAAGACATTTCTTTAAAAAGGCCAGTTGAAGTATCTTTAAAACCACGACCTTTGGTTTATGTAAACATATAGTATAAAGCAAATATTTTAATTATAAGAAATATCTGATTATTCGAGAGGTAAAACTTATACAATGGTCGACTGCTTTGCCATCTAACTCCTACCTATATCTACGGCCATACAGTAGTTCGCTCTGTGTTTTAAGAAGAGATTTGTCTCTCTCGAGGCCAAAAATTGAGAAAAGTAATAAATTTACTGGGTAATGTGACATAATATTTTTAAGTCATAAGGTTGGCATTGAGCTCATTAGCTGAGATGAGAGCTGCAGCCACGCGGACCCTATGTTCGATTTAATTTACGGTTATTTCTTCCTTTGAGTTATCCTATTTTAAAGTTATTTGTTATTTAGAAAATGAGTACAAGAAAATTTCAAGGAATCCTCTAGCGTCTCTATAGCTTTGCGGTCAGGGTATTGCAAATGTCATACAAAGGTAATAGGTTTGTATCCCACTTAATCTTCATAAAACTGGTTGATTTTCTTCAAGTTCAAATTTGATCTCGTAACTGCATCAAAGTAGCAAGAAGAAAAGACTGTCACTCGTAACTTTTTTATTAACAAGTTAATTTAACCAAAAAAAAATATCTTGTATAATCACTTCGTGCACTTATGAAAACCATCACGTTTACTAACACTCTCAAACTCAAAATATACTTTATTCAAGTAGGCACAAGCACTTTCAAATCGTCAATAAAATATTAATAAATAAAACAATAATATATTTACATTATAGGAAGTACTAGATTCCATTATATTTATAATACTGATGACTCTACGAGACGAATATTCCGACTAATGAGTGTCACCTAAACCATGTATCTTATAAAAACGTTTAACTAGTCTGCCGGCACCAGGCGGGTCTTTTAATTAAGTTTACTGCAGGCTCATTTACACGATCCATCCAAAAGAATCTGCAAGAAAACTGGTGTTGATAACATACCTTTGATATATTGAGTTACTCTCGATTGTCGGCGGAGTAGTATAGTATAATACTCTACTAGTTCGCCAATATTCGACTCTACTAATTAGAGTCGGGTTAGAACCAGGTGACAGTAACAGCACGCGGCTGCATTTGCAATTTATCTATTGATTGCTCTATATGATTGCATTTGGCAAGCGTAGAGTGTAGAGCCTGGTCAATCATTTAACGTGGTAGTTGTGAGCAGAAACCTTCAAAATAAAACTACAGGATTGAACTTTATCTTTATTATTTAATTTACTGCAAACTACCAAACAGACGTGTAGGAACATTATAAAAAAAATAGTATTCACCAACAACTCATACATTGACCTGACTCAGAGGTAAGTCGTTTAAAGCACTTGTGTTACGGACGTCAGACAACAGAGGAATCACAAATATAATACTTAAATACATATTTTTAACACAAAGACATAATAAACACATTAAAATCATTGGATTACTGCCGTTTTCACCATCGATCCTGTCAAACTGTCAAAACTAACTTTTACTACATCTCTTAGGGAGTCCTACAGTCAACAGTTCACGTTATATGAATGACATCATATTTCTAGATTTAAACTGTCATAATCTTAGAGTGTCTTTGAATCACTGATTTAGATAATTATTCCAGAAAAACTTTTAAAAACATTTATATTTTGTATAAATTTACAAATTAAACAGCAATGTGCCTCGAGTACACCTGGAATAAATACTAACCATACAAGAGTGGTGTGGCTTACCCAATCCTTCTCGACGTCCTGTCAACGATGACCACATGAGTAGAGATTTGGCCTCAAAGGTGCCTTCACATCATCGCTCCAATGATCCTGGTATTGATGATTGTGTAGACCAGCATTTTGTTCGTCCGGAAAAACATTCCTTACTTTATTTTCATTAGCCAAATGATAAAATACAATAAAGTCATATTACGTTATGCATTTCCATTAACCAATTGACATAAAAAGTAATACATTCAAACGCGGCACGGTGGATGAAACATACGCTTAGTTCTTGCAAATACACGAAAACATTTTGTTTGTTTTATTCGAGACCTTTCTGGATCGTTGACTTCGCATGTATTCAGTCTAAATTGATTTGTTGCTTCGCCTGCTTCCTCGATACATATACTTATGTTTGATACCCCCACTTTGCCTTCATTTGGATTGTTCTGTCGTACCATTAAGGATTTATTGGTGTCGTTTGAAGGAAGAGGGGATGTTCATTTTCATAAGTACTGATTTCTGTTGACTTAACAGATTCAGCTCAGTTTCAGGGGTGATGAAAAATTTTACAGTTTATATCTCAATATTTTTTAATCTTATGTTGGTTATTGAAATCTTTACTTAGAAATGTAAAGTATGCCACTTTACCTCAAATTTATAGAGATTTAATAAGATTGATTAATAGTCATCACAGTCATTACGACAAATGATCTTGAACCGCGAAACTCATCTCATAAGTACAGGTGTATATAAAAATACTGGAGGTCCACTATCATTTTCTAAGTGTAAAGCATCCACCTACATATAAGATGGTTTGTTTAACTGTCGTTTTGTGACGGAACTGACGGATGCAAGCCACATAAAGCCGGTCTTTATAGAAATCTTTCAAGTGCCTTATGCCAGCAGTAGACTTTCTGTGTCCAATAAGTAATAATAATAATTTCACACATTTCATGCGTAGGTCTGACTCCATAATAAGTAGTTTAAAGCATTTGTATTACGGATATCAGACAACAGAGACATTACAAATGTAATACTTCATCATACCAGTATTGGAAGTCCACTGCTGGACATAAGCCTCTGCAAAAAAGGAGGTTATTGGCGGCAATTATACCGCTTTGAGCAGGCGTGTTGGAAATCGCAGATCGTAGCTATGGCGACGGTGACGCTGCTGCCCATCCCCACCCTGTGCATTTGAGCTGCACTGTTTCGAGTATTCCGCCATCTGTCTGTTCTGGTACCTTAGTCGCCTCTTACGACACCTGGTGCAGTGGGACCGGCACTATTATATTATGCCGGTACTTTATGGCACAATATGTAATACTTAAATACATATATATCACCTACACACAGTACAAATACAAATATTTATCATACAAATATTATAACAAATATTTATCAAATAAATATCGACAGAACTACTACAGACTACTATAGACAGGACTATTGTTTGTCCTGGGTGAGGATCGAACCCACTACCATCTGCGCCTGAGTTACATTGATATATTAAAAAACAAGTAAAATATTACCTAACATGCATACATAATAAAAGTAATGAGTACTTGAAGAAACGAATCTGTTACAATACCACGATTTAATTTCATAAAGTAGATCTAATAAATATAAAGATCGTCTGCATTAGTACCTAACTCCCACCTATTTCTACTTCCAAATAGAAACATTTCCATTACTGTGGTCCAGTTTGAAGGGAGTTGGGAGAAGCTGCGGTGACATATATCATCACGCGAACTGTATGCTTTTTAATCGATCAGATAAAAAAAAACTATATTAGCAAACTTTATAAGAGTCTTCATACCGCTATTTTATTAAAACCGAAATATGTTAACAATTTTGAGGAATCTTCGTTAAACCCCAAACATTTCTAACATATGCATAATCATTAAGTGAAATTACCTCAAAGCTTATTCATAGTTTAGCAAAAATAGACATATAATAATAATTATAATAAATTCTTACAACCAACCAACTCCAAGATAAGTCGCTGAAAGCACTTGTTTTATATACACCATACAACAGACGAATCACAAATAAAATACCTAAATACACACATAAAAAATATACTTAAACACCCTGATACAGGACAAACACAGATATCAACATATAAATAATTGTCGCAGTAAGACCAAACCCACGACCATCGTCGCACAAGATAGGATCTGTTTTGTCTGCGCTATCGAGCCCTACAATATTTTTATAATATTACATATGAGTCACTTCAATTTTATTTTTATGTTTAATAACCACCGTTTTGTTATGTATTACGCGTTATGCAGTTATATTTTAAATCAATAGCGCAAGATGGAGTAATCTCATATAAACTGTAACTTAATGGACCGAGGAGTTTTATTGTTACGATCAAAGGCGACGCAACTATCCCGTAAGATCCGGGAAACTTGCTTAAGTGATTAGCTTGTTGCTAAACTTTGTGATCCCTGGGGAATTACGGAATCCGACTTGACGTTTAGCTTCTATGGAAAAACTGCTGGAGAAAGGGAATTTAATTAACGCTTACTACTTCGTTAAGGTAGTTTTCTATGTCAGTTTAGTTCTTACAAAGGAAGTAGAGAAAGCTCGTTACATTACTGATACTTGTCTTGTTTATTCGTCAGAGATGATAAGGACCTTATTTTATAATATTATATTAATAGCCGAGTTGTACTGGTGGAGTAGAACAGTACCTCCCCCTGAAGCAGGTATTGTAAGAGGCAACAAATTTACCAGAACCGACAGATGGCTGTATATCCATCCGCACCAGCGTAGTTCAAATGCACAGGGCGGGGATGGGAAGCAGCAGTCCCACCCTCTCCTAAGAGGGTGGCAACTGAGAGCAGTTGCCTCTTAAGACATCTGATACAGAGGGAGGTACTATTTTAGTCTGCCTTATGCTCCTTACGACGACGCCAACCACACCTTATCAAAACGGTAAATTATTATTAATTGCTGTTAAAATATTGCTGCAATATTTTAATATACTCTAGAAGCAGACGAGGGAACACGTCAGCTGGTCGGAAGTGATAAGCACCACTGATGTGCTTCTCCAGCACTAGAGGAATTAAAGGCGCGTTGCCCACTTTTAGGCAAGAAGAGACGTTGTCCTTAAAGGTCCCAAAGTCGTTACATTTTAGGAAAACCGCCACAGCAAGTAAGTTATCATATTATCAACCTTACCGGTAGACGTTCCATGCGTACCTTTCTTTATTAACTCTTCTTCCTGGTTAAGGTATTTTTTCGTTCGTCGTCCAACTCCTCAATTCACTTCCGCTTTATATATTTATGCAGTATTTCTACTCGCATCTATCTTTTCTCTAGATATCCAAAATATCACAATATTCTTTTCTCTGTTTTTTATATTAGTTTATTATTAGTTTTTCGACCATGACTTTGTACGTGATGTCTGAACCTTATATTTTATTCCTGAATCTCTCATTACTTAAGATTTTTTTTCGCTTCTTGCTTCGCTTCAAATCTATTTAAAATATTGCGTCGATTCCACAGAGAAAATTGAGAGGCCGTGTGGTGTACGTGTAGGCAGTGTGGTACCGTCGGACTAGAATAATAAACAAAATAATAAACCTCGCTCTATAGCAGGTACTGTATCAAGGTACTGTAACCTACAGATGGCGGTATCACCCGAAACAGCGCAGCTTAAATACTACAGGGTAAGTATGGGCAGCAGCATCCTAATCGCGAAGTTGCGCTCTGCGATTGCCTCCAAACCTGCCCAGCGCGGCAATTATGGACAAATATCTCCCTATCTTGGTAAGGCCTGTGTCCAGCAGTCGACTTTCTATGGCTGATATAATAATGGTGATGATAAATTACGATCTTCCTACGGAAATATGTTTTTGGGATAAAGAGTAGCCTGTCTTTCATCTCTCATCTCATCTAGATCAACCTTTACAACGTGAAGAGTAATAAAGTTCATATTTTTTCATCCACTCATCCATACTCACAAACTTGTGCGTGTATTGAATTGTGGACTTTACTCTGCTGCTTGTTACTTCTTAGAATTTAGCAAAAAAAAAACAATGTTTTGTAACGATTCGAAAGGGTAGCGTGTGATTGTTTAGATTTCCCTTTCTTTATGTAAAAATAACATACGGATCTGTTTTTGAACAAAGGTCGTTTGATCTAATAAATGTATGTAACTGGAAAAATCTGTTTCAATTTTGTTTTTTACTATGATAAATTATTTTAGGTTCGTTTCAGTTGCTGTTACTTATAAAAAAAAAAACTAAATTGGATTGCCTGTTTGATGTGAGATAACAGCTTTCATTAAATGTAACAATAATAATAATATAAATGCGGAAGTGGTAACACATTTGAACGTCGACATTTAAAAAACCTACGGGTAAACAACGTTTGGAATATTAAAAAGTGTTATTTTTATTTTTAATATGTCTATGATTAAAAAAATCCGTGAGGTACCGGCAAAGTAGAATAGTATCTCGCTTGTACTAGTACTATTGTTAGGGGCGACCGATAATCAGGAACCGACAGGCGGTACTTCTGAAAGAGTATAGCTCAAATGCAGATGGCGGGGTTGATCAGCAGCATTCCCATCACGAAAGCTACTCTCTGCGATTACCCAGCGTGGCAGTTATGGATATAATCCCCCCATTTTTGTCCCCATGTCCAGCAGTCCCTACTTCCCTACTAATATTATTAATGAGAAAGTAACTCTGTCTATTACGCTTTCCCGCTTAAACCTATAAACCGATTTTGATGAAATTTGGCACAGACAATCTTTAGACCCTGAGAAAGGACATGGGCTATTTTTTAATTAAAATAAAGGGTTGTGGGGGCCGATTAGGTTATATAATAATTGTCCGTTGCCCTTACACAAAAGAAATGCCTTACTTGAAGACAAAATTACACATTATAATAATAAAAAATCACATCTCATCTATTGATCTGACTCCGAGATAGTATACACAGAACAAATACAACAATTGGGGACCGAACACACGACCCATGGGGCACAAGATATGATTACTACCACCTGCGCTATAGGGCCCGTAAATTATAAAATTGTTATAATTACTTGCATTAAATGTTATAGCTACGAGTATATACACTATTGTACACAAAAACACACACACAGTTGTTTTACAATAACAAACAGTTGATTGTTGATGATTAATAATTTGACGCCATTTTTTTAATGCGCGTGTCTCTAGATACACAAATCTAACGTGAAATACTGTGTAAAATACATTTTCTATTTGTATCCTACCCGCGGAACCAGACTACATTATACAAGTCTACAGTTCCCCACAAAAATCCAATCGTATGCCGACAAGAAAAACTAAACTCCTGCGAACGTGCTTGGCTGAAATTTTTGGGATGTCACCGGATGCCTTCCCTCGGGAACTACGTGTTTAATCGAGGCGAAAACTATCCCGTGTCCTTTTGCGGACTTTGGCTATCTGCCTCATCTAAATTGGTGTGGTTGCCTTTTTTTAGTATATATAATGGTTGCGAAACGAAATAGCAACTGAATATTACATGGTAGTAACATTACATAACATATGCTTAAGAAATACTTGGAGTAATGTTCTAAAATAAAAACATAAATGCGTATTGCGTAAATGTTAAACCAATTGATAAGGCTTCTTACTTAAAAGATTATATTAATTATAAAACTGCTTGGGATTAAAATCTAAGCTCTAAGTTCTCCTATTAAAACAAGGGTTTCTTAGCGCCGAGGCCTGCATGGATTCTAATTATACCAGTTTTTCTTGCTAGTTATTTTCTGGCGGCTCGTGCATTAAACCTGCTATAAGACCTGTTATAAGACCCGTCTTGTTTGCAGACTGGTATTGACTTATTTGTTTAAATGACTTTTATAACACTATAATGTCCTCGGTTATTTCTGTAAAATTGTAATAAGCAAGTTTATACTCATAAATGGATAAGATGAACAGACGATCTGACTTAAGCCGCAGGATCGCGCTGGACACATGCCGCATAAAACCAGCCCTATTGGAGAATTGGGGAGACCTATGCCCAGAAGTGGACGTGTAGTGGGTGATATAATGATGATGACGGTGATGATATATATTTTATGTAATTTTAATGATTATAAGTGCCTATGATAGACCAATTAAAACAAAAACATTTGACTTTAACTTAAGTCAGATAACAATCGGACCGTAGTTTATCATTAGCAGTAATTCTTTTTCTTTTCATTTTATTAAAGTCATAAAACTCTATAAAAGGCGTTTTTAATCAATTAGACCTCACTACCTTTGAGTCAGCGAAAATAATTCAGACTAAATACGATATAACAAAATGATTTAATATTTCAAGTCTTTCTCGAGTGGAAATTCTATTTAAAAAGTAGACCGCAACCACTGGTTGATGGTATTGAACTGAGTTTTCTGCAGGTTTATAGAGGAATTCACATAAAAGGAATTTCTTTAAATGAAACACGTAAAGGGGAACTCTCTTCGAATATATACATGGCCAATAGTCATGGTATGATGGGAACTCTGTCAACAATGGAAAATGTAAGGAGACGGTTATTAGTTCGAAATTCACTTCACCTATTTTTATTTGATCGAAAACAGTTAGCCGACATTTTAATATACTATGTGTATTGTTTGATTTATATTTTTATAACATAAAAAGATCATTCGACACTATTATCAATATACCGAAATAGAATAGTATCTACCTCTGTAAGTACCCAAGTGTCGTAAGGGGCGATTAAGGTACCAACACATGGCGATATATCCATCCGTGACAGTGTAGCACAAATACATGGAGTAGGGATGGGCAGCAGCATATCTGTCGTGAATTGCGATTGCTGCAATTATGGGCAAAATTTCCTCTGACATGGGGAGTCCTATGTTTAGTAGTAGACCTTCAATGGTTGTAAAGATGATGATGACAGCGGCCAACGTACTTTCTATTACAAAAACGAAAGGGAACGAACATAAACGAAAACTTTCAAGCAAATAAAAATCGGTTTAAATCTTGATAAACAACATACAAAATGTTTACGATATCTCAGATTAATTGATTGAAACGGTTATCAAATCATCTATAAAATCTGCCATTCATTCTCAACCAATTTTGAAGTCAATAATCAGCTGATAGAGTTCACTATCGATTGAGATTTTTTGACAGAATTGTAAAGATCTGTTAATGTATTTGGTTTAATTATCGAATTTTCCAAATATTTAGGTGAAATAACGGACTTGGAGGCGTAAATAGTAATACATAGATAAATTCTCATAACATATTGACTCGATTCTGTGATAAGTCACTTAAATCACTTGTGTTCCGGACATCGGATAACAGAGGAATCACAAATATACTAAAAGATGATCATGATCATATATCAAATAATGCCTCTATCTTGTGTGCCAAAAATCGTTGGTTCGTACTACGTCCTACTCAAGACAAATATTTATATAATGATATTTATGTTTGTTCTGTTAAGTATTTTTAAGTACTTTTAAATTTTAAACATATACAAAAATTTGCGTGTACAATTATACATTTATGTTCAATCGATCAAATCAAGAGTTCAGTCGCTCATAGAGAAATTAACGACTAACATTCCTCGAATTTCATTGTGACTACATTTCTGACATTATTGCTTGATGATATTTGTAATATGCCGTCAATTCAGATTTAAAATAATTTGATTCCACGAAATGATGTATTGGGATATTTATGTAAAGTATTCTTTGACTAGATTCTAAGGCTTCTTCCAAATTAATCTAGTGGTTACTGCAAGCTGCATTTTGTTTAAATATCTACATGCGGCCACGTTCATACAAAGATACAAATTAACAGATATTTCTAGAATGCGTATTCGGTGTAAGCCGTGGGATACCGGTGGAGTACAATAGTATACCTGACTCTGTACCGGGTATCTTATGAGGTGACTATGGTACCGGAACCGACAGGTGACGGTATACCCATAGTTTCGCAATGGCCGCATCCCTGCATTGTTTGTGTTACTGATATGAACTATTCTTTTGGATAGATATCATCAGTCGGCTTCGGTACCTCAAGCACTAATGTATCTTATTGTACTAGTTGTGTATTAATTGCTGTAGTTACTTCTTAATTACTAGATCGACAAACAAGAATACAGTTCCCGTGATAGTAAGTGTCAGCACAGCCTATAGACTCTTGTATCATTACAAATAAATCACAAACAGGGTGTCAGCTCTCTGATTTGAAAATATTATGATACATTCCCTAGTAATTTCTCTGCCTCTATCCCCTTATCAAACCGGAACCGGACACTGTTGCTCGGCGAAAGAATTAGTTGAAAGTGAGTTACCAATGCAGATGACCTTTATATGGAGTTTATCTACCATATGAAAATAAATAATAAATAATTCTAGTTTTTTTATCTATGTCCTTAATCATGACAATGAATGGGTAAACGCATAAAAACAGTTAGTTAACTTAACAGACTTAAGTCTGAAGTTTCTTTTCTCAGAAGAATTGACTCTTAGATATTTGCTACGTTAATCCATTTCAGCTATAATAAAAAAAGTGGTCCTTTAACAACTTTTTTACCAAGTCTGCTGCTATATCCAGAGTTTCTCAAATAAAATGTTAACACCGATCAGATTACGTATTCAGTAGCCGATTGCTTTAACGCCTTGTGTTAAAGTTCAATTTCGCTGAGTATTTCTTTTGAACTTTTACCTTTGGAAATGTAAAGGTCTTTGATATTTCTTAACGAAAATTCGTTCCTTTTATCATATTGCCTTGCTGCACAATAGCGACCGGTCTAAATGGGTATAATGCCATAGGATCGAGTGAGAACGGTACGTTCGTTTATTAACTTCGCGCACGGGTCGATGTATGTACTTACAGGGTTGGTGCACGTCTTTCCGTCTCGTAATACAAGGAATTTATTAGAGAGAGGTGTATTGCTAACATTCAAACGTTGGCTATCTAAGCCTTGCACTTCTACGTGAGCGAAACATTCTCAGAAATAGATGTGCTGTATACGCTTTACGTTCTAACCCATGGGGACCTCTAATTATTCAGTTCCTGAAATGAACCGAGAGAAGAGAAATCAATGTCATCTTCGTATCAATTTAAAAAACTACTTCAAAATATTTTTTATAGAACCGGTGATCAGATCGTCCTACAGTCCGCTGGCCTGTGTGTGATCGCCGTTTCAGAACCATATAAGATCGTATGTTAGCTTGAAAAAAATCACACGAAAGCTTTGAAAGTGATGTGTGGATATATGTAGGTATTTTTTATTTTATGAAGTTAGCAAACAAGCGTAAAGTTATCTTGATGGTACACATGACCGCAGTCTACAAACGCTAGTGTCATCACAAGGATATCACTAGCGCATCGCCAACCCTGTGAACTGTAGATAAAATATCAAATTTACCGAGAAATTTTTCCGGAACACAGCAATGCGAACACTGCTATTTGGCGGTAGAAATAGATGAAAGTGAGGTACTCTTGCAGACGAGCTTTGTAGATTTGTTATTGTTTTACGCCGGAATGGTTAAATAGATGTAAATTTAATTTGACAATGGGGGTCACTACATTATTGTTAGTCTGGAGTAATACTTAGACTACTTTTATTGTAGAATCACGCTGGACATAGGCCGCATACAGCTGGTTCTATTGGAAATCACTTGGAGAAGCCTATGTCCAGCAATGGACGTCCTACGGTTGGTACGATCACGATGAAATATGTGTAACCGCACCTGTTCACTATGTTTAAAGTAAAATAAAATGTATTCTTCATGCGAGCTGGTATGAAAAGGCAGCCCTAGGCATGTAATTGAATTTGGATTTTTCCGAATACCTCGACCGCATTCGGCTGATTGGGTTTTGAGTGGCGGCTTAGCTTAAAATCTCCAACGTTGTTCCTTATATTTAAGCGTAACGTAGAATTGACGAGGCTTAACTAGCATAGTTTAGTACCAATTACCAGTTACCAGTTTACGGACATACATACATACATACATATATATATATATATATATATATATATATATATATATATATGTGAAACAGGGGTGATGTATGTCGCTTGTGTCCAATTGGGGTAGGCATATATTAAGGATCTCTACTTTACTAGCATTATCCCTTTTATACACGCTCGTTTCTTCTAGGTACTTTTGACCTGACTCTTTAATACCTCTCTCTTCGCTTCTGGATAGGTCTTCCTATACCATTTTTTCCATTCACTTTTGGTTAATATATTTGTGCGGTAATTCTACTGTCATCCTGGCTTGTTTAAAACTATTAAATGTGTTGGAGAAACGTTATATATACATAACTATTATATATGTGATGGTATATAACAAATTAACTAGATACTACACACAACTGAAAACTCATATCAAGTAACTATGTATTTCATTTCATCTATTGAAAATAATATATTTTGCCGCGTGGTACTGACAGAGTAGACTAGTCCCTCTCACTATACGTGGGGTCTAAGGTACTAAAATCGATAAATAGCAGTATTATATATACTTCTATTTATAATGTAGCGGACAAGGGCAGCAGCATCCCCGTTGCGAAGCTACGCTCTGCGATTACCAACGCGCTATACCAGCGCGGAAATTATCGGCAAAATTATCCCTTTCTTTGGGACGCTTTTGTGTGGAGGCCTTCGGGAGGTCAACAATGAACTTTTTGTGGCTGATATTATGACATCAGAATGATTTAATCAAATTATCTTTATATGTGTTCTGGCTCGCAATATTATTTTGTAAAAATAATCATACATAGATCACGCCTGTGTCCCATCGGGGTAGGCAGACACTATGGATCTCCACTTGCTATAACCTTGACATAACTCTGTTGCTTCCCTTTCTCGCATTAGTCTTTTTATACACACTCGTTTATTCTTGGTACTTCTGACCTGGCCCTTCTTTAAACCTCTTCTACATGATTAAGATATGCTCGCCTAGGTCGTCCAAACTCTTCCATTCACTTCCGCTCTCTATATTTGTGCGGTCATTCTACTTTCATCCAAATTTCATTTTATAAATAAATAAATGCATATCTTTATACGTTAAAATATCTCATACATACAGACATATCACAATGGCAGGGTTGGACGTTCTCCCACAAGTTGGGCAGACAATATTATTAGAAATCGCTTGGGGAGTCTTATATCCGATGGACTGGTATAATGATGATAATACTAAGGTATTTATAATACCTTATTAGTTAATCATAACGAAGTCAGGTCTATCTTGTGGAAATTATTATTTTTAGTTGCTATAAAAAATGTCGTTGATCTATTTATATTCTGCCATTAGGTATTAAATGTTTAAATTCCGCCTTCTAGAACTTCCCCCAAATTAAAATCATTAATTCGTAAAAAGATCTTTGGACCCATTAATAAAAAAATAATTTAACTGCCAAGTTTCATATCCATTACGATCCCAAAGTGTTCCTTCCAGATAATTGCTTTTGCAAAGAATGTTTTCTTTTCACAAGAAGGGGCGCTCCATAATTTTTTGTTAATTAAAAGTCTTTGTAGTACATTAAAGTTGACCGGAGCCCAAAAGCAGTTTAATGAAGGTGCAAATCATTTTCCGAGATAACAGCTCCTCTCAAAATTGAATGCCTAATTACCTTGTAAAGACATTGCGTTGATGGTACCTTTTATGTATTATAAAATTCAAGGCATTAGCGTTCTGCTGATTTTGATGAGGTAGAACTTCAAAAGGTCGCCTGAATTGATACCTCACTCTCATGTATATATCGTCAAAAAGCTATCTTCGCGTTGCTGTTGTTCCGGTCTAAAGGGTGAAAGAGGTAGTGATATGGCATAATATCCTCAAGAGAATGCGGCATAATATCCTCAAGTCACATGGTCAGCAATGCGTTAGTCATATCTTTGTTTAATATGAGCGGCTGTAGGCTGTAGTGCTTGTTACAGCCTACAAACTACTGGCCTAGTCAAATAAAAATAATAAAAAAAATCTTTATGTAATCTGCAGTTTATTATCTAACTAGACTTTTCTTCTAAAAAAGTGAAATGATCTCGTCACGCCTTAGGCAAAGCAAGTTATGTTTCATCAATTATATATATAAGGGCGGGGATAGGCTGCAGCATCCCCGTCGCGAAAGCTGCGTTCTACGATTGCCAACATGCTTGCCTAGCGCGGCAATTATGGGCAAAATTCCCTATTTCTTGGGGATGTCTATGTTCAGCAGTAGACTTTCAATGGCTGGTATGATGATGATGATAAACTTATTTGAATTTTAAAAAAATAATAATAAATTCCCGCGACATCTCATACAATGACCTGACATATATTACGTCTCATACATTGGTGTCAACAACAGAAAAACACAAATATATTACCTACAGAAATACCAATAACAAACAGAAATACCATCATATAAATATTTGTCCTGGTAGGGGATCGAACCCACGGTCCTAAGCGCAAAAGATAGGATCACCACCCAGGACAAACATTCATTTGATAAATAATTGTTCGTTCTATACCTAGATGTTAAATATATATCCAGTTATGTCACAGTCAGGATATTGTATGAGATGTAGTGCGATTTATTACGTATCTCTTTTACCTTCATTAAATATCCTTGTGGTTTTATAATTTATTGCTAAATGTTATTAGAAATATTGGTTTCACATATATCGTCATCATCACCATCATTATTATAGCACGTCATACACCGTAGGCTGTAAGTCATGCTTTGCTGGACACAGGCCTGTCCAAGAAAGAGGGTTTTTTGCCCATAAATGCCCCGTTGGGAATAATACAGCGTAATTTCACAACAGAAATGCTGCAGCCCATTACCACTGAGTTGCATTTGAGCTACACTGTTTCAGGTGGATATATCGCCACCTGTAGGTTCAGGGACCTCAGTCGCTTCTTACAACACCTGGTACAGGGGGTGGTACTATTCTCCTCTGCCGATATTACGGCGCATTCTGAATATTAGAAATAATGTTTAGCTCCAGGACCTTATATATAAGAGAGCATTTTGTATTTAGGAAAAACATTACCTAAATACTTTCGATGTGGGTTTTGCTCTAGGTTTTAAATGCTAATTAATGATAGTAAAAGTCACACATTAATAACCAAACTTGTATTAGAATACGACTGGACGCCATGCGCTTGCACGCACACTTTTAAAACGTACATGTACGTATATATCTACTCTCACTCACTATAGAATAACACACACACACACACTTATGAATAAACAAGCAAAAGCGAGATCTGTGCGACAAAGTATTTTTTTTACTACATTTACTCTACACAACTGTTCCATTTTCTCCCCCAGAAATAAAGATAAAAAAAAGAAGACCGCTTCCAAATAGCAGCTTATTTTTCCACAAAATTCTGCATTTGGATGTTTTTCCCGCAATAGCTCGGTATCGTGCGATATTATGTAAAAAACGTGTAACATTCTAAAGGATAGCCGGTTTTAGTGTTCAGCTGAGATCGCGGCGTTTCCGAAGCACGCTTGGCCGGTTTTTATCTTGGCTAGTGCGGGGAGAACTATAGGACTTCCAACTTGTATGGTCTGTTATGCAAAAAAGTGGAAGGAAAACTCTTAGACTTTTTTGCGTAACTTCGCTTTGTATGTAATTACTTCTGTGACGGTGACTCATAGCAAGCATACATATACATTGGATGCATTCGGTGAACCTTGTATTAAGCATAATAATGATGGTGATAGATAATGCTTCTTCACCATTCTCTTAAAATAGATAGAGAACGAGCAGATCTCACTTCAAGGGGGAGCGCATTCCACAAACAAACGGCGTGAACCGTAAAGAATTTGCAATAGAAGGTTGTGGAATGCGCAGGCATTTTCAGTGATAAATTCATTGACGATTTTAATGATTTTTCAAGGCAGATAACAAGAGGGAAAAGACAGAACAATATCTTGTATAGCAAAGAGACGACATGAGTGTTCCTGCGAAGTCGAATAGGAAGCTATTTGAGCTTAGTACGAAAGTTGGACACATGATCAAACTTACATACACCGAAAATGAATCTTATATGGAAGTTCTGAACGTACGTATTACTGGAATCCATACTGGCGTCGGTTTTTACAAACAGTTGTTTTAATAATTCAATTCAACCCCAAGCAGTACTTTTTACTCATAGTAAAGATATTTAAAGTCAGTTATAAAAGTTTACTTAAGACGTTTCAGTTACCATGCGGCTATCGAAATTAATCTTTTTAAAGGAGCGCCATAAAAAGTAGTTGTACATAGGTGCATATATCACGCCTGGTACATACATTATGTATTACGTAGGTAGAAACTACGAATCTCCATTTGCTGCAATCTTGGCATTACTCTCTCGCTTCCCTTACATATACGCTCGTTTATTCTTTGTACTTCTGACCTGGACCTTCTACCTAGTTAAGTCTGTTCGGCTGGATTGTCATATACAAGCTCTACCATTCCAGAGGCCTTGTCAATTTGTAATTGTGTCGCAGCTACTGACGTCCACTTTAAAGTACTCGTTGGAACACTACATACATACATACATACACGTTGCATGAGGTAGACCCTTGAGGTCGTCTGCATCGGTACCTCACTCTCACCTTTTCCTAGCGCCAAATAGTTTGCATTGCTGTGTTATAGTTTAAAGGATGAGCAGTGAAATTACTAGGTTATGTAACCTAGTATTTTCAAGGCACAAGGTCGGCAACGCGCTCGTGATATCCTTGTGCTATTATGAATGTCTATAGGTTGTGGTGATGTTTATCATCACATGGATTGTATACCTGTGAACCGATCGACGGCGATCGCCCAAGGGCACCTTTAAAGGCTCAAACTAGGCTTGGGCGGCCATCATTTTAAAGATCAGCAAAAGAGGACGGACGGAGTAAGCCCGGCAGCTTTAGAGCTGCTGGTTATCGCTCGTTGGGGCAGGGACTGCACGCGTTCGCCGGCGAACGCGATGTACTGCTCTATTATACTAATGCATGTGCAGTGTTAATGATCATGTTGTGCCAGTGAGAGGGCGGGGAGAAGCTGCGATTTTCGCGGTAATCTTATCGTGCGGGTCGTGTAAGACGTGACGCGGTCTACGATGTCGGACGTGATGCCTGTTTGTTCACCTGGTATAAAAAGTAAATACATAACTATGTAATAACATACTATTTACTGTAATATTAAGTGTGTTTGCGCCGTACGAGCCCCGATGCCTCTGTGTGTGTGTAATGTACAAGTATATTTGCGTGTGTGTGCCGTATCATCTTGTTCATTTGTTAATCCTAGCATTTTGTCTATTTTCTTAATCCTGCGGTGTGAGCCTAGATGTCAATATTTACCTTATTTTGGTTACACTAAGCTAAGCAATTATACAGGAAAAAGAGTACCTACTCCTGGGCCAGATGTAGTGAGGTACCTAAAGATGGCGGTATATCCATACAAAACAGTGTAGCAGAATTCCATTGCGAAACTATACTTTACGATTACCACCACACCCACGAGTTGGGTGTAGTGGCAATTATGGGCCAAAACACCACAATGTGATAACCGATGCAATTAAAAATTTCAGAGGTAAATTAATGTTTCTCTTTTGACGTGACAACGTCTTATATTAGGTTGTGGCTGGGAGTCACTTATGAAAAAGTGTAACGCTCGGTAACGTTACGATGAGTCACCGAACGAGAGAGAGGCCCGCCGAATGCCTTGCGTCTCTCTCCCACTCAACTATGATCGGTCTGTTGCGCGCGCAGCACTAGAGAATCAGGCGCATTGAATCGGCGCATGCTTGTGTCTCTGTCTTTGTCTTTCTCGAACGTTCTTGGCGTTGGAAAAACAAAAAAGCGTCATAATACAAGTTCACACGTGTGGTTAAAGTATCGTCAGCTGTGTCTGTAGTGAAAATTGGAGTGCTTAGATTCGTCATTTACAACAACTACAACAATAAAGGTAAATAATTGTACACTGATATTTCATTATCGTAAACTATGATTGATTGATTAATTGTTAGATTGACACAAAAGTTGAGAAACTGAGTTTATAGGTTATGTCATACTATTGATAAATGTTGATAGTGTTAAGTAAATTATTAGTTTAAAATTAATTAATTAATTAATTATTATTTTACAAATTTTCATTAATTTCAAATTTATTTAGCAAAAATTTGAACCTTCGATCTGAATAAATGTTTTGATTTTCGAATTGATTCTTTAAAATTACAAATATTAAGAAAAAGTGGCAGATATAAGAAAACTTGATTTAAACTGTGTTGAGCAAGAATTTTAACATCTAATTTAAGTAAACGTTTTAATTTTCAACTTCATCATTTACAATTACAAATTTTAATTAATTTCAAATTTATTTAGCAAAAATTTGAACCTTCGATCTAAATAAATGTTTTGATTTTCGAATTGATTCTTTAAAATTACAAATATTAAGAAAAAGTGGCAGATATAAGAAAACTTGATTTAAACTGTGTTGAGCAAGAAATTTAACATCTAATTTAAGTAAATGTTTTAATTTTCAACTTCATCATTTACAATTACAAATTTTAATTAATTTCAAATTTATTTAGCAAAAATTTGAACCTTCGATCTGAATAAGTGTTTTGATTTTCAAATTGATTCTTTAAAATTAAAAATTCATCCATTCAATTTCAAATGTTCAACAGGAATCACCACTCTCAAAACAATGGAAACGGACGAGTTTGGACAATGGAAAGTTTAAGTTTACATGTCCAATGTTTTAGTAAACAAAATATATTTCTATAGTTAAAATTAGTGCAATTCTTATTTTCATTCAATTCCTTGTTTCTATTGTGAAATTTAATTATATTCATATCAATAAATATTCTACCGAGAAAAAGACGTTGTCACGTAAAATCTTCGCCCGTAAAACCGACTTTTTTATATAGAATTTTGCACTCCACTGCATAAATTTAAAGATATAATGCATGCTTAGGTTAATAAGTAAAGTGTACATATACATGAGGTAGACCTCTTAAAAAGTTCGTGTGCATTGGCACCTCCTTCTTACCTATTTCTATCGCCAAATAGCAGTATTCGCATTGCTCTGTTCCGGTTTGAAGGGTGAAAAAGGCACTGATATTACTGGGTAAATGTGACATAGCATTAACAGTTCACAGGGTTTGTGACACGCTAGTGATATCCTTTTGATGACACTAAGGTCTATAGGCTGCGGTCACGTTTACCAAGTCAAGCGGATCGTATGTTTAATTGTTGACTTTATAACATATATAAAAATAAAAATATTATAAGTTAAATAAAGTCTACACGTGGGTCTTCTAAGGATCAACGAATACACACAAAATATCCGTTTGTATCCGTGTTCACAACCGCACATCTCTATTCGGACACACGGAAATACATGTGAGTGTAGCAAGTGTGCACTCCAGGTATCACTGTTGCCGTAAGAATTGTGCCTTACATTAACTTTGTTTCCGGCTCTCAGCATCCATTCCGCTCTCTCCACTTTCTTTGGGAAGTACTTGTAAGTTAGATTTCTCACTTGTTTGCTTTAGTTTGAATTACATTCATTGCTTTTAGAGTATCTTGTTACTTCACTGATACCTCGAAAGTTGTTTAATGATGTTGGTTCAATTTTGAATTATTCAATTATAAATGGTAGAAGACTTAATAAATACAAGCGTTTCAAATAGTTGGACAAATATAGTATTTCTACTACTTAAACAAAAATATGTAATTTTTGTAGTGACGGAATTTTTTTTCAAACATTTAGAATACTTCTAATAATGATATTAAATTCATATATAATTTCATATGCTGACCGTACGTCAAAATAAGTCAAAATAAGTGTTACGGACATCTGACAACAGAGGAATCACAAATATAATACTTAAATACATATATTCCACAACTAGACACGCACCAGATGCAAATATCATCATATAAATATTTGTCCTAGGTGAGGATCGAACCTACAACCTTTGGCACCCAAGATTGGATCCGGTGGTCGCCAACAATCGCCAACCGGCCAGTCATAAAAACTAATCATTTATTCAAAAGCTTGGAAATAAATATCCCTTCGTCATATCAGCCGTGAAACGTTCATTGCTGGTCAAAGGCACCTCCAAGTGATATCATTAAAAGATTTTGTCTATAACAGCACCACGATAAAAATGCGGCTGCCCATCCTCGACCGAATATATCTGAACTACGCCTCTGGATCTATAACCATCGCTAGGTATTGGTGTCTCAATCGTTTCCTGCAACATCTGACTTAAATCGAGAAAAAATATATCTTACCAAAATAACTTTAAAACCTCACACCCATGTTATTTTAATTAACAAACCGATACAAATAATTCCAAAATATACAAAAACATCATATTATTACAGGAGTTGATATCTCTAACGCAATTTTAACTACCGTCGGGTGTCTTTTCAGATCAATAAACTAACTTGATTAAAGTACTCCTCTAGACCGCAATATCCGATAAATCCCTGAGCGACCGGCCTGAGTGCGCGTCAAAGGGCGCCTTAATGACGTCACAGAGCGCCTTCTATATTAAAGGCGCGAAACCAATTACAGCAGCGAGCTTAGCCGCCACCAATAAGCTAGGATGCTCTTAGAACTAACGTTCTTAAGCTCACTTCATAGATAAGAAGGAAGAACGCTGGATGCTCTTTCGATTACGGGGTCAGACAAATTTATCCATTTAATAAATATATTTTATTTAGCCGTAGGGTACAGGCGGAGTAGAATAGTACCTTCCCCTGTATTAGCTGTCGTAAAAGGGGACTTAGGTACCAGAACCGTCGGATGGTATACACAGTGCACGCAACTAATGCTTTCAAAACGTATATTTTTCTCCCGTTTTTGCCACATTTTTGATTAATGCTCCGTTCATATTTGTCGTAGCGTAATGTTATATAGCCTAAGAGATATGACAGTGAAAGTATAAAGTATAGATCGATCTTGAGATTTCCCATTTTAGAGATGACCTCAAACAAATAGACAGTCTTGACTATTTTTTTTTGGGTTATGTTATAACCAGTTACTTTAATATTACAAACAGAATCTGTTTTTGTGTTGATTGCAGCATAAGCATTCACATAAAGCAGACATTATACAAAGGTCGTCTGCTTTGGTACCGCACTCTCAACTTATTTCTACCAGCAAAAAGCAGTGTTCGCATTGTTGTGTTCCGATTTAAACGGTGAGAGAGAGGCATTCAAATGACTGGGAAAATGTGACATAATATGTTCGTGTCACAAGGTTGGCAACGCGCTAGAGATATCCTTATGAGAACACGATTGTCTTTAGGTTGCGGTGAAGCTTACTATCACGCGGACTGTACGCATATTTGTAAAAAGAGAGGTTTTTGGCCATGATTACCGCGCTGTGCAGTCGTAGTGGCAATTGCAGACGGTAACTTTCCATAGGGATAGCTGCTGCACATCCCCGTCCTATTGTGATTCATCATATCAGCCATTGGAATCCACTGTTAGACTGAGGCCTCTCCAAGAAAGGTGGGATTTTGCCTATAAATGCCGCGCCGGGCAAGCGCGTTTATAGCACACGCAGAGCGCAGTATTTTAGACGGAGCTGCTGTTGCTGCCATCCTCGCCCTGTGCACCTAAGCTACACTCTCTCCGATGGATATACCTCCATTTGTCGATTCTGTTACCTTAGTCGCCGCTTACAACACTTAGTACAAAGTGAGGCACTATTCTACTCTACCGGTACCACACGGCAATTAATCTGTCTGTTGCGGTACTATATACAGAGATTGAGAAGAGACAAATCTTACGTCAACTTGAAGAGAATGAGGTTCTATTCTACTCTGGTACTTAACTTACTATGTGTGTTATCTGTATGGATTAATCACTCCATAAGGCAGTTTGGATGACAGTTTACTGACACAGGGAGTATCATAGATGATTTAGTACATATGCTTATATACTATAGTTTTAATCTCAGAAAATAAGTAGTTCCTGCAAATTATCTTCCTATTTTCTCTCCATGCAAACTACAAACAACATCTGATTACATCATTAAGAACGCAAATCGAAATTTCGACCCAAAAAATATCTCTCTCTATATAAACTACTGCTATCAGCGCTCTTAATTGCGCTACCTCCCAATCGAGATAGTAAAACGACACAAATTATTTGAGTATATCACGCGGCTCCAATCTCCATACTGAGATGGTTTCTCGTCACGTCCCTTGTCTAAACTGGCTCGAGAGCGACGTGATCGCTCCACTTGCGGCCCTTGAATATTAATGTGATATCCGATATGTCTTTATGAACAAAACACTTCCATAGTAAGATGTTTGAATCTCCGTTGTCATTTATTAACTGGTCTAGTAAATAGCTTTTAACGGCACTAGTGTTTTGCGCGTCTCTATATTATCACGTTTTGTATTTAAATTGTCTCGCGTGTCAACGTGATCTATTATATTCGTAGCGTACCTAATAGGAAAAACATTCTTCAATAAAAAAATGAGCCCGGAGGCACAGATGGTAGTGATCCCATCTTGTGCGCCAAGACTTAAGAGTTTGATTCCCACCCAGAGCAAGTGTTTAAATAATAATATTTGTGTTTGTTCTGTGTCTGGGTATTAAATACATAAGTAGTATATTTGTGATTTATCTGTTGTCTGATGTCCGTAACACAAGTGCTTTAAGCGACTTACCAATTAAAAAGAAAAACAAAATAACGCTGCATGTAGCTTTAAAACGCGCAGTTTCTAGTCAGAACTAAGCTAGAAGAGGTCTTATGTATATGTGTTTACAAAGAAAGCAATCTCTTATCTATTAAAAATATTTTTTTTTTGATACACGAGTATAATGTTCATTCATTGATATAGCTTCCCGTCACGTATAGTATCTAAACTAGTTCGAGAAACGAAGTGATGGCTTTAGTTGGGATTCTTGGATATGAATATAAGCTACGATGTATATAATGAAAATAACTGTATAGTGATTTATAAAATAGATCAGTTTAATGTCTTTGTCGTTAATGAATGATATAGCTATATACGTACGAAATAATAACTAATATAGAGGTCCTGATGATTTTAATATTACATATAAAATATTTTGATATATAAGAAGCAGCTCAAACGTTTTACATGAAATATACGCGGTATATTACGCATATGTGCTACAAACATCGAATATATGATAGGTTGTGTCAAATTAAACAATTCCATTTTGACACAATTAAGTGAGAGGCAAAAATACGGAATCCGGAAGATCTCAAAGTCGACTTTGGTTAAATCCAACCTTGTTCTTCGAATAAATACGGTCAGGCTGCTCATAAAATTTAGCTTGCACAGCCGCTCATGCTTGCGTACTTCTCGATGGCTTAAAAAGCGTTCACGATAGGCGTGGAATATATTTCAGGGGCAGGTAATCAGAATGAACAAAAAGAGAATTACTGAAAGGGCGCCTATAACCACGTATCTCAGGCTGTGTAATTGTCGTTGAAGAAGGTACGCTGTAAGGTTCTGTAAAGGAGACCACGCGCCGGCAAGTCTAGCGTTAGAGGTCACAAACTAGGTGGTCTGACGATTAAACTAAAGCCGTATGATCGCATGGGAAGCAGATCACATACGACCAGTACTCGAAATCAATTGGAGATACCTAAATCGAGCAGTTTACATCATGATTATGTTAGAGAAGATAGAATTTAAGAGGGAGAATTGTACTTGTTGTTAGCTGTAGCAAAAAAGTGAACTGCATTTGCTGGTGAGTGCAGTGTACTAGTTAAAGACAAATATCTTTGGTGTACATGGTTATGCAATAAATAATAATAATAAATTCTCACAACATCTCATATATTTACCTGACTCCGTGGTAAGTCGCTTAAAGCATTTGTGTTACGAATGCCAGAAAACAGAGGAATCACAAATATACTACTTAAATACATATATTTAACACCCAGACTCAGAACAAACACAAATATAATCATATAAACATTTGCTCTTTGTGGGAATCGCACCCACGACCCCTGGTGCATCATTATTTTAACATCACTGTCTAATGGTTGCGCAGGGCAGGCATGATGGCAATCGCATAGCGTTGTTTTGAACCGGTTGCATTTGAGCTACGCTAATTCGGATAAATATACTGACGTCCATCAGTTTTGGTATCTCATATATGGCCTCTTATGACACCTGGTTCAAGGGGCTATTCTACTCAGCCGGATCTTCACGGTGGATATACTGATTGATAAAACCTTGAAGTATATATAATATATTTATTATATATACTTCAAGGTTTTATTCACATATTTTTATATACCACGGAGATTCAATTGTTTAGATTTACTTTAATATAAAAATGTATATAGTAGGCTAAGTTTAACTAAAAATATTCTAGAGGTCAAAAGAGTAGCAGACTGGTTTTTAAATGCAATCACTCTCTGAAACAGTGGAAAATGCTCATGACTGTGCCGTTGAATAATATAGTAAGCTCAAAAAATATATAAAAGTATAAGAAATTGTATTTTGCAAAGAAATAAACGTTTTGAAACACCACTGGCTTACAAGGGAATTCAAATAGGTGAAGCATTGTACCCGAAATAGAAATTATAAATGAGAAATGTGGAAGCCCACGCTGGAATAAAGTGATGTTATTATTTCCTGATTGTTCACCTGCGTGTAAAATTATTTTAATTTGAATATTCTCTCGTTTCGTTCTCGTTCAAAAGTTTGTTTTTCCACGTCAACCGAAGATAATGTAATGTTTGTTGTTAAAATAATAATTGACCTATGCTTTATTTGGTGTACGTTATATCTACAAATTAAATTTTCAGAAAAAATAAATAAATTAGTCGTGGGGTACCGGCAAAGTAGAACAGTACCTCCCTGTGTACCAGGTGTCTTAAATGGCGATTGAGACGCCCGACCGATAGTGGTCGATATATCCACTCGAAACGGACTTACTTAAGTGCAACAGGGCGGGGATGGACAGAAGCAATCCTGCCGCGAAGTTGCGCTCTGTGCCACTTTAACATATGCCTATTGCGGCAATTATGGGCAACATTTTTTAAGGTATTTTGCCCAAGCCCATTGCCCAAGTCAAGTAAGATATCAATCAAGATGATGTCAATCATGTAAGACAATGGTAATCCATTATCTTATTTAATTTAATATTAATTTTGTTTTTAACACTTTTCTGTTATTATTTGTGTATTCATTTGGTTAACTCGACATTACGATATGATTTTTATTTTTATATTTTATTATTGTAATGTTTATTCATATGCACTATCAGATTTTGTATGAGTGAACTTATTTTCAGAGTTTGTTGTTTTCTCAATGCTTAACAAACATGCAATAAAATGTAAATTCCTTTATTTTAAATTAGGGAGTGACTGACTCATGGACGCGGTCGTGTGTTGTACCTGCATATAACGGGTTATATCTTTTATTATAACACTTTATTACATTAATAACACTATTTTACATTAATGTTTTACGTAACATCGATTAACGAAAGTCCTAGCTTCTCAGAGTCAAAAATTATACTAATTTCAAATCTCAATACACAGTCATCCTGTCTTCAGCGTGAGATGCGTTTTTGTACTTGCTTATTGTATTGTATCTTTTGATCCTTTAGATATCCAGTTGCATAATTAAATTTTAAATGTAGAGAATATTTTTTAATCCATAACGCTAAAATATATCCCCAGACCTTTTTATCATTACCTTTTTTGATAGCAAATGGTAGTAAAATTTAAAGATGTGCTCACGTGAAATACAAATCGTTTCCCGCGGGAACTATACATATGTTATCAGACTACCTCTGTGCCATATATTATCATACCTATATATCCATATATGCTCACAAACTTGCTAGCTGGCCCTACAGACGTTGCCTTGTCTTTACTATGTTAATTATGAAAAAAATATTGCGATTATAAATTAAGATATAAACTATCCTATATCTCAATTTGGATCAAACTGTACACAGTGAGCAAAACTTAAAATCAGTCTTCAATCTGAGGTTAAAGTACTGTGACACGTAATTTTTATTTACAAAGATAATATTAAGGTGATAGAAAAAGAAATTAGACGCCTCTTCATCTTTTAAAATGAATTATATTACACTTACAAGATTCCTATACTTAATGGTCTATATATTAATAGTTAGTGAATTGTTATAAAAAGAGATAAAAACATATATTCTATGAAGCAAATAATTTCATGTCCACTGAGATGAGCGAAGTTTTAAGACGAAAGAACGTTCCTTTGTTTCTTGTATCATACACGTTCCTCTCATTCTTTGCAACTATGTGATGAAATTGCTTAAAACGGAAACGTACTACGCAAATTTCAATAAATGCTTAGTGTTGTCAGTTTGAAAATTAAGATCGTGATAACGTTTTATTCATATTTTTTTTAGAGTTCTATTATTATATTTTATGTATAATAATATTATTATAGTCTATTATACTATTCCATTCTGCCGGTGCCTCGTAGCTCATAATAAATTTACAAAATGCATATGGTTATTTTTTAAAATCAAAAAATATAAATATTACTTCTAATTATCATTATCATTTCAGGAATATATCAGACGGGAAATTTATTAAATTAATAAGTCAATGGAAAGACAAAGCTTCGTCGCATGGCAGGATTAAGTGTTGTTTTACTTTTATTTTTAAATCCAGAACATTGCAGTAAAATCAAATTATGAAAATGTACAATAAGGCCGATTAACAGGCAGGCGTCCAATAAACCACTACCAATATCGACACGGCGTGATTTATGATTACGACAAACGGATTTAATGCAGCTGTTTGTTGAAATTTTGGACATTTTTATTGAGTGGCATATGGAAATATTAATTTATTGATTTTGTGAAATTCACACTGTTGGCGAGGAAGTGATGGCTGTAACAAACGGTGTTCACATTAATACACTAAAATACAATAATTAGTGATTTGTAAATCCCAAAATTAGGATGAAGAATTGAACAAATTATTTATTGTTTATTATTTAAATGTGGTGTAAAATATAGTTTTGTCAAAACAGATTATGATGAACCCGATGGCGCAGGTTGTGATCTTTTCTTGGGCGCCAAAGAGCGAGAGTTTGATCCCTAACCAGTACGAATATTTATATGTTAGTTCTGTGTCTGGGTGTTGAATATATGCATTTGTGATTCCTCTATTGTCTGATGTCCATAACACAAGTGTTTTAAGCGACTTATCACGGAGACTTATGAGATGTTGTGGGATTTTATTTATTTATTTATATGGAATATGGCCCGTGTAGAGCCAGCTGTGTAGAATAGTGCTTCCGCCTGTGCTAGGTAGCGTAAGAGACAGTGCAGCTAAAATGCAAAAGGTGGAGATGAGCAACAGCATCCTCGTCATGAATGCTACGCTCTGCGATTGCCAATACGCTTGCCCAGCGTGGCAATTAAGGGCAAAATTCCCCCTTTCTTGGGGAGACCTATGTCCAGCGGTGAACTTTTAATGGTTGTAATGTTGAGATGAGGTTTGGACATGACGATAGGAACATGGACGAAAGTGGAATGACTGCACAAATATGACTTAGGCAAACAGACCTATCCTAAGTAGAAGAGATATTATAGAAGAGTTAGGTCAGAAGTACCAAGTGTAATAGGGCGTGTACAAAAGAACTAATGCGAGTAAAAGAAGCGAGAGAGGTATGCCATGATCGTAGCAAATTGGACATCCATAGTCTAGTATGTATTACTCGAAATTAAACAATATCGAATGGCGATAACGCGTTGTTTTTCAGTTTATTATTTATTTAGTTTTTATATATTTATGTGTGACTCATTATCTTATCAGATGTAGAAAGTAGAATGTTAGGCATAGACCTCCCTAAGAAATGGGGGCAGAAATGCTGCTGCCCACCCTTATGGGAAACATATACTTTCTAGTGATGGTCTAGTCATAATCTTTAGTCATTAATAAGACCCAGAACCAACGTAGAGTGAAAAATGCGTTGAGCAATCGTTGCAGTTCAGGGATTTTTGCATTGCGATATTTGGATGAGTGATCCAAAATTGATTATCTTGAGTTCTTTTTGAATTGAAATTGAATCATCGAACCCATTAATTTACATTAATCATATTTGTAGTGGGTGGCATGCCTAGTGATGTTAAATCATATAAGCTAAGACAGCGGCCTTGTGGTAGAGGCAATAAATAATCCTAATAATGGTCAAATGCTGGTAAAGTGCGAATTGAAAGTTCACTCTGGATTCCGTATTCTAATTTTACTTTATGAGACAACTATCTTTTATTTACCGGGCTATAAAACGTGCTTTTTTGCATAATTAGGTTCTATTTATCTATCTTACTAAAGTTAACTTTCAAAATGGTTGCCAATTAAGCTAAGTTTACTTGTTACTGAAAGTTCTGTAATGAGATTTTTTTGATGTTATGTATTTGATACCCTTCCGAAGTTATGAAAGTATCGCAGTTTAAGTTTACTAAAGTCTTAACCAACGTTGTAATAATTCGGTATTTTTAATACAGATTTAAGAGACCGCTTTGTTTTTAAACTTAGCTATTTATTTTAACTTGATATCTTCAAATGTTCCTTAGACAGAGGCTCTTGACAGATAACTAAGTGATCGGTATTTTTTCTTAAAAATGGAACCCAGAAAAACATGTGGAGTATTTTTTTATATATATTTTTTTGTATTATTAGTATATATCATAAAAGAGACAACATCAGACCAGAGTCTTTTTACATTGGAACAATCTGAGAATACCCACTATACTTATTATCAAACGCGACAATGTACACCAACATAACACTATAACATAAAAATGTTATACCATACTAAAAATCAAGAATCGTAGCCAAACCAATTTCGCGATTTATGAAGACCCAATAAAATCGGACAAAATAACTCGTCAATCTACATATAATAGATGTCAGAATATGAAAGACTTATCGGATGAAATATTTGGGTCGAATGATACCCGAAAGGGTAGGATTGGGATCGATTTTCCGGGACCAGATAACAGGCCTTTTAATAATGCAATGATAGTTTTATAGCGTATCCGGAACTCAGTGAAAATAGTGGAGGCGGTATGTCAGGTGTTGCCATATGTGTAGAAAACATCTGCAATTTGTTATTTTCGTAATCAAAACTAATATGTAAATGAACCGCGTTTTAAAATGTATTTTTGTTGTATGTGTTTTAGTTCTTAAATTCAGTTGTCTTTTTCACGTATTATTATGTTGAGACATGTACTCGGGTTGAAAGATGTCAAAGTCCACGTGCAACTTTAATTCGATTTCGTACATTTCTTGAGAACGGTTGTCGTAAGGTTAAGGAAACGTCGGCCAAAAAATGTTAAAAGTTAAATAAACTGCGTTTTTAAACCGTTGTAAGAGTAGTTTGATTTTAAAGGCACAACAGGCCCGATGCCGCATATTTGTGCTGTAAATATATTATAAATAATTCCTCTGTTGTCTGATATCCATATCATAAGTTCTTTAAGCTACTTAACTCGGAGTCAGGTCAACGTATGAGATATCATGTGAATATACACACAAATACACACACACATATATATATATATATATATTTGTTGTATTTGTTTTATTAATTATATATATGTGCAACCCACTCACAACGCAACGTGCCTGTGATTGACTGACGTCGTAAAATATTGGATCGAATAAAATACAACGTTGCTGTCATGTTGTATTGTTGTCACTACTAAAATTAATAAATTAGAGAAACGTATTTCTCACTTAAGATATGCAAAGTTGATCTACTGGTGATAATATTAACTTGCCCTTGGCTTTCGGGTGAGTTATTATGTCTATGGAAAAAGATGGCGTGTATTGCTGACGCTTTTTTCTTTTTTGCTTGTTTTATTGGTCAAACAAGGGATACTCTATTTGTTCATTAAATTGAAATAGTTCATATATTATTCCGGTTTCGCTAGATCAGATTGTTTGTAAGTAAATTCATGATACACGAAACGTATTCAGTCTCATTTTTTCGTATAGAAATTAGCTAGCGTAAGGTAGCAGAGTAGAATAGTATGTGTCCCTGTACCAGGTATTGTAACAAGCGATTGCAGTACCGGAACCGACAGATGGCGGTATATTATATTGATGGACATAGTTCTTCCCAAAACAGAAGAGAGAAGAGAATTTTACCTGTAATTGCTTCACTGGACAAACCACTGCCCATCTCCGCCCTGTGCATTTGAGCTACATTATTGCGGATGGATATAACGCTATCTATTGGTTCTGGTATCTTAGTCGCCTTACGACACCTAATTCTATTCTGCCGGCACCTCTCGACTTACTGACAAATTCATTTTTTTCTGCTAATTTTTATCTGCAGATATATACAAATGTTGTACATGTCGATGACAAAATAGAATATCGACATTCCGAACAGGCATTATCGTCGGGCACCGTTAAAACTCGGCAATAAAGCATCGATGGCAGATTAATGCTTTTTACGGACCAATCATGCTAATAGTAGCCGAAATGCTCACGTTCCCGGTAATTATGTAGCATGAAATGAGTTGAGTGAGAGTGACGTTTGGAAAATTATATCATTCGAGATATTTGTGTTATTGTCTCATGACGTGATATTAAGGACTAAAATACTTGCAAAATTGTGTCGTATAGAGGACGCTAATTAAAACTAATTAGCAGGCCGATATTATTGACTCTGATGATTTAGTAGATGTGAGATATTGATATGTTTAATGAAAGAATAAAACTAGTCAAATCCGCGACGGACTCGGGCACTAAGTTAAGTATGAAATGAGAAATGAATTCACACCACATTTAACTGAGGAATCACAATATAATATATAAATTCAACATCCAGACGCAGAACAAACACAAGTATCATCTAATAAATATTTGTCCAGGATCGAGATCGAACTCACGACCGTTGGAGTAAAAGGAAGGATTAATAAAGTCTGCGCCATTGGGTCAGACATAGTCATGTAAACAGAAAAATATATTTGTGACAACACATGCGTTACAGCAATTGTTTCGACCAATCCCGTCACAAAACCTGCAACGCGCTTACAAAGTTTTCACTACGCTCAGTAGCTATGGGCAGTGGATCTGGAGTAAAAATAGTGACTTTATGAAAGATCTTTCCTATTAGAAAATTAGCGCTATCGCTAAATATTTATTGTGATAATACAAAATATCAACGACTTTTCCCTTTACTTGTACTGAAATATATCTTCCTTCAAGAAGATTCTTGATAAATGATATGACTTCTATGGGAAATTAGTTAAATTCTTTATAAGTTAAATTCCTTTTATATTTAAAAGCCGTGAGGTACCGATAGAGTAGAATAGTATCTCCCACTGCACCAGGTAAGAGGCGACTAAGGTACCAGAACCGACAGATGACGGTATGTCCATCCAGAACAGTGCAGCT
Source organism: Heortia vitessoides (assembly GCA_020976665.1). Classification (NCBI taxonomy): domain Eukaryota; kingdom Metazoa; phylum Arthropoda; class Insecta; order Lepidoptera; family Crambidae; genus Heortia; species Heortia vitessoides. Next base: position 16,799,252 of record JACJUM010004390.1, read on the forward strand.
CGAATGCACAGTGCGGGGATGGGCAACAGCATCCCCATCGCGAGCGATCCCCAAAGCTGTGCTCTGGAATTGCCAACACGCTTGCCCAGCGCGGTAATTATGGCCAAAAGTCCTCCTTTCTTGGTGAGGCCTATATCCAGCAGTGGACTTTCAATGGCTGGTATGATGATGGTGATGATAAAAAAGTAAGTCTGTGTTGGCTGGATCATAAGATTTTTTTTGTTTAGGGGTTGTTTTTTAGTTGTTTTTTTATGAGTCCACTGAAGCAGCAAATATCTTAATTTTAATTTGACTTCTTTGACTTCTCGCTCGGAAATATACAAACATTTCCAGGTGAAGTGTGTTGACAGATAGATGAACAGACGAATAACAAAGTGATTGAATAAAATTTATTTTCCTGTTGTGGTATGTATTTTTATTCAAGCGGGTTTCTATATCATTATCGTCTAAACCAACGAGACCATCACGAGATGGTTTAAGACCAACGACGGTCAGGGATGGAGGGTAAAAGGATTGTGCCAAAGAAATTTGCAAAAAAAAAATGGCATTTGTAGACGATAGATTCACGATGGAAATGCTGCTGTTTATTCCCGCTCTATTGAATTTGAGCTATACTAGGTACTTCGGATGGATATATCACGATTCGTCGGTTTTGGTACATCAGACGCCTCTTACCACACCTGATTGATACAGGAGGAGGTACTCTACTACTATTCTACTCTGCCAGTACTACACGGCGCATCTGCTATCATTTGCTATTTCATGCTTACTACTGCATACCTCCGAGTTGTAGGAAGTATGAATAGGTAATTTATATATAAATAAAATTGAGTCTTGGCAAATAAAACTAAACACTGTGTGTTTACATGTAATTACATAGTTCATATCATATTGGAGATTAATTTGAACCTATGAGAATAATTTTTTGAAACCTAACTCGTAAAATCAGCTTGCTACATGTACAACCAAACTAAATAACGACAGTGATACAACACCACTGAATTATGTATGATCACTAATTTGTCAGGAAGTACTCAAGATCAGATATCATGCGCTATTAGTTCCCAAAACAATTAATTCAGCCGCAGACGCATCGGCATCTAAGGGTTCATTAACATCCAGTGCCAATACGGGCTGATAGCGTAAATCACATGCGAGATATTGCCTTCCAACTGTAGGAACCAATTTCTTGCATATTATTACTATTCCGTGTGTGGTTGTATTTTGTAGCATACATAGTTTATGTACACTTAATTGACGGGCGATGGCGCAGATCGTAGTGATCCTAACGTATACGGCAAAGGTGGACACCAACCAGGACAAATGTTTATTTGATAATATTTAAGTATTTATTATATTTATGATTCCCCACGAAGCTACTTATCTCGGAGGTATAGGATATGAGGGAATTTGCATGACATAAGCCTCCCTAAGTAATTTGTAATCATTTCCTTTTTACTGATCAATGCCGCGCTGGGCAGGGTAGTGGTAATTGCAGACCGTAGCATTGCGTCGAGAAAGCTGCTGTTAATTCTCGCCCCATGGTATTTAGCTACGCTAGCATGGATGAATATACCGCTATCTGTTGGTTACGATACCTCAATCGTTGCTTACGACATTTGATATTAAAGCTACTATTTTTCCACTCTTTCTAGTAGAGTTGCGGCCTTAAACTCATTCAAAATTTTGAAGCAAAACTACTGGCCGTGAGTTTACGCTGTTACGCAATGTTGCGCAGGTGCGCCAGGGAAGCATTATTGGCGCGATCGATCATTGCTCTCCTCATTTGGCGGATGGACTCACCTAGTTTCACCACTCTCAAGTCTCGGTGTATTGTTGATTTGCCACGCTGAGCAGGCATGTTGACAATCGCATAGTATAGACGAAGATACTACGAGTTCCGAGCTGTTACATCAGAGCTATTCTATTTTGATGGATATAACGCCATCTGTCGGTTCCGATACCATTCAGTAAACATTAACAAACACTATTCAGTTCTGCCAACAGTACCAACAGAACAGCAAAAATTACAGTTTGTAGCGTTCATTAAATAAATCGGGTATACATGAATGTTGCTGATTAAATTTTAATTTGACCTATGTGCTCTGTTAAGCATCCAGTCAGTTAAATCCGGTACAATATTTGCTTAATAAATCAACGCGACTTTTAGTCGGAAATTAGTTGGGCATTCGATGTTGAATATGTATAATAATATAGTAAATTTTTATTACATTTCAAAATGTCCAAGTGTGTTTATATTAATGAAATTAATATCTTATTTCGTGTCAATTAATTTTTATATTTATATAAAATATTTACTGTTTCAATTTGAGGTTTTTTGTCTTCTATTATATACTTTAAAAAGGCTACTATATAATCCAATGGAAGTGGTCCTATCTTGTGCGCTAAAGATTGTAGGTTCAATTCCCGTTATCAGATCGGTCATGGGTGTTAAATATTATTTAAGTATTAAATTTGTGATTCCTCTGTTATCTGATGATCGTAACGCACGTTCTTAAGCGACTTATCTCAGAATTAGCTATTAGATGTTGTATGAAGTACTAGAGGTAAAGAAAGAAAGAAGAAACTAAGAAAGGTAGTCCTTTTCCAACGCTCTCATCTTTTTCCACCAAAAAATAGTAGTGTTAGTAATGCTGTTTAAAAGCAAAAGGGTTGGACAGTAACATTCTGTCGTCTATATATAATTTCTGCCTTTTAAATAGGTTTAAATGTAAGTGTAAATGTTGCAGTTAGAATATTTGTTATAGTGATCCAAATGGAAAAGGTTTTAAGAAAACTTTTTTGTACATTTGACCGCCATCAAAGTAGCTGTAGTATGTCCACTGATAGATAGGCTTCTCCAGGTGTTGTTCTCCATTTGTCACATTGGGCAGGGGTGGTAGCTATTGCTGGTAATGTTGCGGTCTATCCCTATCCTGTTGCGTTGGAGACAACAATCTATTCTGGTACCTTAGTCTGCTGTTACGACAGTTAGTACATGCAAAGGTACTGTTATTTTCTAGCAGTACTACGCGGTGAAACAATGGTATTAAAAAAAAACGGCTATTCATTTGACACATAAGTATAAGTTTCACATGACAGACAAACTATTTATATGTATATATACCTACGAAATCTTCAGATCGGTGCTTTTAATATATACTAATATTATATTTTGCATCAATAGATTAACTGGTAAACCTATAAAAAATGGCTTGCAACCTAGGTTGAACCCTAAGAAGGTTATATGTACTATTGTACCCGAAAAAGTAAGGTACACGGTGGATGCGACGCCTAGAGAATTCCACGTGGAAAGAGTCGCGGGCGGGAAGCTAAGTAATTAATAAAAATGTTTGCTCCCCTGAATATAATAGCTGAACTGTCCCCAAAAGAAAAATATTTACTTGTATTTTACAATATATTTCACTGTTAAAGCACTATCCTGGAGAATGGACAAGATAAAAGGTTTCCCTTGTTTGTTCTCAATCCAGTAATAATTGATTACTTCGTCCGTATCTTTGTGTGTTATAAAAGGCGGTGATTTGGCTCCAAGTTTTTAGAAACAGTCCAAAACATGTTTTTTGTTTTTGGCTTGGATGTGGCGGTGATGGTCGAGCAAAACTAAATTAAAAGTTTATACTAGAATTATCCATTACTGGCACCGCTTAATTTATCGAATAGCTGTTTTTAAAATGTCATCATCATATCAGCAGTAGAAAGACCACTGTTCATAGACCTCCCCTATAAATTGGGAGAATTTGGCCCATAATTGCCGCGCTAGGCAAGCGTGGTGGCAATGACAGAGCGCAACTTCCACGACGGAGATTCTGCCCATCTCTACCCTGTAGTATTTGAATTGCGCTGTTTTATATGGTTACACGGCTATTTGACGGTCCCGGTAGCTCAGTCACCTCTTACGATACCTGATATAGAGGGAGGCACTATTCTACTCCGCCGGTACCACATAGTAAATTTTAAAATTTTAGTTGATATAATAAACTAATAAACTGTAGAATTCCTTACGTAACTAAAATTGTACATTGCTGAGAATAACAATTAAGTTCTTATAGCAAAAAAATAGATAGTAGATTCATTAATATCAAGGCAACCGTAGACTATAAACTGCTGGTCGAAAGCCTTCGCAAATAAGGGAATACTTGGCCATACCTGTCGCGCTGGTCGAGTGTGATGTCAACCGTAGATCGTAACTTCGCGACGGTAATGTTGCTGCATTTGAGCTACGCTGTGTCAGGTGGATATACCGCTATCTGTAGCAGCCTATATATATATAGCCTCGTTATATCACAAGTATATTTCTAGTGCGTTACCAACCTAAATAAATTATGCCACATTACCATATATTTAGTGCTTTGAACTGGTGATTGACCCATATGTTTATTTGCCCCTATAATAAAAAAAAAATTATCATTAGTTCATCATTTAATAGTCATTAGGAACTGGCAGAGTATAGTACCTTCCCTATACTGGGTATCCTAAGAGGCGACTAAGGCGGTATATCTAGCCGAAGCAGTATAGTGTGCTCAAGTGCACAGAGCGGGGATGGGCAGTAGCATCCTCTACGCGAAAGCTTCGGTCTGTGATTGCCAACACGCTTGCCCAGCGCGGAAATTATAAGCAAAATTCCATCTTTTTTGGAGAAGCCTAGGTCCAGCAAGCGGGGACCTGCTGCCTATCCCCAACCTCTCCTATACTGTAACGGATCTGTCGCTTCTGCTATTATTCTACTATGCCGGTACCACACGGCACGATAAAGGCAAATTTATTGATTTATTGGAATTTTATATTTGGAACGATTAAAATATGACAACAACAAATACTGATGTCATCTTAAAATAAAAATGATTATTTACACCAAAAAATGGTTTACCTTCATTTAAATAATTCTATCTCAATAAATAGATATTCTATAACTGCATAAGATCTTAGGGTAATTAACGACTAAAGTATTTATTCAATAAAAAGCTAAGGGAGCAAGGCAAATTGTATGATGACGTAATAAGATCGATGTTCTGATACTTAGAAGTCAAGTAATGTTCATAATTGCTATTAATAATTCACGACCATTTCGTAATGACAGCTGAATCTTGGATTAGCAATGTCAGTTTACAGTACAATGTAACACAGGTAATATCCATAATTGCTTATAATATTTATTATTACTTAACGAGAAGACCAAGACGCAATTTTATAATTCTTTTTTATGCTACAAAATTTGTAAGAAACTTACATTTTGATGCTCGTTAATTAATACAAGGCTATTCGTGTTCGTTACTGCTACAGTGCACCTTCGAGAAAAATAGAAATAAATAAATTCAAACTACATCTACAGACATTGATCTGACTCAAAGATAAGTCGTTAGAGGTTACAGATATCAGACACCAGAGGAATCACAAATATAATATTTAAGTAAGGATTTAGGTATTATTTAGTAGATGTTTGACCTCAGAGAGGATCCAATCTACGACCCTTAGTGCACCAGATATGAATACGTAATAAAAATGCGCAATCAGACTTTGAGAGAACCATTAGAAGTCCACAGCTGGACATTGGCCTCCCCAAGAAAGAGGAAATTCACCCATAATTGCTGCGCTGGGCAAGCGTGTTGCCAATCGCTGAGCGCAACTTTCGCGACAGAGATGTTGCTTCCTATCCCCGCCGTGCTTATTTGATCTATACATACTGGTTCGGATGGGTATGCTTGTAATATGTTAATACTTAATTATATTGTTATAAATTTTATAAATAATACTAAAAGCTAAGGAAGCAAGGTAAGTAAGATTAAAAGTAAGATTAAGATTAAAGTAAATAGAAATCAGTGGGAGATAGGCGTAAGTTAATTAATGGATTTATTAAATTTTAACAAAATATATTATGTATTATAGCTGTTAGTCATTGTGATTAAATAGTTTTTATAGTACATATTAACTGGTAATTATATAATATAACTAAATTGTGTAGATAGAGTGATAAATTGAGCACTTTGTATTATGTAAAATTGCTAGTCAATATAATTGATTATATGTCACAAAATATCAGTACACAAATGACGAAACAATGCTCAAATGCACAGGGCGGGCATAGACAGCAGGAACCCCGTTGCGAAAGCTGCGATTGCCAACACTTGCTTGCCCAGCCCGCCAATTTCAGGTTAACTTCTCTTGGTTTTGGGAAGACCTGTATCCAGCAATGGTTTTCCAATGGCTGATATGATGCTGATAATGAAACGAAATTTGAAAAACTAATCATTTGTAGAAACTTTTTGTTTTGCCAAACAATATTACATTAAAAAGAATCATTCGGCATAACAGATTTCGCGAATGTTTTACTGAGGAAATATATCAACTGATATATTATTTTTTGTGTTTGATAGTCTATTTTTCGTTGTAGTCGCAGTCCTAACCAAACTTTACCACCATTTTATTTTTACCCTATCCATATTATTTGGTGAAATAATACTTTGGCATTGTTAATAAATTTTATCACTTTGTCTAAGTTGAGTAGACATTTAGATAATGGTTGAATAGTATATACCATATCCCAATTTATTAATTTGGCTAAAACATAGCGACTGATTGTCTTTTGTTTTTATAATGCCATTTGCTTTGCATTGGCAATTTTCGTCAGTGATTTATATCTATCGTTGTCACTTTTACAACTTATACCATTATTATAATGCAGATCTAATTTATTTCTATCTATATAAGCGAGGTATTTCCGGGTGTCGTAAGAGATAACTAAGGCATCAGAACCGACAGACGGCGGTATATCCATTCGAACAGTGTAGCTCAAATGCACAGGGCGGGGATAGGCAGTAGCAACCCCGTCGCGGAAGCTACGCACTGCGACAGCCAACAAGCAAGCGGCCCAACGCGGCAATTATGGGCAAATGTCTCCCCTTCGTGGGAAGGCCTAAGTCCAGCAGTGAACTGATGATAAAGAGTTTGCCTACGCCTTTGCGTCACATTCAGTTTTTATATTGTTAAGTTATTGTTTTAAGAATGATTATATTGTATTATGAGTAATGAATGCGTAAATATCACAAAGTATTAGTACCATTACGATATGAACATTATTTAGACTGGCTAAATTGACGTAAAAATATACTACGAAAATGGAAAATAAATCTCCATATTGTTACTATCATATTTTTCCATATTTTTAGACATATATATTTCTTGGTACAAATGTAGTTGTTCTACTTAGTTGTATGACAGATAAAAACACAGAGTATTGACACATAAATGAAATACTCAATTGCCCTAATAAAAATGATTGAACTATAAATTTGGTCTAATACTTCACTCTACACGAGGTTTACGAAGAGTAAAAAATTGCGGACTGCGGCAATGTTTTTCACAGTTTTGATCTCCGAGCGCCTATAAGATTGGATGCATATGTGTCCTCTTTGGCTAACCTTCAACAGCCAGAAATGAAGAGAAGGAACTAAGTTCTAACCACCCCGGCTTGATCCACTAGCGCTCACGAAATGAGATTAAGGAGCAGCAGTATCTAGTTTCGCTCAACTTAATCCATCAATCATTATCATCGTCATCAAAGCAGCCGTACTAAGTCAATATATACCGCCTCAAAAAGGATTATTGTCCGTAATTGCCGTGCTCGGCAAGCGTGACATGTTCTTACATTTACACGTAACATAATGAAACGCTGTCTCCGTACTTTATTTACTGATGCTGCTTCTCTAACTTTATAACCCTATTTCTGATGTACGTTATTATATATATATATATACATATATATATATATAATGGCATAATTATATATATTTTTTTCTGTTTTGTGTAATGGTTGACTGGGAAATAATGCCATCTGGTATTAAGCCCGCCATTTGTACATTTTGTAACATTTTGTGCAATAAAGTAAAATAAATAAATAAAAAATAAATAAATAAAATTACATTTTAACGGCTTAAAAACGCGGATTGATGCAAGAATGGCAAAATATGTCGTCAATATTTATTGTCAATGTTAAAAACGATTGCCGCATGGTAAACAAACGTCGAACAAAAAATGAAGAAAGTTATATAAACCACGTTTAAAAGCCGTTAAAAGTAGTTTTATTACAGACCGTAGCTTAACGACGGGAAACTTACTTCCCCCCTCGCCCTGTTGCATTTAAGCAACACTATTTTAGCTGTACATATGGCAGTACACTCAGATTTTTGGCCAAAGAGATTTAAGGCCACAATTGGCAAGCTGGACAGTACTTGTGGCTATGGTACCGCGTTAGTAGGTGAAAGGTGTCATAAGACTTAGTCAAAAGAACACATAGATTTCTTTAACGTCACCGAATACTACTTAGCAGCATTTTCCTGTAAAATACTGTTAAACTAAAGATGTGTGGAAATAGTTTCCTGAGGAAGTTTCCCGATAGGTCCATAGAATGGGGCTTTTCAAAATGGGTAATGAGGTTTAACAGGATCAACGCGTGAATAATATCTACCGGCAGAGTATTATAGTACCTTCCCTGTACCAGGTATCTTAAGAGGCAACTAAAGTACCGGAATCGACAGATAGCGGTATATCCATCCAAAGTAGTATAGCTTAAATGCAACAGGGTGGAAACGGTCAGCTGCATTCCCGAAACTATACTCTGCGATTGCCACATCGTTTGCCCAGCGAGGCAATCATAGGAAAATTCCTCCTTTTTGGGGAGGCCTATTTCCAATAGTGGACATTTTACTGCTTCTATGATGATAACGATGATGATGATAGGATGCGGTAACTGCTAAATAAATACTCAGAAAATAAAATAAGCTATCACATAAATTAGACAGGTAAAAGACAATAGGCATACAGCGCTCTTTTAGATCATTAACGGCTTTATTTAGTATTTTAATTTTAACGAAAAAAAGGTATTTCTTGAGAACTGAAACGTTGCCGTAAGGTAACCGAAACAGAGAATATAAAAGTAAACGGCTTCAAAACGTGGTTCTTTTATGATATTATGAGATATTATGAGTAGTCAACGCGTAAATGTTATAGCGTTATATTGTTTCACGTATTATATTATAATTGTTTTCAAGTATTTTGATTTAAATATTTTTAAACTTAACCGGTTGAAAATGAGACTAATATGATATCGAAATTACCTTGTAAATGACTCGAGTTCTACATAAAAAATATAACTGAATTGGTAACCTCGGCCTCTTTTGTACTCTTTTTCAAGTTTTGTCATTTTTAGTTTTTAAATTGGAAATCAATAAAGACATATTATTTTCTGTTAAGTATAATTATTTTTTTTAGGACAAGTCCATAAAAAGCCATAGTTCATAAGAATGACATGAGTGGGTTGCCAACTTTGTGACTTGATGGTATTATATCACACTACCTACACAGCTATGCGAACACTGCTGTTTGGCGGTAGAAATAGGTGACAGCAAGATACCCAGGAAATATATAAACATTCTGGTATTGCTAAAAGTTTAAGATAGTTTGTTTTTATTATATCGTATTAAACCTCTGTATCAACAAACTTTGAATGCAGTGCTTGAAATTTTGCATGTAAATTTCTCGAATGATGCAGGCAAGGCGGTAATATGAAAATCACGTGTAGTAGGTACCGCTTGTGTAATGCTCTTTGTGAAACCTTTTTTCCTCCTCTGCAAAAATTTTACTCGTATCTTACTTTTTCTACCTATAAACATTAGCAAATCCTTATTCATACTAGTGAACCAGACAGACTTCCTGTCTTAACTATATTTATAAATTTTGAGATTATAAACTGTGCTATAATCTTTCAGATAGATCAAACTGTATAAATTTAGTAAAAGTAGATTAAAATCGGTTCAATACTTTATATGTACATTCTTGGCAACCACCGTGATACGCAATTTTTATATAAGCTAATTTATTATTTGACTTTTCTCTGTTCCATATTTAACTTGTTTTATTTTTATAATTTCGTGTTCAATTTAATTCAATAATTATTGCAACTGTTCTTGGAGAACTTAAAAAGAATTAAGAAACTCAAAAGCGGTATCGATATCAATCCACGTTTTATTTTTCTCAGATTTAATTATTCTAAATCTTCATTGATATGGTACCTACGTGTGATATATTCCACAACTAACCGTATATAACATCATCATAGCAGCTGCGAAACGTCCAACGAACTGCTGAACGAAAGTATCCTCAAATAAAATAGAATTCTTTTTACAATTGTAATTATTAATTTACTTATGAATTTCAAAATGTTCAAGTAAGACTCCCAATTTTTTCCTCCTTAACGACTCCTTTTTAAAATATGCCTGCTGACTTTAAAAGATAGATTACAAAATACTGCGATAAAAGATCGGTTTGGTGTCACAACATTATCTATGTTGTGACAACAATAGAAAAAAGAATGTTGTGATTGTTTGGACTAGTAAAAAGGATGGATGACAGTAGAATGACTACACAAATAAATAGAGGGGAAGCAAATGGAAGAGTCGGTATAGGAATAGGCGAACATACCTTAACCAGAAAGCAGAGGTATTAAAAAAGGCCAGTTCAAAAGTACCAAATATAAACAAGCGTGTACGAAAGGACTGCTACGAGTAAAAGAAGCGAGATAGTACGAGTATACCAATATCGTAGCAAGTGGAGATCCATAGTTTCTGCCTACCCCCATATGACGCAGGCGTATCATCATCACCATCATCATATCATCCATGAAACGTCCACTGCTGGACATGGGCCTCCCCAAGTAATCTCCAATAGGACCGGTTGTATGCGGCCTGTGCCCAGCGCGATCCTACGGTTTTAGTCAGATAGCTCCCTACGCTGCGCTTGCCGGTACGTGGTCTCCATTCCAGATCCTTACGACTCTATCGGCCATCGGTTCAGCGTACCAAATGCCCTGCCCACTGCCACTTCAACTTACAAATCCTATGTATAATAAGGTATAATCATATGCAAGTAAAAAAAAACTTTCCGGCAATGCTATAAAAGTGCCGGTGTACCGATACAACCTATCCTGAACAACTAATCTCGTTACAATTATAACTGCATACTACTGCAGTTGCTCATTTGTTCCCCTACTAAGGTTCAATTTTAACTTTCAGACTTCTTGTTTTAAGCTTTACGTCGTACAATTATTTATATATTATTGACGGGCCCGATAGCGCAGATGGTAGTGATCCTATCTTGTGTGCCTGGGGTCGTGGGTTCGATTCCCACCCACAACAAATAATATTTGTGTTTGCTCTATATCTGGGTATTCAATAAATGTATTTTAGTATATTGTGATTCCTCTGTTGTCTGGCGTTTGTAACACAAGTGCTTTAAGCGACTTACCACAGAGTCAGGTTAATGTATGACATGTTGTGAGAATTTATTATATTATTATATATTTATTTTATAGGCTAACTGACTTGAAATATATAATTAAAGGCTCACTCCGCATGCAAGAACGTACCGTGTTAAACATAAATATGATTTTAACTAATTAATTAGTTAGCATAAATGGTTATATAAAAACAGTAATATTTTTGATAGTCATGACATTGACATTATTATCTTAAAACTAAAACTTAGTAGGCCATCCTAAGAAAGGGACAATTTGCATTGAAGCGTTATTGCAATTACAGAGCGTCGCTTTAAAATGGGAATGCTGCTGCCTATCCCCACTCTGTTGAATCTGAGATACACTGCTTTGGGTGGATACACCGCCATCTGTCGGTTCCGGTGCCTCAGTCGCTTCTTAAAACATCTGGTACAGGGGGAAGTACTACTCTAAACGGCTACTTATTTGTGTATTATTTTATGTATATTTTTACTTGAAATTATTTCCTGTTGGTTGTTAATCAAATCTAATATAATACATACAGTAAAATAATAAAAAATAAAACTTAGTTGTAATTTTTGAGGAAAATAAATCTTTATTAAATTATGCAAAGCGTAGATTATAAAATTTTTTTTTTTATATAGAATTTAAATAATATTTACAACAGTGATTAAACTGTTTTGTCATGAAGAGTTGCTTTACAAAAAAAAATCCTGTAAAAAGCTATCGTCTTCAAAGTTTCCACCCCATTTACCGTCCGGCTCGTACCCAGGTGAAGAGTGATAAGAAACAACACAACAAACGAGGTGTAGGGGAACCTAATACAAATTTATTGTTCACTAAATTCCTTATTTATCGCATCAAAGATAAATCAGGATTAATACCTTCGAAGCTGATACTTTTACACCGACCAAGTGATTTATTTTTAAAATAACGATTTTATAGCATGTTCACATAGCTGCAAACTTTTATCTTATTTATCATTACATCCACAGTATTATATCATCCTATCAGCCAATCTACGTCCACTCCTGGCCGTAGATCTCCGCAGAAAGGGGGATTTTGCCCATAATTGCCGCGCTAGGCAAGTGTGTCAACAATCGCAAAGCTTAGATTTCGCGTTGAGAATGCTGATAAACACCCCTGGCCTTTGAATTTAAGCTATGTTGTTTTGGATGGATATACAGCTATCTGTCGGTTCCGATACCTCAGTCACCTCTTACGATACCTGTTACAGGAGAGGTACTATTTTACTCTGCTGGTACCCCACGGCACATTTTATACATACATATTTTATATCTTAATTGCAAGGTCATTTTCGTATGAGTCAATATGACACAAAGATCACTTTAAAAAACGACAATTTATGTGAATTTATGAAATTTTTAAATAGGACGGTGCTATACGATTATGAAAAATACTCAACGAGTCGAAAAAAGTCTGTCGACAGCAAGTTTTATTTTACTTTCATAAAAAAAGATATGATTAGGCTAATAAAATATATTTAGGTAATTGTAGATAAAAGCCTCGACAAATACATATGAGATTATAATAAAAAAAGGTTTGTATTCAAGTGAAGGCATACATACACCGCCGTGAGGTACCGGCACAGTATAGTACATCTCTTAGTACAAGGTGTTGTAAGAGGCGATTAAGATAACAGAACCGACATATGGTGGTATATTCATCTGAAATAGTGTAGCTCAAATGTAGAAGATGGGGATGGGCAGCAGCATCGTCGTCGCGCAAAACTGCGCTCTGCGATTGCCAACACGCTTGTCTAGCTCGGCAATTATGGGAAAAATTCCCCCAATCTTGGAGAGGCCATCATTGGAAGTCCACTGCTGGAAATATCTAGCAGTGGACTTCTAATGGCTGTAATGATAATGACGATTAAGGAATACATAGAAACATCTACGAGTTTCCGGCGTCCTATGAACTTTGCTGAATTGTGTAATTAAAAAAATTTTTTTGTCAATCAAAGTCATTAAAAAAATATATTAAAAAAAATACTAATAAGATACCTGAAGATATAACTAATTACGTCTTATTTGATTAAATTTCTCGACCTACTAAAATTTTAATCAAGCCCAATGCATATATTGCTGTAATCTTCAATAGAAACGCTATTTAGCGTGGATGTAGGCAGTGTAGAAATTTACCAGTCGGCTATTGTTTCTACGGTAACCTGACCTAACTATTAAGCTACACATGCTACTATGTCATTATCACTGCTGGAAATGAGCCTCTCCCAGAAAATAATAATTTTGCCCAAAATTGCCACGCTGGGCAAGCGTGTTAGCAATCGCAGAGCGCTGCTATCGCAACGGGGATGCTGCCGCCCAGCTTTGCTTTGTACATTTGAGCTGCACTATTTTACAGCGGTAACGGCAGAGTACAATAGTACCTCCAACTGTACCAGATGTCGTAAGAGACGACTAGGGTACCAGAACCGACAGATGGCGGTATTTCCATCCTCACTGTTGCAGACAATGCAATAGGGTGGAGATGGGCAGCAGCATCCTCAACGCAAAGTAACACTCTGCGATATTACCACACACCACTGTCATGCAGCAGTATTGTGCGAAATAATTATAATTAAGAGTCACTGAAAGTGGAATCTTGAACAAAAAATGTAAACAATTAAGCGAGTTTGTTCTATTTAGTTATTTTTTGACGATTCGAAAGTGTTTGTTAAAGCCTTCTTAAGTAAAGAATATTTTGACTTGATTTTATTTGAACCGCGTTTCAAAGACATAACTTTGGAAGGCTATGAATAGTAGTGGACATGTTGCAGTTGATATAATGATCACAATGATTATATTCAGCTAGCTATATGTATACATTTTTTACGACAAAATTATTATATTACTAGCTGTGCCCGCGACTTCGTCCGCGTGGAATAGTTTTTTGGGTACCATACCTATTTACTTCAAATTATATAAACTTTGAATGTCACGTTTATTTATATCGAATCAATGGCCTGAAAAATAAGTTTTAAGTTTCTAGCTCTAAAAATAGCGATCCATGCAAACAACTTTTCATCCCCCCTTGCAACCCCTGACAACCCTTATTTCGAGTTCAAAAATAGCCTATGTCCTTTCTCAAGGTCTAAAGATTGTCTATGCCAGATTTCATCAAAATCGGTTGAGAGGTTTAACCGGGAAAGCGTAACAGACAGACAGACAGACAGACAGACAGAGTTACTTTCGCATTTATAATATTAGTAGGGATAATTCTATTCATATACTGTTTCGGATCCTGGTAGGGGCGCCAGCTATTGTAAGCTCAGTCTAGCACTAATACAGTTTAATTAAAATGTTTTGTGTTTATTTATGAAATTCATAACAGCAACAATGGGCGTTTGTAAACAAACGAACTCATCTCGGCTTAATCGTTGCCATTTTGCTGTGGAATAAAATCTACACTGGCTATACGGGCCTTTTGTTGTGATAGTATTTATGCCTATTATAACATAGCAGTTTTTATTATTTTTTAAAATGCTGGTTTAATGTTAAAAGACTTAATGAGATCTCTCGTGTTATACGGGTATGCTGTTAGACGTTTAAATTTCATCATCATTTTAGCCATAAGGGGGAATTTTGCCCATAATTGCCGCGCTGGGCAAGCGTGTTGGTAATCGCAGATGGCAACTTTCGCCGCAGATATGGATGCTGTTGCCCATCCCCGCCCTGGGTACATGATCTACACTGTATCGGATAGATATAGCGCCATCGGTCGGTTCTGGTACCTTAGTCGCCTTTTACGATACCTGGTACAAGGGAAGGTACTATGTTACTCTGCCGGTACCTCACGTCTGATTCTAGATCTTAAGTTTGATGAAACTTAGAGTGTAAACAAACATATATTATAACCTGTTAACATATAACTAATAATTTAGAAGTTCATCCTACACAAATATAAATATTTTTTATATTAGATAGCAGATAGAAGTATAAAAATAAGAAAAACAACCTACATAAAATTCAAAATCATACAGGTATCATAAATGGTTATACACGTCTTTGATTAAACGATTACGTTATCATCATATCAGCCATTAGAATTCAACTGTTGGACGTAGAACTACCCAAGAAGGGATTTTTGCCCGAAATTCCCATGTTGGGCAAGCATGTTGGCAATCGCTAAGTCTGTCTTCATAACGGGCATGCTGTTCCCGATTCTGTTACGGGAAGATAAACCCGCCATCTGTTGGTTCTTTTCACTGCCTCTTTAGTAGCATCTTACAATACTAATTAATTTTACTCTACCGGTACCCAATGAATTTGAATAATAATAATTTTGGAGGTAGCTATAATGACGTCAAAGATAAAACATTTCTTTTGCGCTTACATTCTAAAGTAAACGTCATATGTCAAAATATTGTTCATCTTAAAAAGGTCTACAAAAAGTCAGTGATGGTACGATCACATTATGATATTTTATTATTTTATTAACTAATAAATTGTAACAGAAAGAATCAAGAACAAGAATTCGGAAACACATAAGAACAAGAATCCATTCCTACAGGCTATCGTGTATTTAATGATATTAAGTGACTCAAACGCCATGTTTGATCTGATTAAATCTTGGAAACAGAAATTGACGCCATAGACGTATTTATCTAAGGCAAAAGTTGTGCTTGATTCCCCGGTATAATTTGTAAGACCAGGGTAGCTTGAACGCGGAAGAACATAAAGAAAATCTATTACGAGTATATCAATAGTGTAACCGCTAGTCACTCTCATTAACATATCAAGCACAAAATCTAAGGCACTTCTGGCAGAAGTAAAAGGTTTCAGTTTAGAATATAATCAGTGTTTTGTGTAGAAATCAAAGAAAAACTGAATAATTTTTCAATAACAGTCCAGTTTTCTAGATAAGTTGACTGCTAAAATAACTTTGTAATCTCATATAAATGTATGGGATTTTGATGTTTCATTTGCAGTTGTACAGTCATAGTACATATAGCTGTGAGGTAACGGCTGTTTAGAATAGTACCTCCCCCAGTATCAGGTACCGTAAAAGGCGACTAAGGTACCAGAAACGACAGATGACGAAATACACAGGACGGGGATGGGCAGCAGCATCTCCGTCGCAAAAGCTGTGGTCTGCGATTGCGAAATATACTTTATTATAACAATATTATTCGTATTTATGAATCTGTAGCAGCTTTTAATTGAATTGAAAATTATAAACAACTCAACGATCCGAAAACTAAATATAGGAAAAATATAAAAATCTTCATACCCGAGAAATTGTAGTATCATTTGCCGCGTTTATTGTACTTACTAAGATTTTATTTCTACTCTAGCAAAGATAAACAAAGAATAAAGATTCAGTGAGTTGATAAATCTGGTTAAGTTCGTTCAATTCGAGAATTTTATTATTTGCCGTACTGTGCGGCATTACTTGTTTTTACGACAAACGGTCGGTCAAAGAAAGTTCATTGTCCTATTTTGTAAAATAATCATCACAATTAGAATAACAAAACTAGTTTATTAAATAACTTTACAAGACAATCGACCTGCTTATCGTGATTATGAAATCTAATAGATTTATCATGATCATCAATCCAGCCTCTGGAAGTCCTTTGCTAGACATAGGCCTCCCCAAGAAAAATGGTATTTTGTTCATAATTGCCGCGCTGGGCAAGCATGTTGGCAATCGCAGAGAGCAGTTTTCGTGATGGAAATGTTGCTGCCCACCCCCGCCCTGTGCATTTGAGTGACACTGTTTCAGGTGGATATACTGCTATTTATTTATTTATTTAACTTTATTGCACAAAATATTATAAAATGTACAAATAGCGGACTTAATGCCAGATGGAATTATCTCCCAGTGGTGCATACACGTACATCATAAATAGGGTTATAAAGTTAGAGAAGCAGCATCAGTAAATAAAGTACGGAGACAGCGTTTCAGGATAAATTTGTTTGGGGATTGCTTAATATTCAACGGAAGCTCGTTCCAGAGTCGTATAGCTGTCACTGTAAAAAAAAGGTTTGTCAAAAAACTAGAGTGATGAGAAGGATTTAAGAGCGAGAGAGTATTAGAAGAACGGAGATTACGTTCGTGAGAGGAAGATAGGAATTGGAATCTGTCCTTTAAGTAAATCTATGCTATGTGTCGGTTCTGGTACCTCAGTCGCCTCTTACGACACTTAGTACAGGAGAAAGTACTATTCTAATAGATTATATATATGTAATATTTTTAAGCGAACGAAAAATGCCGCAATCTTCTTTGTGCATACGTGAAAATAACAGATATTTTTATTCGACCAGGTCTATAAACAAGCATACAGTCTGCAAGATGGTAACCATCACCGCAGCCTTTAGACGCTCGTAATATTACAAGGGTATCACTGGTGTATTGAAAACCTTATTACTTGAAGATATTGCGTAACATTACTCAGTAATTTCACTGCCTCTCTTATCCTCCAAACCGGACATAGCATTGCGAGAACTGCCATATATGCCATATAGCCAATACTGCAGGATATGTGCAGAAGTTCTATTTTTTACCTCCCTTGTAATAATACCTCCCTCTATACCAGGTGTCGTAAGAGGTGACTAAGGTATCAGAACCAACAGATGGCGGTATATCCATCCGAGATAGTGTAGCTCAAATTAATAAGGTGGGTATGGGCAGCTGCGCTCTGCGATTGCCAATAGGATTGCCCAGCGTGGCAATTACAGGCAAAAGTCCTCCTTTATCGAGAAGGCCTATGTCCAGCAGTAGACTTCCAATGTCTGTAGTAATGATGATAAAAAGTACCCAATTATTAGCCAGTTATTATCGCCTTATACTGCGACCCATACCCACTTAGTTTGAGCTAAGCTATTTAATATAGATCATCAGATGTATCGCCATCTGTCGACTCTCCTCAGTCAACTTAAATTTACTCTGGCAGTATGAAATAACAATTCACACAACATCTCATGACCTGACTACGAGATCAGTCACTTAAAGGACTAGCGTTATGGGTATTACAAATTTAATAATTAAATACACATTTAACACTGATATAGAAAAAACACTAATAGTTAAAAAATAAATATTTGACCTCGGTTCGATAGAACCTAAGAAACTTAGCAGACTAGATAAGAACACTGCCAAATGCATCATCTGCTGTCTAATAGCTTTTAGAATTATCGCAATAAATTTCAAGCACGAAGATTACAGCATTATAAAATGTTTTTTCTTCACACTAATCACATCTCATACAAATTTGACTTACACTCGGCTGGATTTTTCTATTCGCACAATTTTGAATGTTACAGCAATAATAATAACCTACCGCCTTTATGTTGAATGTCAAAGAAATATTTTTCCTTTGAACGTTTGTCGCTTTGTGATTGTATGTGATTATTTGGATCATTTTTTTTTCTTTCATAATTTGCTTTGGAATAATATTAATTCAATAAAAGTAGATTTTCCGATTGATATTATTAAATAAATTCAATTAATTCACACAACTACTTAAAATTGACTAACTCCAAGAAAAGTCGTTTTAAACATTTGTATTACGGACATCAGACGATAGAAAAATCACATATATAATGCTTTGATAGCTATACACAGAAAAAAACATAAGTTTTCATAATATAAATATTTGTCCTGAATAGAGAACGAACCTACGACTCTATTATAGTTATTAGACCAGTTCGACGAATGAACATACAGTCCGCGTGGTAGTAAGCGTCACCGCAGCCTAAAGCTCGTAATATCACGACGATCACCAGCGCGATGCCAACATTGTGACTTGAAGATATTATGTAACATAACCAAGTAATTTCAATGCCTCTGTCACACTATTATAACTCTGACAATGCGAACACTTCTATTTAACGGTAGAATTAGGTAAGAGTGAGGCTTCAGGCTACCTCATGTAAAGGGCTTTAGACGTAGATAGGGACACTATCAAATGTGCTATCGAGCCAATCAATAACGAAGTAAATAAGCCAAGTATTAATTGTGTCCTTTAGTAATATTTAAAAAAAATATATCTACTGCCATTCAACAACATTTTGCACCATATTTAGAGTTCACAGCGATGTATCCCGCTCGTCGGTCTCGCGTAAAACTGCGGGTAGATTTATGAGCTTTTAGCAAAATAACCATTGGAATTTAAAATTTTATGAACATCTGCTATATATAGACTGCACCTGAAGATGAATGTTTGGGTTTTTATGGTCGACTTTTAGACTCATATAAACGTTAATATACTGTGAGGTACCGGCAGAGTAGAATAGTACCTACCACTGCACCAGGTGTCGTAAGAGGCGACTAAGGTACCAGAACCAACAGATGGCGGTATATCCAACCGAAACAGTACATATATGACCAATACGCTTGCCCAGTAAATTTCCCCTTTCTTGGGGAGGCCCCTGTTCAGCAGTAGACTTCCAAAAGACTGTAATGATGATGATGAAACGTTAAAACAACGTAAAACACAATGATCATTATATACTACTAACATTACTAGCTAATCCAACGGAAGTTGTTTTGTCTTGATATCTTTAAGTATATCATAAAACACATATTAAGACTATAAATTAAGATATTAATTATCCTATCTCTTAACTTAAATCAAATCGCACGCAGAAAACAAATTGATTAAAATCGATTCAGTAGCTTAAAAGTCAATTCCGGACAAACACCGTGAGGCTAAACATATCTATATAGACGGGCCCGATGGCGTAGATGTTAGTGATCCTGACTTGTGCATCAGGGGTCGTGGGTTCGATTCCCACCCAGAGCAAATATTTATATGATGATATTTGTGTTTGTTCTGTGCCTGGGTGTTAAATATATGTATTTGAGTAGTATATTTGTGATTCCTCAGTTGTCTGGCATTCGTAACACAAGTGTTTTAAGCGACTTACCACGGATTCAGGTCAATGTATGAAATGTTGTGGGAATTTATTATTATTATTATATAAAGAAAGATGATTACATGGATTTTTATCATCACTATCATAGCAGTCGTAGAACATTCACTGCTGAACAAAAGCGTCTCTAATAAAGGGGGATTTTTGCCTATAATGGTAAAATAAGTGAAAAGCAAGAAATATTTCCATAATTATTTAATATTTTGAAAGTTAAATTTGATTTGTAAATAGTTAATAAAACAAATAACTTCTCTCAGGCTTCCTTTGATCGTAAAGTATTATTAATATAACATTCTAAAGTTGCATTCAATTTCTTAACATCATTTACTATTGCGATGCTCAGAGAAGCGAAACAAAGAGAAAGAGGCAAAAATGGCCGAATAGCGCCCAAGCATTTAAAATCCGGCTACCATTGTTGCGCTGTTCTCTCAATTTATCACAGAGGAGATATACAGCGGCAAAAAGAAGGAGAGATTGCATTCGCGGGCTCGCGCAAGAAACCGCTCACAATTAATGAGCCGTCAACGGTTTTGTTATTTAGCCGGGTTTTTTTGTCAATTAGTTTAGTCTTATTTGATAACTAACATTTCCCGCGACTTTGTCCGCGCCCTAACATTATTGTTGCGTAATTTTAACCGCTTCATCTGCGCATGCAGCGAAAGCTCTGAAAACGTATATTTTTTGCTTGTTTTGCTGCACTTTTGATTGATGTTTCGCTCCTGTTAGTCGTAGCATGATGTTATATAGCCTAAATTACTTCTTATTATATCAGTGATCTGCCAGTAAATACTTTAGGATCGGTCCCGCCATTTCAGATAATACCTCAAACAAATAGTCAGATCTGACAAAATTAAAAAAAATAATCTATTATATCTATACATGCCTGTATACATTTATATGAATTTACTAAAAGTCTTTAATTTTGATATTACTGTTGGGATATTTTAATAAACAATAGTCTTGAATACGATATAGCACGTATTTAATAGATTTAAATCAGAGCAATAGGTGAATGACACGGACACTCATTCGCTCACACACATATTAAAGATATTAGACACAAGCTTACAATAATACTTCGTATATTCTAACAATTACAAACAGACACTCCATTTTTATTTATTTGTATTGACGATATTATTTGTAAATATACTACGGTTTTAGAATTTGTAAATCGATTTGTGTTTTTTGAAAATTAACAGATTTTGACCTATTTTGTATTGTGCTTATAAAAAATATTAAGTTCTTGTTCGGTGTGCCATGACCAGCGTGTACAGCTTTTACAAAAGTTCCTACGAGTACATTATGATAAAATAATTAACATACAAAACAACTAAATCTTAAAATAAAAAATACAGCAGGGCGGGGATGAGCAGCAGCATCTCCGTCTCAGAGGTACGCTCTGAGATAGCCACCAGGTCTGCGGAACACAACAATTATAGGCAAAATCCCCTAGTCTTGAGAAAGCCTACGTTGAGCAATGGAAGTTTGTTTAGTTCTGGTAATGATAGTTTTGATGGTGAATTAATAAAAGAAGAAGTAGAATCCATAATACTTATACCTTTTATAGCAAAGTTTTTTAAAACATAAAATTAATTTTTATAATGGTATGGGATCACCTCGACCCTTGCCGCAGAAGATAGGATTACTCCTTCTCCTCTCCAGCAGTAGACATTCTATGGGTACTGTTGTTTTTGGACATGAATTACATGAATATGAACCCTGATAATTTAAATGTAGTAGTATCCTTTAATATGTGCCGAGGGTCGTTATTTCGAGCCCCACCAAACAAACTTTATATGATTAACATTCTTGTGTCTTCTGAGTGCAAAACATATTTGTGTATTTAAATGTTACATTAGTAATTCCTCTGCGGTTAATATATGACATGTATAAATTTATTTATTTTAGAATTAGGTCGGCTTATAAGATGATCTGTGAATTGGATTAGAGAAAATAATACTGACGAAACTCGTGCCCTGTCAATTGAAAAAAAAAATTATAACTAATAAAACAGGGATCATTGTCAAGTTAAATCAATAAATAGGTGAAGCACATCGTACCAACAATTGAAAGTTGACGGGCCCGATGGCGCAATGGTAGTGATTCTATCCTGTATGCCAAAGATCGTGGGTTCAATCCCCACCCAGGACAAATTTTATTATGATGATATTTATGTTTGTTCTGTGTCTGGATGTTCAGTTCAATCAAATATAATTTATTTAAATAGGCCTCTCATAGGTTCTTTTGAATCGTCAAAAAATGACAAAAAAATATCTATGAGGATAGATTTGCAAATTACAATTTTACAGAAATTACCCTGACAACTGTCTGTTATAGGTAATTGAGTTTTCTTTTTTATTTCAAGTCTATCGGCACCAGACGAGTCTTATATTAAGTTTATAGCAGGTTCACTACGTGAGCCACCAGTAAAGATCCTGCATGAAAAACGGATGGTGATAAGGGTTCCAATAACAACTAAAGGTAGGTATTATTGGAACCCATACCGGTGTCGGCGTTAACAACCCGTTGTCTAAATAGTAGACGTTAGCAATTTAATTTAACTCCAAGCAGTTTTATCTTTAATATATCAAGCAGTAAAAAATGTAAGCAATAAGTTTATCTTTTAGTTCTTGAATTTAGAATATTTGTAATTGTACTTGGGATTTTATTATAAAATCTGATATTATTTACCCCGTACAAATTATTTTTTGTTTGAGTCTAGCAATATTATACTTAATTCTAGTATTATTGTTAGGTATGTCACTATTTTTTTTTAATCAGTTTAGCATTTTTGTAGATATACTATTTCTTGACTTTTATAGAATTGAACTTTTATAGACATATTGAACTGTGTTCAGTTATTATTTTGATATCTATGAATTTCCTGCAAAGCAATTTTTAAAGCACTCAAATAGCTCCGTTCTGCATAATAAAAATAGCATTTATGCCGGCAGTAAAATACCATATGATATAGCGCTGAAATAAACTACCCCAGCAGTTTCTATGTCTGTTAATTGACGGATTTTCTAAATTCTTTACTTTATGTTAATGATTTACTGTGTTTCGCAAAAGCCACAGAACTAAGTCTACTCAAGAGATTCACCATATAAGGTCTTCATAGCAATTTATCATCTAATGTTATACCCAAAAATACAGTAGATTTGACCAGCTCCAATCCCTTTCTTAATTTTTAACAATAATATTCATCCTCATTTGTAACAATAATAAAAGAAAAATAAAATAAAATAATAAAAGAAAATATTAAAAGTATGTACTTAAGTATTACATTTATAAATCCTCTGTTGTCTGATGTCCATACCACAAGTGCATTAAGCTACTTATCTCGGAGTTAGGTCAACGTATGAGTAATATAAACGCTATTAAATACCGGCCTCCCTAAGAAAGGGAAATATTGCACAGTGCAATACTTTTCGACGGAGATCTTCATATCAACCATAGAAAGTCCACTGTTAGACATAGGTTTCCCTAAGGAGTTTTGCCCATAATTGCCGCACTGGGCAAGACAAGACAATCGCAGAGCGCAACTATCGCGATAAAGATGCTGCTGTCTATCCCCATCATGTGCATTTAAACTACACTGTCCCGAATGGGATGGATTATTAACGTACTAAATATATTTGGTATATAAAACAACCTTAATCATAAAACGTGAAAGCCTCCAACGCTAAACTAATGAAAATCAAAATGATAGCAATTATAGCGCTATGTGACCCTTGTCAGGCAAGTTTTAATAGGGTGCGAAGCGAACAAACCGACCAACAGTCTGAAATAGATCCCCCATTAGACCTAAGCTAACTTAACTTCTCACCTTGTAACTGTTTTATTTAAAAAATAAGTTATGACATTTTTTTTGTAACTTCGACAATAAACATTTTGTTGCCACCATTTTCATTACTTACGACTTTATTCTCTGATGAAGTCGCGTTTTTTTATATTTAAAGAGTAAACGATCCAAAAAGCTTCTAAATATTAAATAGTGAGAATCGCTCATGGACGCCTGCAACACTGAAGGAATCATAGGAATCATAATATCGCGTGTTGATATGAGATAGATTTTATACAAAGGTCGTCTGCATTGGTACCTCAATACCACCTAGTTCTACCGCCAAATAGATTTGAAGGGTGAGGGAGGTGGTGAAATTACTGACCAGTGTGGCATAATATTTTTAAGGCAACGTGGTAGAGATATCCTTGATATTAGGAGCATCTATAGACTGCGGTAACGCTTACTTTCACGCGGATTGTATGCTTGTTTGTCGACTTGGTCTAATAATATATATATATATGAGCTTTATTATAGAAAAGTTTCTATAAGATTTGTTGCATACTTTTAAGGGGGTTAAATATCCTCATAAACTTTATCATTATGGTTGGTAACCAGCAGGCAAGCAAGCAGGCAAGCAAACAGGCAAGTTTGCACATTTCTCTGCTTGTCTATATGGCGTTTATACGTTATATGCATGACGGGCCCAATGGCACAGATGGTAGTGACCTCATACGCCAAAAGTGATGCATTTGATACCCACCCAGGGCAAATATGTTTGTTATGTGTTTGGATGTCTAATATATGTATTTAAGTAGTAGTGTAAGTAAGTTTATTAATGATTCATCTTGTCTGGTATCCGTAACACAAGTACCTAAAGGGACTTACCATGGAGTCAGGTCAATATATGAGATATTGTAGGAATTTACCATAATTATTTGGTTATATTTTTCGCCTTGAAGGCCAATGACACTCGTCGTCGGCAACGTCGTTGGTAACGCGGGCAAGGCCAAGCGATAGTAGCGGAAAAATTAAGTTTTAGTTGAAAATATACCGAAGAATCTGGAAGGGAAAGGAATTTTCATGTTATGCGACAGGAGTTTCGTATAATGGCTTTTTGAAGAAGATAGAGGCTTTAGGATTATGTTTTGGGTAGTAGTCCTGTTGAAGACAAAACTATTGGTACTAATATGTACTGTTTTCGCTTTCCACGGAGATTGGAGTTCGACTTATTATTATATTATTTTAAATAGAATCTTTTCTAACCTAATTTTAAGACAACTATTTTATTTGTCATTTTTCCACACCATTCCAGCTATATGTGCTTGATATACCTCTAATAACCAATACTAATATAATATTTAGAAAATAGAAATAATCACTTTTCTGATGTCTATTTGTGATATAAGAATAGCAACGTTTCGTATATATATATTCTCATATGTCACAACCGCCGTAGAAAGTCTATTGCTGGACATAGTAAGTAAGGGTCTCTCTAAGTAAGGGTGATTTTTCCCATGGTGATAATCCTAGAGCAAAGATTTGCTACGGGGATTCTGCTACCTATCCCTGACCTATTTTAATTAAGTTGCGTTGTTTCGGATAGATATACGCTTTCTGTTGTTTCCGGTACCTTAGTTACTTCTTACGACCTCTGGTTCTTCATGGCACGTATATTCATTGCGTATAAAAGAAAACAATTTTAGGAAACGTTTTTCGCTCATGTATCAAAAGTCAAAGCATACGCTTTTACTCGCACAAACCTAATGCTAATAGTAACTCGTAGTAAGTAAGTAAGTAAGTGTATTAAATTTATATGTGTAACCAATATAACTATATAACTACGACACCTGGTACTCCAACAGTACCCGTCGAGGCGATTAAGGTCCCGAAACCGGATTCGGTATACCTATTGCAAAACAGTAACAGCTTAAATACTACAGGGTGAGGATGGGCATCCTCTTTGCGAAGTTGCGCTTTAGAATTGCCACCTCGTCTAGCCAGCGCGACAATCATGGGCAAAAATACCCCTATATTGGGGAGGCCTATGTCCAATAGTGGATTTTCTATGGCTGATGATCAAATTGAAAAAACCGAAGCCACGTACAGCGGAGTATAATAACATTAAATTGCACCATCTTGATTTTTACAAGCCCCCAAAGATTCTTTATGAAAATTTCCAAGAGTTTTAACGAATTGAATCCATACATTAATTTTAATTACCGGACTTCAAAAGCAGGAAGTTTATTAGATGAGACACAAGAACGTCGGAGCAATTTGATGAGTCCGTACAAATCTGCGTTTTCATTTAAGTGTTTTTTTGCTCGGGCGACATTCTCTTTGAGAAATAATTGTTTGTACTAGAATAGACGGTTTTAATGGCGAGATCTTGACGGTTTTATGACTCCGGTATCAATGTCACCTCGTACGTAACCCGATAAAAAGACGTCTCGTCATCAACATCATACCTGTATCATAGCTGTAAAACACCCACTGCTGGAAGTATGTTTTACCAAAAAAGGAGGAATTTCCTCATAAATGCCGTGCTGAGCAAACGCAGTAGCAATGGCAGAGCGTAGCTTCGCGGTGAGAATGCTGTTGCCCATTCGCGCTATTTTGTGTTTGAGCTACGCTCTTTTGGGTATACCGCCATCTGTTGGTATATCCGTTGGTAGGTACCGGCAACCTCAGTTGCCGCTTATGAGTAGTACCGGCAGAGCAGAATAGTGCTATTTTACTCTGCCGGTATCACGCCATGTACCGGTACTATTTTGCTGTGGCAAGTTTTACTGGAATATACTTGTAATTAACAATACATGAACATTACTCATCCAGTAATTTCGGGATTGATAGAAACTTGCATAATCAAATGTGTTACTGCAAACTGCTGTCAAAATATTTTTTCTGGTATATTTTTTAATTTAATTGACAATAATTAAAATTTAAATCAGTTTGGAAAATCGTCTGAAGCGCATAAAGCGTCTCGGTCTCCCGCAAAATCAATTATTCAACTTACCTATTTGAAACCACTTCCTTTGTTCATAAAGCAGACCAAACAACGTAGACAAACATCAAAATAGCTGCTATTATTATTATAATCTAAGGAATCCTTTAAAACGTAAATCGAGTCTGTTTATTTTGACTGCTGAATACTTAATAGAAGCTATTACCATCTCAAGGGAATAATTATTTGAAACGGAGCCTTAGATTTGTTCGATTCGAGTCCAAGTTTTAATTAGAAGGCTACGCAAACTTAGATTAGTTGTACCTTTCTTAGTCAAACATTGAAATCCTTTTAAAGCTAAGAGTTAAGATCTACTTATGCCGATTACGCATATGACATAAATTGCAGCATATAAATTAAATGAGGGTTTATGGTAAGGGTCAATGACCTGAACCTCTACTGTAGGAAGTTGGTAAGTCAATAAAACACTTAAAAATATATAATTTACTCTTTAAAATAGATTAAAGCAGTAAGAAACACCAGAAGCACACGTCGCCCAGCGGATTAGTATGTTGATCTAGCAATGGGCAGGGCACATATTATTCTGAACTCACGGCTGATGAGATCATGACCTAATACCGGCAAGTGCAGTTTAGGTTAGCCTAACTGATCTAATGAGAATTGTTTTATTACCATGGTTAAAAGCAGTAGTAGTAATATGAATTTAATGAGCTTTAACGGTGAAGGACAATGACTTAAACCTCTACTGTGAGACGATAGAGATGCACGCACTTTAATATATGAGGGAAATAAACAGAGAAATTGGACTTGACAATACACAGAAACCTTTAAAAATATATACGTTACTCATTAAAAACAAATTGGTTTTTAGAGCAGTAAGAAATACAATAGTCACACGAAGCCCAGTGGACTAGTAAGTTAATGTAGCGATGGGCACATGGGCCGATGGAACCGTGACTACATATTGGCAAGTGCCGTAGTAGGTCAACCAACTGATCTAATTAGGACCTTTTTAATACAATGATTAAAAGCAACATAAAACTTATATTATCAGTATATTTGGAAGGCTTATGTCTAACAGTGAACATTCCATATTGATTTATATGATCGCAGGCTAATATGGGAGAGAAGTAGAGATGGAGAGAAGTTTTTCAATTACCATTATTATTACTATTAGTTACTACCTCCTTCCCACAGGATTATTCCTTATTTTTAATTAAGATATTTTTAAAAAAGGAAGATATAAATTATTTTTGTGTTACATAGTATTGTGCAGAGTACATATGGATCATACCCTGCTCGCTTAACTGTCTCTGTGGGAGTGCCGTCGTTTGTAGGGTCATCCCAGGTTGAGTGGCATGATGGCAGGGATATACATATCCGCATGTCAATTACATATGAAATGTAAATTGGTTTATTTGTCTTTTTCTGATGATTACCATTTAGATACCTATTCTGCATTATTATTAAAACAAAACATTTGAGGCTATCAACTGTTTTGTTTTAAGACAAAGGTTTTGTAAGCGCTGTCGTTGATGGAGGTTTCGTTAACCTAACAAGGTGTCACAGTGACTTCATCACCATCAGTTTTTCTTGCAGGCTCTATTCTGATGAATCGCGTAATAAACTTGCAGTAAATTTTGTTGTAAGACACGTCCGGTAATGGCAGTCTAGTACTAAGGTAGGCTTTCTGCACGATGACAGATGTGGTATAGTATTTAAAGGCAGTAGTATGATTGTATTTTACTATGACTATTCAAAAGTGCCTATTAGGCCTTAATGAATAAAAATATTTTGTTTTGATTTGAATTCTGAAAATACTGGACTAATAAACAAAGATTTTAGACTAGAATTATATTATGATGTTAAGAGCCAGTGATTATTCACAAAAGTCAACTCATTTTGGATTAAACCTAATAAATTATAAAGAAATTGGCAAATATAATAATTGTGTATAGCAGATGTCATCATTATAACAGTTGTAAAACGGCCACTGATTGATATAGGCCTCTCCGAGAAAAAGGCAATTTTGCCCATATATGATGTTGCTTCGCGACGGGAATACTGAAATCCAACCCTGCTCTATGGTGTTTCGATAGGTTCCCTTCTGTCAGTTCCAGAAACTAAGCCCAAAAAAAAACGCACGAAACTTAGCACAGGGTACTTACTACTACGCCTGTACCCCACAGCACAAATATAATTATTTATCAGCATAAGATTAGGACTTTTTTTTAGCTTACTGTCCAATATGACGCGTATTGACATACTTTATAGTACAACCTTACCTGGTTTGATATCTTTGTTTTGATATTTGACAAAGGCATCTGAAACTACACAAAGCTCTGACAATTTGAGACACACATATTGTGAGACACGCTAACTATTTCATACCACATTATTGGCACCAAGTCAATGATTAGTACAATTGGCAGCGCGAAAACTGAGTTAGTGATCACAAAGAAGCTTTGTTATAAGGTTTTCGACAGTATAGTGTTGTCTGTTATTTAGCTTCTGATTTGAAGAAACTTTATTTCATATGGCTAAGGGGTTTATCCATTCCAATCCTGAACCTTATTACGTAAAACCTAAAAGTGAAAACCGACAAACAATTGATTCGTAACTTCGTCAATTCTGAACAAGTACGAATCATCATCATTCCAGCCGTTAGAAGTCCATTGGACATAGGCCTCGCGGAGTGAGGAGGTTGTTTTCTCATAATTATCGCGCTGGACAAGCGTGTTGGCAATCGCAGAGCGAAGATTACACGATGGGGATGCTGCTGTCTATCCCGCCCTGTGCATTTCAGCTGCACTGTTCAGGATGGATATACCGCCACCTGACGTTTTTGGTACCTTAGTCGCCTCTTACGACACCTGGTGCTGGGGGAGGTACTATACTACGCTGCCGGCACGCCACGGTACGCATACTTAGCTTATTACAGTAAGATCTCAAGTGGCCGAACAAAAGTTTATGGATTATTTATAGACCGCAACGTAGGTCGTTGCATTGTTGTAATAGCTTTTTTACAGACATTATTAAAGAAATTAAAAAGACAGACTTAATTTATTATTAATGATAACTTTTATATATATTGATTGAATCTCTAATGCAGCTAAATACTTGTTTATTCAATTAGGGAACCATCATGCACTAATGCCGTGAGGTAATGGCAGAATAGAACAGTACCTCCCACTGCACCAAGTGTCGTAAGAGGTGACTAAGATACCATAACTGTAAGATGGTGGTATATCCATCCGAAACAGTTTACGTTATACCACTGATATGATGTCAATAGCGCCTCCTAATATTATCAATCTTTTTAAATGTTATTATTGTAATAATTTACTTCTTATATTATATATATTCCAATAGATATAACACAAGAACTTCACAAAAACATGGATAGTTAGGCGGCTTTATCGCCGATAGCATTTTCCTACAGACAACCTGTGGAAGGTAAATGTTGAAAGCTGTTGGAAATTTAACACTTTCAGCTTCCAAAGGTTTAATATATAGAATATGATAACTTTTCAAATACTTTCCGGTCATAAATTTAATCGGGACCTAGTCCGAAACCCGATTGAATTGTAATTACATTGTTAAACACGCTACACCGACCAAACACCAACTTTAACACCAATAGCAATATCCTCCTAGATGGTAAAAGATCTAAAAGTTTCCATCGGCTTTTTACGCTTTTACCATCCAAAGGTTTAATATAAATAAGCACTTTTAAATATTTTCCGGTTATAAATCTAACCGTGACCTCGTCCAAAGTCCGATTGAATTATCATCCAAATGTAATACACGCTACACTAAATACTGAATAACGTTACAACTAACAATAATGTAATAACTTAGCAAGAAAAACTCCGTTGTCACAGTCGAAGAGATTCTTTCAGAACGTATTTAGTGGGGTCATTAGTATTCCAAACAACAATGGCGATATATTGTGACCCGTCTCTGCACCAATCAGGCGGATACCAACTTATCCAATAACATGGGGCGGTTGTATTCTGGATGTGAAATACTTTACGTACGACTAGCGTTACGAGAGAACGCACACGAGAGTTATAATAATAATAATAACTTTATTCAACAACAAAAGGCAACTTCAACTAAAATACATTATGATACTTAGGTACCTAAACTAGGTCTAGCCTGTTCTTATAGGCACCTAAATGTTAATGATATTGTTAATGATATTAGGTACTGATGTTTAGATTTGCTTTTTATTTTGTATTTTTTGTAAATATAAGTATTACTTACGTCGTCATTACAACCATTAGAAGTCCACTGCTGGACACAGGCCTCCCCAAGAAAGAGGGATTATTACCAATAATTGCCGCTATTTTAGAGATGAAATGTTAAAGGAAGATGGTAGTGATCCTATTGTTTGCGCAAAGATTCATGGGTTCAATCCCCACCCAGGACAAACATTTATATTTGTGTTTGTAATGATATTTATGTTTGTTCTGAGTCTGGGTGTAAAAAATACCCACTCTCCCCTATTTAAGTATTATAAGTGTGACTCTGTTGTCTGATATCCGTTACACAAGTGCTTTAACTGACTTAGCTCCGAGTCAGGCCATTGTATAGTCAGATGTGGTGTTAATCTTCCCCGACAGTTATTTATGGCTATATATATATATATATATATATATATATGTTCTTATATATGTTTTGTTTGTATTTTTATTAATGAAGGATGGGCAACAGTACGTACTCTGATTCCCATCACGCTTGCCCAGCGTGGCAATGCCTTGGGTAGGCCTGTGTCCATCAGTGGACTTCCAGTGGCTGATATTAGTCTAAAGTAAATGTTATGTAGATTTGTAGACTTATTATGTAAATTTCATAAAAATAATGTTACAGTATGTTCAAGTCTGTGTGTTTGTAAACTTCGTCAAGTTACGCTTGCTACACCGAGTGCCGAGCGTGACCTTCCATAATACGTCCGTCAAAGACATACCATTCTCAGTCGGTCCACGTATCCCTTTCGATAGAAACCTTACGTTATTAATATCGGGTTTTATTTTTTCATTAAATCCGACCTCTTTTATTTATTTTCATATAATACGTTGCCTACTCCAAATGTTCGCCTCGGGCATAAGTAATTGATCTCTACACGAACAACCCAGACTATATTTTGGCGGAGTGGTGGTGTTTTATCATGAATTCGGCAAAATATAAACATGTTTAAGAATTCGATAATACTCGTATATCGTCTGTGGCAGATTTGGTATGTTGTCTCTTTAACGTTGTTGAACGAATGAATATTTTTTTTCTGGCTATTTCAATTTAGAGTTATTAGTCTTGCTATATTACTAGTGATGTAAAAACTTATTTTATCAAGACTGAAAAAAAATAAGCATTCTATTTTATAACTAACTTTTGTTTTATTTTTTTTATGAATATCTCTCACTGTCTTTTTTTCGGATAATAGACACCAATATGTATTTTTTTAAATAGTGTTTTCGATCTAGTTATTTACTATGCACCGTAAGGTATAGGCAGAGTAGAATAGTATCTCCCTGTATCAGGTGTCGTAAGAGGCGACTAAGATACCTGAACCGACAGATGGCGGTATATTCCTCCTAAACAGTTTAGCTCAAATGAAAAAGGCGGGTATGGGCGCAGCATCCCCGTTACAAAAGCTGCGCTCTACGATTACCAACACGCTTGCCCAGCACGGCAATTATGGGCAATATTCCCCCTATATTGGGGGGGCTTATGTCCAGCAGTGAACTTCCAATAGCTGTAATGATAATATACTATCTACTAGTTTATTTGAATTGATATAAATTTGTAAGATTACGGTAAGACATACCTATAAAATGATATGAATTAAAATGTATTTTTATTGATGACAACCTCAGTACTTATAGACATAGAAAGAACGAATAATGCCTATGAAATTTCTTTTTTCCGGCTGTATGCCTGGACTTCTGTAAACGGCTTTAAAGTTTATTTATTTCTATAATTGCTTGTTTGTCATTTAGATTAATTAAATCAACTATTTTGAAAACATTAAAAGCTGTTTTATTATGAGTAATGAACACTTTTACACATACAGACAGCGGTAGCAAGATATACTTCTCTCTAGTGTCTTGCGTTGCAGTGTAAATGATTTAGATTTTCTCTATAAACTGTCACCTTTATTGCAAGAAACAAAAAGAGTTTTACAATCACAGCAACTCCAATCTACTGCCAACGATTCTGACATCACCAGGGCGCAGATTTCAAAACGAAGCGTTGGCAGATCCTAAACCAACATGAGCCACTGAGTCAGTCTCAATTGAAGAGGCGAACCGTTTTCAACTCTAACACCCTCTCATTAAGGTCTACGGCACGAGCCCCTGACTATTTGTAGGAATAAACAAGAATTTCTTACGTGTTCAGAAGTCTATTTCAGTTTACGCTTCGTTACACGCCTTTCGCGGTCGGATTTTTTTTTACGCCTGGCGTGTTTATATGTGATGAAGTAGCATTTAATTTGCTATGAATTCTTGTTATTACATATTACTTGCCTCCTTTGATTTTTGTCGTCACGTGTATTTAATGTTTAAGTTCTGTCTGTGTTTGATCAAGTAAAATTAATATGTCAACAAGAAGATTGTTTACAATGTAAAAATAAGAACTTATTACTATTTATTTAATAAATCATCATTATCAACTTCATATCAACCATTAAATGTCTAATGCTAGACATAAATTCCCGCAGTGGTTTATAATCAAGTTGGAGTTTTGCCCAATAATTGCCGCGCTAAGTAGTCATGATGACAAAATCAAAGAGTAACTTTGCAACGAGGATGCCGTTGCCCATTTCCACCCTATTCCATTGGAGCCACATTAATAAGGATGAGTATAATATCCATCATGAGCCGGTTCTGGTGACCCTGAGTCACCCCAGTAGAATAACACCTACCTCTGTACGAGATGTCGTAAGTGGCGACTGGTACTGTATCCGGTTGATGGTGGACCAAGACATGGATACTCGTATATATTTTTTGTAAGTATTTGTGATTCCTCGATTGTCAGCACTTTTATTTGCTTTATTGTAAAAGAAATATTTCATTACAATTATCAAATTGATAGTTTTTCATCGCAATAAATATGGTATGATATAATATAAAATTGAAAAGATTGATAAAATGGAAATAGTTTTTATAAGCAAACTATTTTTTAGACATACAAAAGAAAGTTAAATCTATGGTTTCAATTTATCGTAAGTTACAGCTATATATAGTTATATATAGCTTTGTGTTTTAATTTTATTTTACGATGTTGTATATTCTTAGAATTAAATTTCAAGATTATTTACAACACTTGGCACACAATCAGATATCTTTTTTTTTTGTCGAAAAAGTCAACAAAAACGCATTTGCATTTGGCCCTCTTTTTCTTGTTTATGTGATGTAATTCATTTATTTAAATGATTGCACAAAATAGGACTAAATGTACAAATGGCAGACTTAATGCCAACTGGCTGTTGCAGAAAATATAGGACTGGTTGTATGCGGCCTGTATCCAGCGTGATCCTGCGGTTTTAGTCAGATCGTCTGACCATCTTGCGCGTGGACGCCCCACGCTGCGCTTGCCGGTACGAGTTTTCCATTCCAGAACCTTGTGACTCCATCGGCCATCGGCTCTGCGTACCAAATGCCATGCCCACTGACAATTCAACTTACTAATCCGCTAATTTAAATAAATAAAGTACATCAAAAATATATTGTTCAAGAAGTAAAGTCAGCAGAGAAAGCACGAAGAAAGCGTTTTCGAATTAATTAGTTGGAGAATAGTTAAATATTGAACAGAAACACATTCCAGAGTAGTATAGCTGTCACTGTAAAATACTTTTTTAAAAAACAAAAAATATAGGGAGGAGTTAAAAGCGAGGGAGTATTAAAAGGAACGGAGATTAAGTTCGTGAAAGGAAGAGGGGAATTGAAATCTGTTTTTTAATTTTTGGTGCGTGCGAATGAAAAATATTGAAAATAATGTGGTTAAAACAATTTGAAGTAGGTTATATATTACACAAGTTTTTTACAGTAATTTCATTAACTTATACAGAGGTCTTATTGGTTATTGTTTAAATCATTTGTTGATCATAAGTTAAAATCACATAATTTAAAAACTAAGCAGGCTTTAATATAATGCCATTGAATTTTCAAGCAAGCTTCAAATAACTTAATTTTTTATTTAACTCTCTTATTAGTTTGAGGGCAAGACGTTGAACGTCTGATCGCCATTCGTCTAGTCTAGACTATGTTGATTTTGGGTATGCTTTTATTTTATTTGAAGTGTAATTAACTACTCTTCAGACTTCAGTCTTAAGCACTTAAATGTTAATTTTGTTGAATATCACTCAAGACGGCATACCATTAATTACTTTAGAAAATAGAAATACATAGTTGAGATTGTGTCTATATAAAAAAAAGTTGAATCGAACCTCATTTTATATTTATTCTCATAGTTTGAATATTGCAAACTGCATTGCTGGCAGTACCTTTCTTTCTATAAATGTGTTATATGATACGTCCTTCAGTTCTGAAGCATTTTTTTTGCAAGGCATTACCAAATTTCATGAATCCTTGTACTTTACTAATACTATAATCCTCCTTGGTTTTGATACTTACTAATATAGTTAAAAATAGAGACACATATTTTTAAATATTAAGCTTCTACTTAAGGTAGACCTCATACAAAACTGGGGAGAAGTCTGAGGTCTGAGAAGCCTCTCTCAGCCGAACTAATGTGTCAAAAATAATGTGACATTATATATTCACAACCGCATGCTTGTACGTCAACGAGTTTTTAATATTATATAAAGAAATAAATTACAAGATTTCTTCATATCTGCTGTAAGACATGCGTTGAGGAACATTTCATTACTTCATATGAGGTAGATTTCATAAAAAAAAACCTCTACAGTGGTACTTCACTCTCATCTATTTCTACCGCCAAATAGCAATGTTTGCATTGCAGTATTCCGTATTTGCTATTGGACGGGTGAGAAAGTTAGTGAAATTACTGGGCAATGTGACATATTATCTTCAAGTCACAAGATAGACAACGCGCTAGTGTTTCCGAGGGTCTATAGGCTGTGGTGACGCTTACTATCACGCGGACTGTATGCTTGTTTGTTAATCTGGTCTATTAAAAAAACTCATTATGATTACTTTATAATGGTATCACGAGACAGCCAGCGTCTATGTGGACAATGGAAAAATATACAAAAATAAAATCTAAAGTACGAATTTTAGTTATTATTTTTCAACTTAATGTTTTACAATATAATATCATAAGAATATTGACGCGTCGGAACCTGTCTTAAACACCAAGACGTGGGTTCGATTCTCCTTTCATTATCTATGATTATCTATGATTTTTCTGTTTAGTTATGTTAAATATATATTTAACTATTATATTTGTGACTCCTCTATAGTCTGGTATTTGTAACACAAGCGACATGTCTCGGAATTTGGTCAATATGTGAGATGCCGTGAATTGCAAATTTTGAAATATCACCTTATTTACAACATGTCCTAAGGGCCAGGCATGACTAAAGATACTTACTCATATGAACAACACTCTACAACAGGTAAAATTAACAAGTTAAAGTGAAATTAAAAATGCTACGAAGCATGGTTTCGTTCTAATAAAATTCGCCAAATTAATTAATCCTTAGATGATTCCTTGTAATGAAAAGGGTAGGCATTAAGAGATTAATTCGCGAAAGAATCCCGAGGGACTTTTTGTATAGAAGATCTTATTTATTTCTAAGTGGACTCTGTGTTTGGTTTATGTTAAAGGCGGAAATGTGAAAGGAGGAGAGAATTTTTTACTATTAAATAAAAATATGTTCCAGTCATTTGGTCACATCATTTGGCATGAATTTTTAGTGTGAAGTTTCAGAAATGCTATAATAAAATATACACAATTTTCTACATCTCATTCATTGACCTGATTTCGGGATAAGTCTCATAGAACACTTGTGCTACATACGTCATATAACAGAGAAGTTATAAATTTTAGAGAACAAACATTTACATTTAGCAATAGTTAGTGGTAATACGAGGGAAGAATGGGTTGGACGGCTGCCTCTGAATGGAGGTATCTTGAAGATTCGAAGATTTTGCTTTATAAGAAGCTGAATCTGAAGTCTGAGCTTTGTATGATGAAAGAAAAACTAATATCTGTGTTAATCATGTGTAAATCATCAGTGGTAATAACTGGTGTATAATATCGAGAAGTCAGAATTACATCTATATTTCTAACTTTACACAGGTGTTCGTTATCAAGTAGTTTGAAATGTTGAAAAATAGATACAAAATTCCATAATATTGGATTGACTAAAACTGTATACCGCAGCATACAGCTAGACTTCTGGAACCTTCATGAGTTGTAGAAGACCAGCAGAAGACTTAATCAGCTGATATAATAATGATAAAATATGTAAATCCACATCTTAGCACCATTACAAGACTTGCCCAATGGCACATATGGCGATTGTATTTTATACGCCAAGGGTCGTGGGGTCGATACCCATGCAGGACAAACATTTGTTTGATAATAATAATATAATTTTTATTGTACATATACATTTACAGAGGACTTTGAATTTCCGTCTCTTCCAGGTAACTTTTGGATGGACATATGTAAGAAAAAAATATCCTCTATCTTTATCTTTTTCGTGTCTGGGTGTTAAAACAAGAACTATAAACGAATACTTTGGAGATGTTGTATGTTATAATGGTATAATAATAATTGTAAAACATTATGCTTTTAAATATATTGTATTATAAAGAAAGCTTTTACATTTGGACCGCGCGTGCTGATTTGAAAATTTGGTCCGTCGGCGATACAGTAAAATTTTATTATAGGCACACTTTATTTTAGCACCTTACTTTAGTTATTCTCTTTCTAATTAATATAAAAAAGATTTTTTTTTCATATGAATGCTTCCTAAGAAATACTTCATGATAAAACAATTATAGTTTGTACCCAATTCCTTGAACTAATATGTACAAGTAAGGATTTTAGAATATTATCCGTAATATGTAATAGCGAAAAATTAAACAAGCCATATTATCTCGATAAACTGAATTAAAAAAAAAATCTTGCCGCATAAATTTTAGATTATTTAGAAGAAATTCAATTGAATAATAGTAAAACAATTGATTTAACTATAATCACTCGAGAAGAGACAATTATTGTATCACTCAAATTCCCCTTATCCTTTATACATTACCTGGTAATTTTCAAATATAAACATATTTTTCTAAAATATGCGAGACCTGAAAACAAAACTTCATACACTGAAAACTACCATGATGCTACTTGAACATCACATCATTGTTATCACTGAATCATATCTATATCACACCGTCAGCGATGCTGAGATAGTTGCCGACGGCTGGAGAATTATACGCCGTGGTCGTATTCTTGAATAGGAGGAGTTATGTTGGTGACCTGATCTAATTTTACGATGTACCGCTTAAATGACTGAAAATTTTGCCTGGAGAAGATCTCTGTGCATCTATTACAATCAGATTTCTTACATTTTACTTGTGTAGTATAAATACCCCCCCCCCCCCCCCCGCTCCTTATAATGATAATTTTTTTTCCGGGCGAACCTATAACTGGACTACTTAGACGTCAGTTCCAGCGCCACCGAAAAAAGAGGGCGGGGCCTTTCACAGATTAGAGGTCCGATGCCCGTTTTCAACCATCGTACCCCTCGCAAAGTTCGCGGGGTCTGAGCGGGACCGATCGCTTAAGATCTAGAGGCTCAAACTAGGCTCGGGCTGCCATCGTGGGGGGTGAATATAATTACGAAAATTTTGTAAAAGAGGACGCACACAGATCTAGTGATAGTGTTTATCTGGATTGGTTTACTACAGTTTAAAATTTTTTATTAATACTTTACTAGGACCTGTCATAAAAATAGGTGAATCATTCATATGAACAGTGCACGGTAAATGTTGGTGATAATTGTTATTTTTTATCCTTTTGTAACTTAGTAAACAGAAATGAATTTTGAATTCTTACAGTGTTAAACCGGATATTGTATTGACACAGGAGTGTGTGGAGTTGTGTTTTATCTTATGCAGAATGTGGGGGGCTTGTGCACCCCCATTTATATCACCCACCACTTGACATTTCCATTACTTTCGAGACCACTTTTCATCAATTGCAGAATCCTATTATTTAAACTTGATGCTTTTGGTTTTTCTTCTGAGTTCATTAATTTATTTAGTGATTATTTTACAGATCGACAGCAATTTGTTCACCACGGTTGTTATGCATTCCAAGCATATCCAACGCCATCTGGTGTGACCCAAGGATCGATACTCGGGCCTTTGCTCTTCTTGCTGATGGTTAATGACGTAGTTGATGTGCTTATAAATATACTGTGTACTTTATGCTGACGATCTAAAATTATATGCAGAAGTAAAAAATTAAGGGAGAATGTCCTACTGATACAGTAGGACATTAATGATTTATTTGAGTGGAGTAACGAGAATGACCTTAAGTCGCAAGCATAATCTCGTGAAATACGAATACAAGTAAGCAAACCAAGTCATTGACCGCACAGATATTATGGAAGACCTAGGTGTGACATTTGACTCTACCCTTACATTTAACGCACACATTTCCGCTCTTACTTGCCGCTGTTTTAGTCGTTTACAATTTGTGTTATGGACTTCGCGTCCATTCCAGAATCCAAATATCTCTAAGATTCTCTTTACCAGTCTAGTGCAAAGATCATTAGAATCTAGTACATGTATTTGGAACCCACACGAGGCTAAGTATATACACAAATGTTAGAAAAAATTCAGATAGCTGTTCTCCGTTGCTATTTTAAAAGGGTATACGGCTAGTATCACTTTATGTACCTAACCATGTTATTGCTGAGTATGTTGGAGATGAATTCTTTAATAATCAAAAAAACTCGTGCAGAGTTGTCAACCGCTATAGAAATATAGCGTGGAGATGTAGACTCGCCTGAATGTGTAAAGCAATTGTCACGTATCTTTGTGCCATCTGCGCATTCCATCCGGACGAAGACATCGGCATCCTTTATGTTCCATGCAGCAGGCACTTAACGCACTCCTTATGTCTCACACAGATTTAGACGTATTTGTTGACAACGTCAAACACTAATAATTAAATTTATGGTAGAATAATATAATTTTTGTTACTTCATAATTGTGTAATTGAAATAAGTCGATTAGTACTTGCTGCAGGTTATTATATTTTTTTTAATTATCTAAGGAATACCTAAAATATATATGTTTACGTTTGAACTTACACGTCACAAGTGTCACTAAAAGTATCTTAATAAATAGATTCTTCATCATCTCATACATTTATTTGACTGTTTGCACATATATAAATTGACGCACATATCAAGTGGCATCATCTGTGTAAAATAAATATATAAACAAATTAATATATAAACAAAACTAATATACAATACAAACATTATGTGAATGTATCTGATATGGGTGAGTGAGAATAGAGGGGACAATGTAAGTTGGAACATAAAGAGAAAGCGTAAGGCTCTCTTGTATACACGTTTACTCAATAATTAATTTCATTCCATAATAAATCGCTTGAAGTGCGTATGTTACGGATATAAGACAACATAGAAATCCGAAATAAAAAACTCGTGTTTAACAACTAGACACATAAAAATTTGAAATATTCGAAATTTGAAATATCGAGAAATATCGAAAGTCGGAGCCGTGGTATACATGATATGGACGTCCAGGACCGATATAGGCCTGCCCAAGTGATATTCAAAAGGACCGTCTGTATGCGGCCTGTGTCCAGCGCGATCCTGCGGTTTTAATCAGGTCGTCTGTTTACCTTTTCCTATGCTGTGCTAGCCGGTACGTGCATTATTTCTAGAATAGAGACCACGTACATTATGACTATCATCCATCGGTTCTCTGTGCTAAGCTAAGTGGCAGCAGGCAGGGCTGGCAGTAGCCCTTCAACTTGATAATCCGTCAGGCTAAGTATCTAGTCCTAATCAGGCAGGTAATATTGATTCTTTTACGGATCCTGATTCAATCGGCAAAGAGCTCTGGATATCACGTTGGGCTATTTTGAGTTTTATATATTATTTTGAGTTGGCCTATAGTTAGAGACCACGTTTCGGTGCCATAAGTCATTCCTGCTAACAAACGTTGTTGAGGGATGTCGAACGAAAAGATTATCTACAGTTTTTCGATCGTTGCCCAGCCGAGTTGGATTCAGTAATCGATCTCTTTCTTGATAGACTTATCTACTCAACGACTTCAAGTAGCGAGTTCTCAACTAATATTGGCGTAGTTACTACAGTGTTAATTCTAGACCCACCTGTTAAGAAACTTGATTAAGGTCTTTGAACGCTGTCTTTAAATCTACCATTGATACTGCCATGCCTTCGAGTACGATATCGTCGGCATATCGAAGGTGAGCGATGTGTTCGCTATTAATACTGATGCCAAATCCTTGCCATTTCAGGAGCTTGCACATGTTTTCAAAAGTGGTATTAAATAGTTTCAGAGGTATGACATCTCTCTGTCTAGCTCTCTTTTTAAAACGAATAGCCTTCGAACTCTGCTCTTGTATTCGAAGCGACAGGGTACTTAAGCTAGAGAACTCTTACTACAGAATGAGATACTACAAATTATAAACGAATGTACAATGCTGTCAAATCAGAAAGTACACCTTCAACTGATTATTATAACAAGTGAAATCTGATCCCTTTTGAAACTTTTGACACTTTAAATAAAGTA
Organism: Heortia vitessoides; assembly: GCA_020976665.1. Classification (NCBI taxonomy): domain Eukaryota; kingdom Metazoa; phylum Arthropoda; class Insecta; order Lepidoptera; family Crambidae; genus Heortia; species Heortia vitessoides. The sequence goes on from JACJUM010004390.1 coordinate 16,840,998, forward strand.
ATACGATATTCGTACACATTTTGCGGTTTATAATAAGCAACCCTGCTCAAGCCGACCGTCGTCGGCCTCAAATCCTTTCATTAGGGCGTCATTCAACGTCCGTTTTCTCTTTATTTTGCTCGCGTCAACTACTTAGACGCATGTCATGTCTTCACTAAGCCTGTCAGGGTTGACACTTAAGTGACAGAACTAACGGTGGTTTTTTGGGAGAGCTCTAATGTTAAACTCAATTTTAATGGCGATTTCTCTATCAAAGCAATAGGGGCAGGTCTTCCATGCTTGAAGAAAGAGTGAAGTTTCAGTTACAATTCTTACAATTATTAATATAATCCGATAACGCCGTTAAAAAAATTGAATATATTATACATTGACATAACACCGCAATAATTAGCTTAAAGAAATTTGAGTTACAGATATCAGACAAAAGATTATTCACAAATATGATCATTATCATCATCATTATAGCCATTGAAAGTCTACTGCTGACATGCCTCCTCAAAAAAGGGGCAATATTTCTTAATTTCTGCGATGCGCAACTGCCAAAGTGTTGGCAATCGCTTCCGTGACAAAGATCCTGCTGCCTATCCCCATCTTATATATTTAAGCTACACTGTCTCGGATGCATATACCGGATCATCTGTCGGTTTTGGTACCTTAGTTGCCTTTACGACACCTGGTATAGAAGGAGGTACTGTTCTACTCTGCCAATACCTCATGGCACAATATAATACTTCAATACTTATTTAACACACAGACACAGATAAAAACCAAATGATCGTATTATGTTTGAACTGGGTAGGGTCAAACCCTTGATCACGATCGAAACACCTTGTACCAAGATCGGAACACTACCATCGGACTTGTTGATCTAATGCTACTTTGATGTCAGTTTTGCCACCCTGGAAAAGGGGTTGGTCTATTCATTGAACCGAATGCGCGAAGATGTAATGCGACACTAATGCGATCGGTGTTCGCTACGGAGGCTTTGACAACTAGCATTCGCTGGCGAGTCGTTCTAGAGTGTGTGTTTATGATAAAGAGATAATTGGTGTATTAGAAAGAATGCGAATGCACACTAATTTTTTCGCGCTGCATAAATAATAATAATATTCATACAACATTTCGTATTGATCTAACTCCAAGTTAAGTTTCTTAAAACTCTTATCTTATATAAGGACACAAATGTAAAATTTTAATGCAAATTTTAAACACCTAGACACAGAACAAATACAAATATCATAATATAAATGGTTGTCCTGGGTGAGGACTGAATTCACGACCCTCAGCGCATAAGATAGAATTACTACAATTTGCGTGGTAGGGGTTTAATTAACACTAACTATTTGATACTAATGGAATATTTGGTGACTCGTGTTATGAACCTACATTCAATTTTGTTCAAAGACCCGTCTTATGCCGGCAGTCTAATTTGAGATTGGCCTCATTTACACATATTAGATGATTGTCATAATCTCGTCAAGTTATTAGGGTCATCAGGGTCAATTGGGTCATCAGAGTTATCAGAGTAATCAGTATTATGGGTTTTTTCACTATTCGAAAGTGCCTGTAAGGCCTACTTGAATAAAGAATATTCTTAGTTTAAATTTGGGTATAAAATTTGTGACGACTGACTGTCCATAGTGAATGGCGAAAGCAAAATATATTCCTACAATAAAGAGGAACCACGGAGTGATCCCTCAAAGGAAGCACTAACGGTCTCGACGTTTATAATGCACAGAAGTCGGGTACCTCTCAACTAATACTTCCTCTAAATCTTATAAACTAAAGTAACATCGTTTTTACCTAAATTCATACTATATTTATATAATAAAATGATTCCGAAATAAGTCGCTTAAAGCATTTATGCTACAGACATCAGAGGAAACACAAATATAATATTTAAATTTAACATCCAGACATAGTAAAACACAAATGTTTATTTTATAAATATTTGTGTCATGTTTGAGGATGGAACTGTGACCTTTGGTGCATAAAATAGGAACACTACCGAATGCAATATTGGGCTCGATAATTAAATTTTCCTTTAATTATCAAATATCTCTTTTTATGTTTTATTATTTTATTCTTGTGTATGTAATTAGTTTTCGTCTCTTTATCCCTGTTTTTCCTTTTGCAAATATTGTTATCACAGAATTCCTCGATACTGTATTAACATATACTGAGTCAGAGACTTGATTGGCCTCAATTTTTGTTGGGTTGCAGTAATACTTTGTTCTGGGTGCGTCATCATATGTCCTCAAGGTAAAGAAATATATTATTTTGGTTACTTTTTAAAATAAGATTTAATATCTGTCGAGTCTATATTGTCATCTCGATGTAAATAGTAATTTAATGAGGCACGTCCCAAATTGTTTGTGAACTTAAAGAACATTAAAATATTTACAATTACTAGATAAAATCATAATTTAATTAAAAAAATAGCCTATCCTACTGATTTTTAAATGGCTATTCAAGTAGATACCACAGAAAGAGTTTGATTGCGAACCCCACAACGGCATAGCATTGTCCTACCCTAGCAAAAATGGTAGTATTAACATTATCACCACAAGCTTGCGATTATGCCTAAAGAATCTCTACCCAATAATATATATAAATACATATTGTTATGTTACGAAGTATGTTATGAAGTCAGCAACCAAGCATAAAAAGCAAATAGCAAACAATCGAGACAAAAAAACTCGTCACGTATAGACACTCATGTCATCATAGAGATATCACTAGTGTGTCGTCGAATTTGTAAGCTGAGGATACAATGTCAAATTTACCCAGTAATTTTACTGCCTTTATCACCTTTTAAACCTAAACACAGCAAAGCAAATACTGCTATTTGGCGGTAGAAATAGGTGAGAGTGAGATGCTCAAGCGGTCGATTTTTGTAATAGATCTACCTCTTGCTACTATATAACCGTACAGCTATTTAAATAGCTTCTTCAAACGCTCTTTCACTGATACTCCACACTCTACAGATATTATTTTTTACAGCGCAGCGTTTGTAACGAATACTATACGCAATAGTGCGGCAGGATTCAGTCGTCGTCACCAGTCGTCTTATGCAAACAACAATTAACTGTTCCTAAAGACGACCACTTGAGCCGATGTTCGACCTCGAAGGCACCATCGAGCGAATGAGCGATGCCGTTCACCATTGAACGGCATCGCTCATTCCTCCGGTGGAGTTGATGTCTGAGTAGACTGACATTAGATTAGCCCGAAAAATTCAGCAGCAGTATCGTGACAGCTCAAATTAAATATTTTATATATTATCACACCTGTCATTGGAAGTCCACTGCTTGACATAAGTTTCTCCATGAAAGAAGGATTTTTGCTCATTATTGCCGTGCTGGGCAAGCGCGTTGGCAATCGCAGAGCACAGCTTTCGTAACGGGGATGCTGCTGCCCATACCCGCCTTTTACATTTGAGTTACACTGTTTAGGAGGAATATACTGCCACCGGTTCTCGTACCTAAGTCGCCTCTTACGATACCTTATGTCTAACTATTCTATTCTCCCGGTACCTCACTTTGTATATAAATATTCTTGTATTATCTCAACAGTAAAATTATCAAATATTTAACAAGTGTGAACTTTAAATAAATATGTAAATATTATATTAGTTCTTTTCATTTCTGTATTTTAAAATCAAGTGGTCCCGATGAGATAATCTAGTTTCCCCAGTGCTGCCGGGATGTAAAGGAAGCAATCGCTTCCAGACAGGATAGGTTATTACCCGCTCCGTTGCCTTAGCCTCGGCGCCTCTTGTCTCGCACATTCGTCGATGATAGTTGACGTTTCAGTACACTATTCTTATATTAGGTCTTTAATTAACTCTTTGAAACCAGCCCAATTCAGAGTTCAAGTTTAAGCTCTAAAGCTTGGACAGCAATTATGATTGATAGAATTTTTTTTGTTACCAAATTCATGAAATGTCATCAAGAGAATGGATATTTTAGTCACTTATTTCTAGTCGTTTTTTTTATTAGACCAGGTCGACAAACAAGCATACAGTCCACGTCATGGTTAGAGGCATAACAGCCTGTAGATGCTCGAATTATCACATGAATAATACTAACGCGTTGCCAAACTTGTAATTTGAAGATATAATGTCACATTACCCAGTAACTTTACTGCCTCTCTCACCCTTCAAACCGTAAAACAGCAATGCGAACATTGCTATTTGGCGGTAGATATGGAACAGTGAAGAACTGATCCAGGCGACCATTGTATAAAGTCTACCTCATTCGAAGTCGTGAATCATTAATAACTGAATCAGGTGCAAATGTTTGGTGGAACACTATTAAATACAGCGCATTCGTGGATTCATATATTAAAATGCTATCAGCGTTTGCTACCTACAATGTCTGATAGGGCGTGGTCTCTATTCGATAACTACATGAATTTGCCTTCCGCCAATGAATTTCTAATCCACTGGGTTGTGTTAAAGTTTTTCATTTTACGATCATGCGAAAAGCCAAGCCGAATTACGCCTCATAATGAGACACAGAAGGTACCTGATGTCGAAGGAAGCGACTGGCAATCCCGAACCAATAGATGACGGTATGCACCCGAAACGGCATAAATCAAATGCAACAGAGCGATGGTGAGCATCAGTATTCCTGTCGCTACGCCCAGCAACTGTCACCTACCCAATGCCGCAATTATGGGTAAAATGCCAGTTTGAGGAGGCCTATATCCAACCGTGAACTTTCTAGGGCCAATTTGATGATGATAATTGACCATGCTTCGATGCTATGATTCTTTGCTTGTGTTCAGTAATATTTAGGTTCTATATTTTTTACGTTAAGCATATTAAAGTATTTTTATTCTGACTACCAACTAAAAAACAAAAATTATTGCAACAGATTCGACAACCCTGCCCTAAAAGGCAAAACGCCCGAGAGATATCGTCCGCGAAACTCCGACGATAACGCGTGAAAATACCCTAGTGCGGCCCTGGAGTGACATCAAACGCGTTATGCGTACGCAGGGACGCATTCGGCCATCTTCCAGCGACTTTTACTTGTAGGCCGTATTACCGTGTCGTTTGTTTAACGAAGTTCGTTATTAGTGACGTGTTGGGAGCTCCTTTTAATGTGCTTTCGTTGTTTCGCGCCTCGGGGGTGGAATTCTTTTTTTTTAATCTGGCTAGGGATTTCCAAGCTTTGAACTGAAGTTGTTTTGCATACCGCTATGATAGAGATGTTACTACTGTGCAATCGAATTAAAATAATATAAATGATATATTGAATTTGTTAAGTTTTTTTGCAAAGTCAATGTCTTTTGTATTTTTTTAAGTAGGACAAGCTCAAAATAGAGTATTTTCTAACATTATTCATAATAAAAATACTTCTTAAAGGCTCTAGAACGCGGTTTGTTTGCATAACTTGCTACACATTATTGTTTTTTAAAGCTGAGCTGAAGTCCATAAGGTGAGCTCTAGATAGCTTTGGGGCACACATCTCAATAATAAAAATTACAAAAGCTACTTAATCTTTACAATCACATACAACGAAACGCCACATATGATAAACGTAATCAAATCCCAACATGTTTTACAAAATACAATACAACTTTACTCAGTTCGCAATCGGAATATTATTTACGATAAAGGAATCGAGAAATATTGTCGCTGCGCAATAAAATAAATTAAATCGAACTGATTGAAGTTCTTTCATGCCTTTTTTTTTATTTTTGCCAGCGATCCTATCAACAATCGACTCTCTAGAGGAATCGAGTCTAACAATTTTATTTATCGGCGATAAGTTAACGAGCTATTTTATTTCCCGCGATCACGATAAAGGAAACTTTGGTATACTTACTCGAGTTGATGCTTCAGTTCCATTTCAATATTTTATTTCATTTTGTTGTAAAATTTTAAAGTATTTCCGCGTCTTGTTTTCGTGTGAATCTGATATTCATTAATTAATATATGTTATTCAAAAACCGGTATGAAAAATTTTGTTAAATATTAGAAACTCTAAATGGGGTCCTTCTAAATCCTTAGCTGACAGGTTAATGTAAGGATGTGTAGAGTAAATTACTATATTACACGTGAATTCCAAAATTGAAACATGTTTTATTAACCGATCAAGTTTTATAAAATTGATATCACAAGATAAGAATTTAAATAACAATACTGTACTTGGAATATCTCAATTACGATATTACTATGATATTACGTTTAAGGTTAGCAGCTCATGAATCGGTTGGTTACTTTAGAAACTTATTTTGTTTTATTATTATTAAGGAATAATCAATACATTTTGGGTTCCACAGTTATAACTTTTTTAATTTAACAATTGAAAATAGTTCTAATCTATAAATATAAATAAAATTAAACTGTCTGTTTTTAATTCCAAATTAAATAGTTTCTTCTAAATGTATATGAAAGTGTACACGGAAGGTACAATAACAAATTTTTGTCTGACTACTTGCTCTGGGTAATTTCTAAAATGGCTTAATTTTAATTGGACTTACATTGGTCGATAGCTGATGTTATAAGGAAAAATTGAGAGTGCTATTATTTAATATTCTCAAATCAACAAAAAAAAATAACGAGTCTGGCTCAACCGCAGAACGCTGCTAGTTAATTTTACAAATATATTGTTATCTTCTTAATTAGCATGTAAAACAGGAGAAAACATCTAAAAACTCAATTATTAAACAAATAAATTCAGTCAACAACCTGACTCGATGACAAGACATTAGACAATAGAGAAATTGCAATTATAATATTCAAATACATATATTCAACTCCCAGACACAGAAAAAATACAAATAACATTATACAGATATTTGTTTTCGGTGGGGATCAAATCCACGACCTTTACCCGACATGTAGGAACACTACCATCTGCGCCATCGGGCCCGTCGTCCTAAGAAATCAATGCCCCAAAAACAATCAAAGCTACACAAATGATTGCCGGAAAAGCCAACAAAGTCATTACACCCGCCAAACGAGCATGACGCCGCTAAGTGTGCCAGAAAACATTACTCTTCCTTAATTAAGTAAAGAACCGCTGACAGAAGGCCAAATAAAAATTGTCGAGATAAAAAAAGCAAACAGAAATCTGCGGATTTCCTATCCTTTGAGGAGACAAAAACCCTCGTCGCGTCCCGGCTTGAGAGACGTAACGAAGCGTGAGTGAGACCACTCTCGCAATGTAGAGCGTAAGGTATGCTACGAGGGACACAAGGGTTGAAAAATGGTTGGTACACGCTGGGAAAATTGATACATTCTCTTCCATACAAATATTTTGGGTTAAATATGTTGCAGTATTAGTTATTAGTTTGGTACCAGTAAACACATAGTATCACAGGACACAAGAGGCGGTTGAGATACCGGAACCTACAGATGGCGTTATATCTATCCGAATCAGTGTAGCCCAAATGTAACAACAGGGCGGAAATGTGCACGCTTGCCTAAAGCGGCAATTATGGATGTACTCTATGTCATGAAAATGACGTTTTGTGGATGCTATGATGATGATGATGATGTTTAGGAAGGCATAACGAAGTGATAATCGTCATTTGTAGACTTTTATTTTTATCAAGTATCTTTATATAAATTAAACATATGAACGGCTCTTTTTGGAATTCAAAGCATTCAAGATAAGTTATTTTTTATATAAATTTCATGTATTATTTATTTAGGGTGAACTCTTGAACTATTGAGCTGATTTTTAAAATATCTCGCTTAATGTGTAGTTACCTCTAACCTAAGTGATAGAATAGTTTATATGTAAAATTATAGTTGCAATTTTTGACGATGTTTATAAGATAAGACAGGAACGTTTAGGTGCTACCATGAGCAGTTAAAGTATATATCAAACTAGTCAACTTGATAGTAGTTTAGCTAGATCTGCTTGCCTTAAAAGTAAACGGATCTTGAAACTAAGTTGACTGCGTGTTCATTGCAACTCGTTTACTTTTTACTACTAACATACTACTTGTTTTTAACTCGTTGTGTGTTCTTTATATACATAATACACACTTGAAAGCTAAAATTAAACAAGTTATAAGTACAATATATATTATATAAACAATATATAGTACTAGTATAATATAAATCTGAAATAATTTAACTGGACTGAAGGAATATACCGTTTAGAAACTGTTTAATTATAGCGACAGACAATACTTTTCCTAAATATAGACAAAGACCGAAATTTTAAAAGACACAATCGTAAAATCAATTACTACTCCTTACAAATTACTACTACAAAAATACTGGTAATCTGACCTAAGGCACATAAATTAGGATCACAAGCATCTGCACCATCAGGCCCTTCGTATCCATAGTTTTCTATGTATTATATTTTCATAGAATTCAAAGATATTCCTACGAGACAGCAGACATTTAAATGTGATATAGTATCATCAGTGCAATGGGTTAGCTTGCAAGTGATATTTTTGTGATGACGCGAGCGTCTATAGGCTGCAGTCACGCTTTCAATATAAATAGGAAATCCTACACTTTAACATTTATCTACAAATATTACTCCTTTTGTTTTAAACTAAACAAAAATATCACTAGATCGTCTTATGATACCTGTATGTATCGTATCTAAGTATATTTATAAAACAGTAAACAAAACTTTTTAGATTATTTTCAATTGTTTTATATAAAGTTTAGGTCAATACGAGTATTTCAGGAGGTTGCAAATCAATGAAACTGAGATCCATACAGAAAGAAAAATAATAATACAGTCAAATTCAAAATCTTCTCCTTTTTTAAATAAGTACTTCCTTCTTCTTTTTAAGTCGGTAAAAAATTTAGGAAATCAACGCAAAGAGAACACTTAAGACAATAAATAATAGGCCGAATGATATAAAAAAGACAATAAGAACAGAAATGAAATAAACCGTCGTATGTTTCCTCTAGTAGTTTACCATATCTACAGCAGTTTTCCCTAGACAGTGATAGCTTAGCGGTTGCTGACCTCGCTTTTGTTGCACTAGTTAGTTGCTCCGGGTTTTCCTTAACTGGGTTTTCTTGATATTACATAACGAAGTAAATATTCAAATTTTGTTGCTTAAAATACTTGAATACATTATTTTCTAACATACACGTATCAATCATTCTAAAAGTAGAGAGATAATATTCTCATCTAGAGATCATATCAGCCATTAGAAATCCACTGCTGAATACAGGACTCCCTAAGAAAGAAGGAACTTTGCCCATAATTGCCGCGCTGGGCAAGCGTGGTGGCAATTACAGAGTGCAGGTTTCGCAACTGGGGTGCTGCTGCCCATCCCCGCCCTGTGCATTTTGACTACAACTTTTCGGATGGATATACCACCATCTGTCTTGGTACCTTACCTTAGTCGCCTCTTAACACACCTGGTACAGGGGAGGTTTAAGCCATTATGTTTACAATCGTACAATTGGTGAGCGATTTCTTTCAGTCAACCTTTAGATGGACATATGAAAACGATTGAGGTTCCGGAACCAACAGATGGCATTATAACCATCTGAAAAAAGAGTAGCTCAAATACACATGGCGGGCATGGCTAGCATCCTCATCGCGAAAGCTGCGCTCTGCGATTGCCAACACGCTTGCCCAACCAATTATTAAAATAAATATATATTAAAGGATTTAAAACGTGGTATGTTTAAGGTTTTACATTTTCTGTTCAACGTTACTTGCAGCGTCTCTCTTTTGATTTTTTCTTGTGTTGGAGTTTTAACACTAGGCAAGTGACCTACAAAAACAGCAAATATAATTAAGTTATCTGCATCTATAGTATTTTTAAATTGCCAGGACTCGTCATAAGTAAATTAATTGGCTATGATTTCTTGATAATTATTTTGCTTTTATTGATTTTTTTCCATCAGGTCCGACTACAAAACTGCTAAAAATAATCGATAGAAATTAACAAAAGTTTAAATTAACTAAAGTTAAAATTAACTAAAGTTTAAATTAACTAAGTTGAAATTAACTTAAGTTTAAATTACCCAAAGTTTAAATTACCCAAAGTTAAAATTAACTAAAGTATAAATTAACTAAAGTATAAATTAACTAAAGTTTAAATTAACTAAAGTTAAAATTAACCAAAGTTAAAATTAACTAAAGTTAAAATTAACCAAAGTTAAAATTAACTAAAGTTAAAATTAACCAAAGTTAAAATGAATCAAAGCTAAAGTTGACTAAAGTTAAAATTAATCAAAGCTAAATTTGACTGAAGTTAAAATTAATTTTAATCGAATAAAACAATTTAGACGATTTAGAAAACACTAAAAAAATTGCCTACAGTAAAATTAAGCGTAATTTCTTCTGTGCATTGTTTTTCCATTATTCCATTCTTCATATTTCTGTAATACACTCGAATGAATTAGAACATTAGGGGTTAATGCTCTCTCGATCATAACAAAATATGATTCGTTCATCTCCCATTAATATTAATGGAGGTTCACCTGTTTAGTAATTGACCCGTTTATTCCAATTTCTAATCACTCAACCGCAGCTAATGCTAAGCTTTAACAAATTACTTTAAGCCTCTTTATGTCGAGTGCGGAAATCATATCAATAACTTCTCAAAAGTGTACTCAGGCTACATCCGACTGATATCTGTTCAGTGCCGTAAAAATAAACCAAGCTTGAATGAATTTAAATATGCAACACTAAAATTTTCTTACTTTCTTCTACTTTTAATATATACCCTTATTTTCAATGCTAAAGTTTGATTGATAAAATGTATGTTATAGACTAATATAGATTACTATTTCAATACTCTCTGGGTTATATAGTTTACCAAGAACATGTCGCAATATTGGTCCCCTGTCTAATGCCTAATAACACCAAATCAATCTAAACCTGGATTACTCGTTCACGTATATAATATTAACAAATATGTCATTGCTCGTATTTACAAAGTTTACGACTTTAGGTCTACCGAACATATATTTAGTATTTACACTACTTTGTTTACATATTCTAGTTCAATCTTTGTCTTAGTAGCATTCTTGAGATATTTCTCCGTTATCATTCTCATTCAGATCTCGAACAACCACGTAAAAAACATCCATGTCATGTCCAGGCCCATGGGCCTCCCCAAGAAATGGTGAAATATTCCATAATGGTTGCGCTGTGCAAGCTTATAGCTATCACAGTGTGTAATTTTGCGACAGGAATGCCGCTGCCCATCCTCGCTCTTTTGCTTTTAAGCTACATTATTTCGGGTGGATATATCGCCATCTGTCAGTACAGTATTATTTATTTATATATTATATTTATATCATATTATATGTTATATATAATATTATAAATGCGAAAGTAACTCTGTCTGTCTGTTACGCTTTTCCGCTTAAACCTCTCAACTGATTTTGATAAAATTTGGCACAGACAATTTTTGGACCCTGAGATAGGACATACGCAATTTTTGAATTAGAAATAAGGGTCGAAAAGGGGGGTGAAAAGTTGTATAGAAGGATCGCTACTTTTAGAGCTAGAAACTTGTAATTTTTTTTTCATTCCATTAATTCGATATAAATAAACATGCCATTTGATGTTTATATAAGTTAACATAAATAGGTATGGTATCCAAATAAACTATTTCACTGGTATTGATACAAAACAATACAACGGTAGTTTCGTCACAGCAGAGAAAACAAAATAAGTGATTAGTACTGGCAAGAGAAAAATGGAGGCATAATCCCCGAAATACAGTAGCGCAAAAGTAACACATTTACATTATTTAACAAACTAAAGTGCCGACTAATTATAGACTACAGATAAAGTTTTCTGAGTCCGAAATAACTCTGAATGACATCTTTTGGCATGGAATCTATAAATTATATGTCTAAGATCTTTATATATATAAAAAAACGTACAATTTCCTGATTAAAAAAAAAGAAAGGTTATTGATTTCAGAGGCGATATAATAAAATCCTTATCCACTTATCCTCACTCTTGATTATATTTTTATTACCTTTTTACATACCTCCTAAGTAGAAAAAGAAACATGAATAAATTTATAGTAAAACAAAGTCGTAAATATTGCATTTACCGTGAGGCTTGTAGGTTGGGTATTTCAGAACTTGAAGACATCAAAAACAAATTTCGCTATCTAAAAAATGAAGCTTATTTGTACAATAAGCCGTATTTTTTTTTTGTAAAAATGTAAGTGGATTCAAGGATAAGTACTACTTGTAAAAGTCATGCTATCATCATCAATACTATGTATGAGCAGAACAAAGCATTAGCTGAATCAATTTTAATGAGCATTCCACTGGTATTCTCAATTATAAAGACTGTCTGGGGTACGGGAATAGAAAAATAGCTCGGTATCAGATCTCGTATGACACTGAGATATCGGAACATACAAATAGCGATCAAAATATAAATTTTTATTATATTTATTTTCCCACAGTAAATTATGCGCATTAACTTTGTACAGTTAATATATATATATATATATATATATATGGTTATGGAAGACCAGAAGACTACAGTCTTCCTGTGATACATTCTAGACACATTCAATCATCAAAACATTAAATCCAATATCCTTATATTTCATGGGAAATGTAGGAATGGTAGCAAAGCTACCCCACCGCAAAAATACACTCAGCTATTTCTTGCCTAACGTAGAAACTATGCATGGAAAATCCTTCAAAATAAAAGCCTAATATTTAGAATCTAATACTGGACGATGTGGTACCGGCAGAGTAGAATTGTACCTCCCTCTGCTACAGGTGACTAAGGTTCTAGAACCGTCAGATGGCAGTATATCCATCCGAAACTGCAGTTTAAATGCAGAAAGAGGGGGTAGGCATCAGCATCCCTGTCGAGAAAGCTGCGTTCTGCAATTTTCAACACGTTTGCCCATCGCGGTAGTTATGAGCAAAATTTTTCCGTTTTTGGGGAGGCCAATATCCAGCAGTGGACTTCCAATAGCTATAATAATAATGATGATGATATCTAACTGTTGTGGTCCGTTACCCAATCATCAACGCCATCAAAGTTAAAGCAGACTAGTGAGCTGCCACTGAACTTTAAATTAGCTTTCAGATCATTTAGAATGGCACACACCCGGCTAGATTACGAGCAGCTAGATTTTGTTGACCACCTTTTCACTTTCAGTGCAGTTAAATGAAGAAGAGAAAGAGGAAAATAATACGCAAATTTACCTCTACAAAGACCTCGTGTCCCTAAAAGGTGAAGAACTCCCCCTGGAACCGTTCAGCAAGGCGGGAAATCGGTGTCTATTTTGGGTGGAATAATGATTGGGGCTGGAACGTCTCTGATCCGCTATCGAGTGTCAATAACTGCAGTTATGTACAAAACTATCAACGATAATGTGCCCGCCCATCGATCTGAGTGAGTCAATGCCGATTTTCTAATATAATTAGGCTGGCATGCCGCCTGAAATAAACTTAATAGCTCGTGTTAAGCGATATGTTTGGAACATTTTAACACTTCCTGAGACCGTGGCAAAGATCAACAAAGTCGCCAGCAAAGAATTGAATAGGATACCCCATGAAATACTGGGTATCTTGATTCTTCGCATGCCCCGAAGTATATTTGCATTTGTTAAAGCCAGAGGAGTTATCCTGTAGCAAATAAAAACATTCGCTTAATGTTGTGTAAGTTTGGATAAATCTTCTTTCGATAAAGTGTCAAGTACATTTTTTTTATTAATAATAAAAATTTAACATTAATCCTATTCATGAAAACCATCAATAAATCCGTTTCTATCTAATAATTTAATACTGTTTTCACAATTTTATCATTAGCGGTTACGACTATGTCGATATGTCAGTAAGCAATTTTTTTTTATATTTGTATAAAAAAATTTACAGACAAATTTGAGTCATTTCTTAATACGTTTGGATGTCGCCCTGGATAATTTAGATCAAGGTTCTATCGGTAGGTATCTATAGTGCAACTAAACGGCTAGATTTATTTGAATGATTCCATTTGAATGCATTCAAAAAATTATTTGGATTTATTGATTTAGATTCACAAATAGGCCGGGTAGATGGAGCTGCAGTTGGTATCTAGTTTATATATCAGAACAACTTCTGTCGTGTACATGTATAAATCATTATACCAATTGACCATAATATTTAAAAGTCCTTTGTAATATTTAACCATTTGCATTTTCGTTCTGGTACTGAAACATTTCCATCGTTAGTTTTATCGTCAAAAACTTTAGCGCAATACGTAGTGTTATCATTTATCTGCCTGAAACCCTTGTTCGAAGGGCCGAGGAATATTGTGGCAGGCCTTATCCCCACGGGGATTCGCTTGGGCTTGCAAATGAGATAAGCGGCGATCAGTGACAACTTTGTTTTAGGTATAACCGCTTTTGGGTCACTGGTTGAAATATGATATAGTGTATTTTTAGTATGAACAGAGATTTATGGAATTGCGATCTAAATGGCCGTGTTAACTTTTTCATATTTTATAAATGGCTTAACAAATAGAGTGATCTTGTCATCATCTACACCGATTTATTTGCTAAGCTCAAATAAGGTTGATTTTTGATTTCCTTTTTTAATGTTTTTTATAATATATTAATAGTTGAATTTTTTTAAACATTTTTTTTTGTACATTATTTCCTGACATTAAAATAAATTAAATTATAGAGGTTTAATATTTTAGAGTTTTATTCTAGTCCAAATACTTTTCCGAGAATTAATCCAGGTTTTTAATAAATAATATATATTTTTTCAAGCGTAGTGCGTAATTGTGTTAACATGGAAGTATTGGGTGTCGTATTTTTTTAAAGAATTTGTTGCTTTTTGGCTATAGTTGATAAATTATTTAGTATATTATTATTTATTAAGATAATAGTTAGAAGTCTATTGCTGGACATAGGCCTCCCCAAGAAAGGGGGAATTTTGCTCGTATTGGCCACGCTAGGCAAGCGTGTTGGCAATCATAGAGTGCAGCTTTCGTGACGAGGATGCTGCTGCCCATCCCGGCTATGTCTATTTAAGCTTCGGATGGTTATACCACCGTTTCAGTCAGTTCTAGTACCTCAGTCGTCTTTTATGACACCTGGTACACGGGAAGGTACTTTAATACTCTGCCGGTACGATACGGCCATAGATTGTAAAACACAATGAAGTTCAGGTCTTTAAGAGCAACAGTTTCAGTTTCATATAATAAATGCACCGACTTGAACATAACCTTGCGTGCTTTTTAACTTATTTTCAGGTTCATTGTTTTATTCCATTTCAAAGATGATTCTGATATTTTCCATTTTAATAACAAGTTGTGGAGCTGAAGTAATTCAGAGAAAACTTGCAGGTCGTGGAAGCATTTAGGTGCATATATGCTGGGATCATCCTAACTACTAGATTTTTAACCAAAACAATATGTACGAATGTTCATTACTCTGTCATGCAAAAACCATATGATGGAAGCAAATAGACATACGGTCTGATAGCAAGCGATTATGAGGTGACCTTACTCTCACTAATATCTACCGCGAAATAGCATTGTTTACTTCGCTGCGTTCCGGTTTGAAAGGAGAGGAGCAGTGAAATTACTACGTAATGAGACAATATCTTCAAATCATATAATTGGCAACGTGATAAACTACGGTGACGCTTACTATCATTCAGACTGTATGCTTCTTTAACGACTTCATATAATAATAATAATAATTAAAGATGATAACGTATGGACTTGGGAAAAAGATTGCTTCATCATGAACTTTTATTAAAAAGATTACATGGACAGGTTGTCTTGATAATAGTTTATACCATCATCATATCAGTCGTAAGAAGTCCATTGCCGGAAATAGGCCTCTCCAAGTGATTTCCTATTAGAAATTACTCCAGCAATTGTATGCGGCCTGCATTATTTGTGCTATTTTGCGGTTTTAGTCAAATCGTCTGCCTATCTTGTGGGACGGGTGGACACAATGCGCTTGCCGGTACAATAAAATACAATTTTGGTGCATAATTAATTGTCTTCTATCGAATCCTCATTAAAGTGCATTTTCTTTGCTTACTATGGAGGAACAAAGAGGAAATGTAAGTCGGGGACCTGGCGGTATCAATGATGCATGCACCGCGGGAATCTTAAGGTTCATTAACTTTAGTCTTTGAACCAAATGTTTCAAAGCGAGGTATAATTATCAATTTCAACATTTAACACATTTACAGTGAGCATTAAGTTATTTTCAACGAAATTTTCTATCTCAGTGTTAATTACTTTTCTACATCGACAAAATTTATCAACAGATTTTTGCAATTGCGCATTTGTGTGCAGCTTGTATTTAATTAAGTTCTGGTGTCTGTCTACCTAATGAGTGTCCTTCGCTGAACTTGCCATCGCGTCGTATTTATAAGATTAAAGTAATAATTAGATATTGAAATATTTATTATAAGTCTGTGATAGCCACCACGCTTGTCCAGTGCGACAATTATGGGCAAATTCCCCCTTTTTTGAAGTCTTATGTCCATCATGTGTGGACGTTCTACAGCTGCTTTGATGATGGTAAGTTACTTTGTATATTTTTGAAAATTGTAGAGTACAACTCTGTTCAGTAACTTTTAAGATGAGTTTAATGACATTGATTTTTTCAAATAAAGCATATAACATCATTGAGCTTAAAACTAAGCGTTACGGATATCGGGCAATCGAAAAGTTCGAAATATAAGCTATCAGACCTATTAAATATATATATTGTTTCTCCTTATATACATATATATATATATATATATATATATATATATAAGGAGAGACTGACTAACTGACTGACTGACATATCAACGCAGGGCTTAAACTATTAGGATTAGAAACTTGAAATTTTGCACAGGGGTTCCTTTCATAACGAGTACTAATATAGAAATTTGAAAATTCACTCCTTAAAGAGGTAAAACGGGGTGTAAAATTAGTATGGAACTTTGCTTTTAAAATAATTCAAATTAAATTCGGTATAAAGGTTCTTCATTGAAAGTCATGAAACACGTGTGAGATATTTCTTGGCAAATCATCCCTTAAGGGGCAAAGGGGGCAAAGTTAGTATGAATGTACAACTTAACGCAAGTGAAACCGCTGGGCGCTGCTTGTTTGTAATAATTCAAATCAAAATTGTACCCTCATTAAAAGGAAGACAGAAAATTCATTCACGAAGTTAGCTATCTTGTTACTTAAACATTTTCAGTTCTGATAACTGGGGAATGAAGAGGAAATGTAAGTCAGGGTACCTGCAGTATCAATGATGCAGGGGCCGCGGGAATCTTTAGGTGCACTCATTTGTATTCCGCGCGGGGACGACCTCCGGAGGTCTGTCTCATCCGCCATTCCTTTTACATGTAGTTTGTTGTATATAAACTTTAACGGACGTAAATTCTTGGAGTGGAACCGAGTGTAGTCTCCAAGTGAACTGATGCAGTTGAGATAGTCCTTGATAGGAAAAAAAGGTTTTACTAAGTTCTTGGTAGTGTAATTTAGAGCTTCATTTTCCCAGGAAAGTTTCAGTTTGTTTTTCAGAAAGTACCCGTAACACGCGATAAGTGGTAAATTCCCCTAAAATTTAAAAAAATATTTGAAAAACCCGAATAATCAAATTAATCTTACTTGATCCAACATATTTTGGGTGAAATTTTCGAGAATGTATGAGTGTTATTTTCTCCCTTATAGAAAAATATTTGAATGGAATGTCATTAAATTTTGTATAGATAACATAGAAATAATATATAATCTAAAATTTATGAACACGGCTAGGCTAGTCACTGGTGACCGCTAACAATATAAAATCGCATTCATATATTTATTTATTTATTATTAACATAATTATACGGGTTATCCCAATTACACAATTATGAAGTTGTAACAAAAATTAAACATCGAGCATAATTATTATTAATTTGACGTTCTCGATTAAGACGTCAAAGTCTGAGTGAGACATAAGGAGTGCGTTAAGTGCCTGCTCCATGCGGCATAAAGGCGATTGCGCACGCGCTGTAGTACGACATGGCAGAGGCGCAATGACGATAAATATATAACACTAAAAAGTAAAAAAAGAAAGTATTTGCCTCACGAATCCGATATCAACATATCTCTGCATAAACATTTTTGTCTTCCATTCACACGCAAAACATGGCAACCCTGCACTGCAGTGCAGACTACAGCTGACTGTTCGAACCATTTCAATTTGAATACTGTAGCAACTTGAAACTGAGGGGGCGCCTTTAAAAATAGACACCGCCGGTCGGCGCTAGCTGTTTGCACGGAAATTGTAATGCCCAATGAAACCTTGCGACTACACGCTTTATAGTGTTTTAAATAAATAACTACGTGTCTTCCAAAAGCAACAGTGGCGATTTTTCTTTTGTTTTTGTAAACATGTTGCCGTGAGGTACCATCCGATCAAAATAGTACCTTTGACTGCTTTCTTGGAGAGGCTTTTGTCCAGAACTAGACTTTCAATGGCTGGTATGGTGATAATGATGATGAAACATATTAAAGTTAAGTCACGTACCACATGATTTTGTTCTGGATTCTGTGACGTTCCAATTTAAAATAAATTCTCACTACATCTCATACATTGACCTAACTCCGAGATTGCTTAAATCACTTGTGTTACGGATATCAGATAACTGAGAAACCACAAATAAGATACTTAAATACATATATTCGACTACCCAGACAGAATAAATACCTCCTGGGTGGGGATTAAACCTTCGGCGCCTAAGACTGGATCACTACTAGACTCACGTACAGACTACTTCCTTAAGACTCGTATCATCTTGCGAGTCTTAAGGGAGTTTTTACGCTTCATATGCAAGTCTCGCAGAGAGTGCAAGATATGCTTAGACGTAAAGTACCTCATTGACAAGCTACCGCACCCATAATAAGACCCCTGTTATTTCAACAACTAAGAAGGCTGAAGATGTCACAGCTGCAGCTTCAAGTAGGAATATATACTGGACTAGGTATTACCAACTGCACATTATGAAAAGCCTGCGTAAAGAGTAAACAAACAGTCAAAACCGCCTCGAGGAGACATTATAAGGTGCCCCAAATTGATATCATGACTGCTCCGGAATCTCTTCGGAAAGAGATTAACAACTATAACTGATGACAGGAGTAGTCAGATCAGAGAATAAACCCTCGTCCTTAAAGAAGAGAACTGCATGTTTTGGTTTTTTACGTTCACTCATCACGGTTATATATGAAAGAACTACCTTCCCTACAGCTCCTTGCGGTACTCTCAGGGCCCAATACCAGGTAACATCAAACAGGACATTGGATACAAAAAGCGCTGCAAGCAATCTATTATAGATTAGCACTTATGGTCTTACCGATGGACCAGGACCCATTATTAATAACGGCTTGTATCTTATTGACCAAAGTCCACTGCTTGTCCAGAAAGATACCGGAGTCGAGAAAGATGTAAAATAGGCGCAAATAAGCGTCGAATAGCGGAATTCCGCCCAAGCTTCAATATTCTACAAACTATTTTATATTCATTCAAAATCCATAGTTCTTATATTTTAATTTAAAACATATTATCGAAAATTAAAGCTAATAAAATGTCTTCGTAATTTTCGTATTAATATAAATTCGTAAGATGAAAGTTATTTTTATATTACAGAGACGATACCGTTTGTCTCTACGCTGTAGCATAAGGCACGATAACGGCCAACATATAATTCTTTATCAAAGTGTTCAGTGGACGACGAACGAATCGTGTGAGAGCTGAAATTTTTGGGCTAGAATCAGCCAAAGATTTTCCGTCGCACAAGTTATGACCTAACAGTATGATTTGTAATGAAATTTACTATGTGGCTTCAGCTTTTTACTTCACTGAAATTGTTATTTTTATAAATTCATCTAATGTATCAACTGAGTCCTAGATAAGTTGCTTTAATCACATATTTTATACAGCAGGCTATGGAGGAATCACAAATATAATACTTAAAATCTAGACACAGTTATCCTAGGTGAGGATTAAGCCCATGACCATTACCGTACACGACAGGATAACTGCTATATTATTCAGAAACTTTATAATTCTATAAATCAGTAGTAGAAGACAAACGTCGGTGTAGTTTCATACTCAAGAAATATGTCACATAAGAACCAAAACATCTTGTGTGAAAAATCCACTCAAGAAAACTTATTCCAAATGTTAAGTTGGAATGCTTGGTTTTATTTATAACATGAAAATACTTTAACGTGATAGCTTCAAAACGCCCCTCAAGACGTAGCGAATGCAACATCTCATGCCTTTTCCTCGAGTGTTGTCTGTATATTTTTAAAAGGAAAAACATCTGAATTATTCCACATCTCACAAAATATTCCTTTATAGTAGTCGACGTATATCTTGTATTCATTCATTTAATACATCTCCTTGGATTCGAAGTTTTATCTTCAAAGAATCTTCAATGTTGTTTTTAGATAATATTAGGAGCGTTTGATTTGTTGTACTCTCAAAAGACTAATAAAAATGTATGCTTAGAAGATTTTACTAAAACAAAAAACGTCCTGAAATAATATAGTATTATTGTATTTCTCATCATATCTAGTGATTCTATCTTGTACGCGAAATGTCATTGGTTCAATCTCCACCTAAGACAAATATTTATATTATCAATATATAATATTTTCTGTGTCTGATTTTTATATATATATTTACATAATAAATATGTGTTTCTCTTTTTTCTTATATCCGTAGCATAAGTGTTTTAAGCGACTTATCTCGAAATTGAGTCAATTAATGTGGTAATAATTACAAATCAATTATAAATAATTGAAATATTAAAAAAAGATAGGTCAGTAACTATATACTTTTACAAAATAAAACAGTTATTGCAAGTAAACCGAAATCTATAACACTAATAAGTAGTGTCGTATTATTAAATCGTAGAGTAGTTTCCGTATGCAGCAGCAGCGGACGCGTGAATCTTAAAAATAATTATATACGACTATTTCTAGTACCCTGAATAATAAATGGCTACCACGCTATCAATTCATAAGAAAATAATAACGGGAGCAGTTGACCGCTTAATAACCACTCGGATGTTATATATCTGTTTTCTAGCAGAAGCGACACGGTTATATAACTTGTTTTATTACATGAAAAACTGTTGTGTGGCGTCATAATAGGGAAGCAAATGTACCGTCTTTAATGGTTATTAACAGACGCCATACGTTAGAAAGATTAATTGAAAACAGCAGATGTTTTTAATACGTTTACATATAAATGTAGTATTCTATAGTTGCAGCTACACAGCGTCCTCTGCTGCATATAGGCCTCCCTATAAATGGAGCATTTTGGTTTTAATTGGCGTGCGGGGTGGCCGTGTTGGTAATCACAGAATGTAACTTCTTAGAAATACTGCTGCACAACCCTTTCCCAGATGCATTCAAGCTTCACTGTTTCAGATATACCGCCATCTGTCGATTTTGGTACCTCTTACGACAACTAGTAAAGGGGGAGGTACTATTCTAGTCTGTCGGTAGCTCACAGCTGATGTAGTATTATTATAATGCAGTATTTATAAATCTATTTACCTTAGTAATTAAAATAAATAATTTTATGATAGTAATTAAAAGTGATGGAAGGCTCCATTTATTACTATTTAAATTGCAACAGAATTTATTTATATTTAATATAAATATAAAAAGGTAAAAAAGAAAAAACAGTTTAAAATATATATATTAATTAAAAATTCATAAACACTCATTTAGCCGTAGAGTACTGGCGGAGTAGAGTAGTACATCTCCTGTACCTGGTGTGGTAAGAGGCGACTGAGGTACCAGAACAGACATATGGCGGTATATCCATTTGAAACAGTGTAGTTGAAATGTACAGAATGGGGATGGGCAGCAGCATCCCCGTCGCGAAAGCCGTGCACTGCGAATGGAAGCACGCATGTCCAGCGCGGAAATTACGGGCATAATTCCCCCTTTCTTGGAGAGGCCTATATCTAGCAGTAGACTTCCAAAGGCTAATATGATGATGATGATATTATAGTAAGTTGATGGACTGGGTTACGCAGATGGAGGATCTGGGATCTTGGGATTCCCTCCCAGAGCAAATATTTATGTAAAAAATTTTTGTATATGTTGTGTTTTAGTGTCATTTATAATAATAATAATAACTTTATTCAACAACAAAAGCTAACTTAAACTAAAATACATTTTGATACTTAGGTACCTAAACTAGGTCTAGCCTGTTCTTATAGGCACCTAATTTATATATATGTAAGTATCATATTTGTGATTTTTCTTTAGTCTTTAGGCTTATCTTGGTGTCAAGTCTACTTATAAGATGTCGTGAGATCTTATAATTTATTTATTTAGGTAACAAGTTGTTTCATCCTATAATTCGTACTTCCCGACAACTCAAGCAATCCTATTACCTTATTTCATTTAAAATTCCCTAAGATTCACCCTCTAACTGAATTCGGTTATTCGGACAAAAATTCAATTATACTTTGAAATAAATTGTCTGAGCGAAGTATTAGATTTTATTAAATTCCGAACATCTGAAATGTGGTCCCGACTATAATTTACCTTTATTGGACTTTAAAAGTATTCAATTATAAAAACTTGTGCAACAAAATGCCTATGAATTTTCAAATTGTTAGGCAATTTAGAACCAATTAAGTTATTACAATTGTTTGCGGTTTTCATAAAGCCGAATTTTTTGAAGATTTATCTTAGCCTTGTTGGCTTTATGCAATTATTCTGTCTTAACTAAAAATTTAAAACTCCGATTAGTATTTATTTATTTTAAATTAAAATAGAATATCCGGATGGCCAATTGTCAAACTATCGGCAATTGTAAAACATTATAAGGTTGTTTTAAAAAAGTTTGTATGGTTGTAGTTTTATTTTATTTCGTTTTATTTTAAATTCATACTTTCATACTAACTTTGCGGGCTGCAAAGTTTCACCTCCTTAAGGGATGATTTTTCAAATATATTTTACAAATGTTTTATGACTTTCAATTTATAATGTTACAATTGATACTTTATACTGAATTTCATTCGAATGACTTTAAAAACAGCAAAGTACCACTCTAACTTTGCACCCCCATTTTTAAAAGATGAACTTTTAATGTCATTTCTGTGTATTTTCAATTAAAATAAATTAATGATTCGTACTGAATTTCTTTCGAATGACTAAAAAACAGAAAAGTTTCACACGAACTTTTTTTAAAATGTATTTTTAGTGCTTCTTTACGTTAAAAAAAACGTTGGGAAAAACTTCAAGATTTACTACCCTTATAGTTTAGGCCCTGCGTTGATATTTCAGTCAGTCAGCTAGCTTCTCCATTTTTAAATATAGATAAATGTAATAAATAAACTTCAAATATGGTCTCTTGAGTATTTTCAGGTAAGATAAAGGAGTAACTGCATAATTTAACGATAAATGTTGCAATTATAATAAACGTAAATAAAATAAATCTTAGTATTTCTACAGAGAGAATTTGTGGTTTATTTTCAAAAGCTATTTAAGAGAACGTAACATATACTAACTTTCCATTCGTGTCTCCATCCGCTAGTTATCCCAACATATCCTCGGAATAAAAAAGTAACCTTTTGTCTATCCTGTCCTAACGAGGGTTCAAATCATGCATATGTTAAAATTCATGAAAACTGTTCACTGATTAAGCCTTATTTGTTGAATCTGTCAGGATTTGTGGTCTAATCAATTTGATCTATTTGATCTCTGTGGTTTTAAGTAAGAATGTCATTACTGTTTAAAATATTAAGTAGACATACGTAGACGTACATAGCAGTCCTAGCATTCCGGTTTGAAAAATAAGAGGGCCAGTGAAATTACGGGGTAATTGTTATAACATCATCAAGTCACAAGGTTGGTACCGCGCTAGTGATATCCTTGTGATATTAAGAGCGTATATAGTACAGTTACAGGTACAGTGACAATAACTATCATGCGAACTGTATGCTTTTTTGTCGATTTGGTCTTATTGATATATATATATATAAATGTGTAGCTAAACGATATGTTTAAATCTAAATTTATTTAGTTTTCTATATTTATATAAACTTTATTTCAATACTAACAACTTCGTGGTTTCACCAGTGTAGTTCTTACTCCCATTAGAATAATAAAAGTAGAAAAAGTTACTGCATACCATTAGCTATGTGCCAGTGAAGGTCCTGTCCAAAACTGGTCAAATAATTTTCTAGGTTAGCCGGAACCAACAGAGAGACGGACAACATTTTTTTAATATATATATAACAACGACTAGATTGATTAAAATAATTCGTATACTTATAGAAAGCTACATTACCATAAAATAATGTAGTTTTCGTTTATTCTTGTATTCTGATGAAAACGGGAACTACGCGAAAACTGCGGGTCCTTGCTAGTTATTAATAAATCAAATCGATGATTGATTAATAGTAATAATTTGAGTTTATGGGTTTTACATTTGTACACAATATTTATATAGTCTGTGCCACTAGTGTATTATTGCAATATCTATCTCTTTCATACAATGGTCAGTTCCCTCTTTCTATCTCTTATGCACGCAATGCGCGCGTTATACAACATTTTCTGGAAAAAAGCCCGCTATTTTGGCATAACCATTATTTTTTTACATCTTCGCTTTTTATAAAATCCGTGTATAATAAAGAAAATAAATAAATCAAATAAGATTCTACTCAAACATTTTTAGAGCGAGTGCAACAAATTACAAAAATGTAACTTTACAAATATCCACAATGCTTACATAAACAAAATGATAAAATAATCCGTCCCAGTGTAAGAACATTAAGGCAAATTCATCAAATCTATTATTATATGACATTTGTAATTCAAAAGGAATAACCAAATGTTTTTAAACTTGTCCTGGACTGCACAGCTAAAGGATGTTAGTCGAAGCTTCTGCGGCTTCTTTAAAGCGCTTGCGAAACTTAATTCACTACTGTGGACTATTTATGACTGATTAATGATGATCAAAATAGTAATACAACTAAGTACAAATAAATAATCAATCACGTGGTTCATTAATTTATAAAATCATCATCATTACATTACATTTACATTGAAAGTCCACTGCTGGACCTAGGCCTCACCAAGAAAGGCGGAATTGCGCCCATAAGCGGGTAAGCGTGTTGGCTATCGCAGAGCGCAGCTTTTGTGACGAGGATGCTGTAGCCCATCCAACTCTATCCATTTGAACTGCACTGTCTCGGATGGATATACCGCCATCTGTCGGTTCTGGTACCTTAGTCGCCTCTTACGACACCTAGTACAGAGGAAGGTGTTATTTTACTGTGCCGGTACCCCACGGCAAGTATAAACAATTATATCAATCCGAAACAATGTAGCTCAAATTCTCCCTTCATTGGGCAGGCCTATGTCTATCAATGGACTTCCAATGGCTGGTATGGTAATGATGCATTTATTTAACTTTATTAACGAATGCTTAACTATTGTGAAGTATCATTTCGTTGCGAAAATAGGTTATTTTTTAAAGAAATGCTAACAATTGCTGTCATTCTATAGTTTTAACTAACCCCAACAAACCGAAACTGTATTTGATTACGTGTAGGCCCCAAAAAGGAGAGAGGTCGCCGGGAGATGGCCTTTAGCCTGTCAAAACAAGAGAAACAAAAACAAATGAAGCGCACAGAAACAGAAGCGAAAGCCTCTAATATGGCCATAAAAAAGGACGGTCTAAACACGCGATAAAGCGCCGTAATTCCCTTGTTTGTAACTTATACGGGATCCGGCCGGCGACCTGACGTATGGTCATCAGATAATGCCCTTTATACGTTTATTATGGGTAAACTATGTCCGGACTACGAAGATTTTTGTGTTTACGACCAGATTTATTCTAGTTTTTCGGGGTACAGTCGGAAGATAATGGGACTGTCTGGATGTGTAAAGATGTCAGACCTAAACGGTTGGGGTGCTTGTTTGAGGTTATACTCAATTTTGGGTCAAGACTATTCCAATCTTTGCGACGCGCTACAGCGTATGCTGCTTAGTTGTTTTCATTAGTCGTTCTATTTTATCTACATATTTTGTCTCGTATTATGCAGGAATAATGGCATAAGTCAAAAATAGCAGTATTTAAAAAAAAGAGAGATTTTTTATACACTAAAATTTTTTTTATAATTTTGACTGTTTTGTGTTGTCATTCTGGCAATAATGTTTGAGTTGACTTTCTTATCGTAAAGACTATTGCAGCCGTGAAAATGTGAGCAGTGTCGAGTTGATTGAAAATTCAACGCGGAAGATATTTGAACCGTTTTTATATTTTAACTCACCGTACTGCATTACTTCATTTCTTTACTAAACAAAATATTTATATTCCATACCTACAAATACATTAAATTCTTAACTTATTTAAATAGGACTACCATAGCCATTTTCAAACCGTCAAAGCAACAAAAAAATCTCTAAGTATATATTTACTTTTTACAGTATTACACAAATGACCGATGCCACTGACAACCTTAATGTGGTACAAGAGTTATTCAAACAAATAGGTCATTAAGTGTATTTATTACTAGTCTGCCGGCATCATGCGGATCTCTGAATTAATTTATAGCAGGTTCAGTACGTGTGCTACCAGAAAAGAACTTGCAAGAAAAACTGATGGTGACAAGGGTTCCAATAATACCTAACGTACGTACATATTATTGGAACCCAAACTGGCGTCAGCGCTAACGCTATTACCGAGATGAACTTCTAAGCTTAAACGATTTTAAAATCTTTTTGCTGTAAAGTTTGATCCTGATCAATTCGGAAGACGAAACAAATTAACTGGCTTGCTTTCTATGAGAGAGAAAGAAACGCAGAGAGAGAGAGAGAGACAGACAGAGAAACACGCGCACGCCGCACGACCTACAACTATAGCAAAAAGTGTCGTTCCTACTTTTGGTCTTATTTTTTTCGCCACGCGCCATAAGGAACTTCGTTCCAATAGAGTACGCATCTAGAAAAATCGAACTTACTAAGATCACGCGTTTTGTTTCGAAGCATCTGTATGTAATTTCATTGTGAGTGAAGCAAGAATAATGTTTTTTAGGTCCAACATAATATACAAGTAGAAAAATTGTCAAAATTACAAGCTGGCTAAAGCAACCAATAGCAAGCTGAAAACATAGATTTTTAATTTAGTTTATTATTACGAATTATGAATTTAGTTGAAGAGTCATTTCAAATTACGAGTATCTTTTACAGTAATAATTAAGTTCAATACCTCGCAGGTATATCAACCTAAGAAAAAAAATTGTATGCTGTGCTTGTCTTTGGTTTTAATTTTAATGGATCCTGGGTACTATATACACTTCCAAATGAAATTATAATGATGTATATACGAATGGCTATATCATTTCAAATATTATAAACGCTGAAGTTTGTGAGTATGATGTGGGATAATTGGATTTGTGTTTGTTACTCTTTCACACCCGAACAACTGAACAAATCTAGATGAAATCTAGCACAAACATTATTGATAGTATGGAATAACACATATGCTAATTTTAATCCGAAAACATGCTCCGACGGGATAGGCTAGGCACAGTTTATCCATCAAGTACCGACATAGCATACTTCTCAAAATAACAGAAAGCTAGTATTCTACAAAAATTAAAGTTAATTTCTAATTTATATCCTGTCCGTATTTAAATAATAAACATCTGTTTCAAATATATAATAAGATATTTGTGCGATTAAAAACATATTAATAAATCAGATACAACAACATAAAATGTCTATGTACTTACGTGTTTCGCAAAATATGAAAACAAATATACGGAATACTGTTTTCGTAGAAAATAAAGCTGGACATTTTTGTCCATTAATAACCATTCATATGCCCATTTATTCCAGCAACGAAATGTGAGTGCGCAATTTATTTATATATTTCTATGCATAACAAAAACGTTATATTAACCAAATTGTGCGTATAGAAGATTCTTAGAATACTCCATTTTTATATGAAACATCTGATATTTCCGCAGTGGGATACCATCATAATAGAATAAAACCTTCTCTAGAGCAGGTGTGTGGCGACTGGGGTACTAGACAAATGGTGGTGTATCCATTTGAAACCGCATGTTGGTTTAACATTTCACCCAAAATCTCATACATTGACCTGACTTCATTATCTAGTCGCTTAAAGTATTTGTGTTGCGGACATCAGATAAAAGAGGAGTCACAAATATAATTTTTAAATACATATTATGTCGAACGAATACATTTATTCACCATGTAAATATTTGTCCTAGGTGGGTATCACACTCACGTCCACTGAATAGGACAATCAATTAGGATTTAACGATAAAAGAATGTTATGGTTCCCAATTTGTCGACAGTTTACAATAAACCGCAATAGATTATAATCTAACTAGGTATTTACAATTTTACTGTGTCATGCCGTTAGGCAATAGGCCAAATGCGAGACAGAATAGCGCACCGAGGGCCTGTTAAATTTTTTATACTTTGTAAGACGTGAGCCGTGAGGTACCGGCAGAATAAAATAGTACCTCTCACTGCACTAGGTGTCGTAAGAGTCATATCCATCCAAAACAGTGCTGTTCAAATGCACAGGCTGGGATGCCCAGCAGTATCCCCGTTGCGATAGCTGCGCTCTGCGATTGCCATCACGCTTGCACAGCGCGGCAATTATGGGCACAAGACCTCCTTTCTTGCAGAGGCTTATGTCTAGCAGTGGACTTCCAATGGCTGGTATAATGACGATGATGATGATTCTGAGACATTAATTCTTGTCCTTTTTTATAAATAACTAAGTCAACAAACAAGTATACGGTTCATATAATAGTAAGCTTTACCGTGTCATATATACGCTCGTATACTCACAAAGATATCACGCATTGCTTTGAACTTGAAGATGCTATGTCACATACCCAGAAATTTCACTGCCTCTCTGACCCTATAGACCGGAACATAGCAACGCGAACACTGCTATTTCGACATTGTTTTGCCAATATATTGGTGAGTGGTCTGCCTATACTAGATCTATCTATTTTATGGTTCTAGGTTTGTAGTAAATTGTATCTACCTATTTTTATAGATAGGCTCTGATAGAAGTGATGCTATCTTATGCACCAAAGTTTGTGGGTTCGACTCCGCCCGTCGCAAATATTTATTTATTGAATGTTTGTATTTGTCTTGTGTCTGTGTGTTATTGGTATGTATTATATTTGTAATTCCTCTGTTGTTTGATATCCGTAACACAAGTACTTTAAGCAACTTATTTCGAAGTCAGGTCTACGTATGAGTTGTCTTGTAAATTTATTCATTTATTTAATATTATTATTTGCCTGCTATTAAAATTAACGCCAAATGCCTATTTTATTGGATTGCGTAGATCTAAAAGTTTTTTTTATTTAAAGCTCCAAGAAACTTTTATTTTTGATTTTTAAATATTTGTATTTCTTTTTTTAATTAGCATTGTATAACTGTATACCACTGTGATTGATAGCACGCTTGCCCAGCGTAAAATTCTGCCTTCGTTGGAGAGGCCTAAGTCCGGCAGTGAACTTCCAATGGCTGTAATGATGATAATGGTGATGATGGCTGTTCCGTTTGATCGAATAAATTTCAAAAATAATGTATCAAAATAGTTACTAACTACAAACCAAATTAAAATTTTCAATAAACTATTAAAGTGTCGCTTATAGTATTCAGGATACATGTGAAAATATAATAAAAAAATAAGATATGAAAATATATAACAGTATATACAGTTTCTTTTTTAATAACTGCACAGGGTGGGGATGGTTAGCAGCATCTCCGTTGCAAAAGCTTTGCTGCGCGATAGCCAATACGCTGGCCCAGTGCGGCAATTATGGGCAAAACTCCTCCTTTCTCGGGGAGATCTGTGTCTAGCACTGGACTTTCAATGGCTGATATAATTAGTCTAGTACTTTATTTTTTTCTTGTATTTAATTCCACTACAGGTGGAAGCATTCATTGAGTTCTAGAACTAATAAACATACAATTTTCATAAAGATGAAACTTTACACAGGCAAAACTGAAGAACCGAATTTAAATCGAAAGGCTACAATTGTTATCAAGAAAACCAAAATACAGTCCTACGTTTTTACTTTTATACTTCATTGTAACATGTATTATTATCGTAGTACTTAATGGACTGTTATTTCACTATGACAAATGTCTTGTTTGTCATAGTGTTGTTGTTGTCAAATGTTTGAGGCTGACCATACCTTGGAAGTGTATGCAAACAAAACCGCAGGCGGAAAGTTAGTCGATTTTTATAGTTAAAATAGCATAACTGAATTAATGAACATTCTACAAACTAAAGCGGTTACAAACTAGCATCTGACTTTGATACTCGATCGTAACACAAGCGTGTTTCCTAGAAACAACTATATCCTGTTGCGCCATATGGTACATTCCGCATTTACAGTACAATAATTATTAATTCGTGAAACTGACTGGAGTACGCAAGACTGATGAAATTTAACTAGGAAAACACCGGGGAATAGGTTCGTACTTGTAATATATTCTTTGCTTTAGTATTTACATCATAAAGTCACCATATTTTGTGTTAGACTTCACTGTAACATTATTATTTAAAGAAAGTGCTTATAACTGAAATGATCTGCACTGGTCTCACTGCAGCGTTATTTAAAGAACGTTGCAGAGTACATTGCTCCCTCATCATCATCATTTCAGCCATTGGAAGTCCACAGCTGGACAAAAGCCTTTCCAAAAAATGGGGTGTTTTGCTTATAATTACCACGCTGGGCAAGCGTGTTGGCAGTCGCAGAGCGCAGCTTTCACGACGAGGATGCTGCTGCCCACCCCCGTCCTGTGCATTAAAACTCTACTGTTTCGGATGGATATACCGCCATCTGTCGGTTATGGGTGGTGGGAGGTACTATTGTATTCTACCGGTACCTCACGGCGCTATTATTATCGTAGTACTTATTGTATTGAACATTGTGCCCTGAAAATAAATTTACATGACATCTCATAAATTACCTACCTAAATCCGGAATAAGTAGTTGAAAGCATTTGTGTTACGAATATCAACAAAAGAATCAGTACAAGTATAATAGAAATACACATATATAACACATAGACGCAGAAAAATACAACACATAAATATTAGTCCTGGTTGGGGATCAAACCCATGACCTTTGTCGCACAAGATAGGAATATTACTGAACGCGCCATTGGGCACGTCAGCCCAGTGGCGCGTTCATCCACACATCCCACATCAAGAAGCGAGCACAAATGCAAGTAGCAATTCGCAAGAATGATTCCTATCTGCAGTTTGCTTATTAATTTCTGATGCTCTGTAGTTTTAGTTCTTGGCATCCCTATTTAGTCCACCGCTGGTAGCTTTAATTATTTTTGGCGGGGCCAGTTGTTGACGATGACGGAATGGTAGGATTCTACATTGGTGCTAGTCAGGGGATTGAGATATCAGCCTTAGTGACTGCAAGTTCCTTGGGATACGCCTTTGCATCAAGCATGCAGACGAGCAATGTTGCACAAGTGCGTAAATTAGGCCAGCGCGGTCAAACCCTCTCGATAGACGGCGTAACTCTTCCTAAGATTCTACTCTCTAAAACTCGGGAATAGTTTGGTTCCACACCATGCGTGATGCAATCGGTGCGCTAACGATCGGTAGAGGAACTAGGGCCTGCTAGGCTTGAAAGTGTTTTTTGACCGTTTGGCCGGTGAGAATGTACTAAGTCAGAACGGATTATTATGAGAGATAAGACCGAATATATGTTTTGTAAACTTCCAACTTTACTATAGTTGAAATAGTAATATAGGGAGGCGAGTACAATAATAAATGCCTAGCCGACCGTGTTTTGCTTATGCCACGATTTGTTTGATGAATTTTGGTGGCTGTCGATCCAGAATTCGAGGTACCTTGTGGCTCTATTCGGGGTCTTGACCTAATCGGAACGGGGGTTGGAATATATATGTCAGTAGCAGTATATAGACAAGTATTGTGAGAAGCCTATGCCAGTTTGTCCTTTATGGTAAAGGAGTTAAGATCTCAGATGTGGACTTAGGATTTTATTTATATTCTAGGGTACAATTAAGAATACTTTTAGGCCTACTACTAGGAGCCTAGCTTTATTCTTAATAAAAAAAATATATTTCTTATCGCCCTGACCCAAGTCCCGTGAGAGGTAACTAAGGTGCCAAAACCAACAGATGACGGTATATTCTCTCCCAAATAGTATTTATAACAAATGAAAACACCTTTGGATAAATTTAAGAAACATGTAACCGCTAAACTTATGTCAACTTCAAGATTGCTTGTGATTAAAAAAACCTACTCCGACTGTCGTTCGGTATGGGTTCCAATAGCATAGTGAAAAATATTTCATAACCACCACGTGTTAATGAAATCTTTTTCACTACCAGTTTTTTAACAGGTTCCATTTTACTCCCTCGCGCAATGAACTTGCTGTCAACCTAGTTTTAAGACCTATCTGGGAGTTGCAAACTAGTTTTAAAGTAGGCCACACGTTGACCTATTTGTTTAAATTACTCTTACAACCCTATAAGGTCATTTTACCCTGCCTACTGCAATATATACAGTGATTCATTTTGGAAAGCGCGCAAGATTATCCAACTCCGTCACAAGCATTCGGAAACTAGCGATTTCATAAATCAGTATCCCTATCCGAATTCACTATTGTCTGCGGCGTTACACTGGCGAGCATTCAGTTCCCGCACTCAGTTGTCGAATATTCCCATGAATACAAATATGTCTTATTACAGAACTGTAAGATTGCAACATTTAGACGGGCATAAAAGTTGGCATTACCATACCGACGGCCCTAAAAATCGGAAAGCGATCGGGCACGTCACGTCCGCGCTCCCGGGGACTGTAACGCGTTTTATTTCCCGGAAAATTGGCAAGTCATAATAATACGCTGACTCATAAATAAGGATCGACATTGGCCCTCTACAGGATTTCTTTTTACGCTACATTTCACTCTGCGAGGGTGTTGGGCGGGGAGCGAGCGATTGGCAACTTTTTAATTAAATGGGGCATAACGTAAGCGTTTGCCGAACGTAGTGATTACGCCGGTGCCTCCTCATTATTGGGACAGAACCTTTTCCAAGCTTGTACTTCTTCCATCCGATTAAAAAAAAAAACACGATACGCAATACAAGCCACATACACACACACACACATTGTTTCAATATTATACGACATCTGTAAAGAGAGATAAATTTAATTGCCACAAGATCTCCAACATTGGCCTGACTCCATAGTAAGCCGCTAAAACACTTGTGTCACAGACGCCAGACAACAGAAGAATCACAAATATACTACTTAAATACATATTTTTAACACCCAGACACAGAAAATATAAACTAAACATCATATAAATATTTGCTCTGGGTGTGAATCGAACCCACGATCTCTGGCGCACACGATAGGATCAATACTATCTGCGCCGTCGGGCTCTTCAAAAACTTTGCTACATTAAGTGAAATAACCATATAAAAAAAATATAATTTTGAAATTCGATCAACAGATGACAACCATTTCCAGATATGCAAGGACAAAGACAACATAAATATTATTTATGCATAACCACTAATACCTTTGTAATGGTAAAAAAAAACCAATAAAACTCCTTACTATACGCATCGCAGAGTCACATATTAAACCTGTCATCGCGCAGAAAGCCTAAGAAAGCCCTGTAGTAAGACTAAACTGCCATGACTGGATAGTTATTGAAATTAAGTTTACTGCAGGTTTATTACGCGTTCCATAAGAAACTGTTCTGACTGCTGGACGGAACTTTTGAAATGTTCCGACTGGTCTAGCAGATATCGCCAAGATACAAGATATAGCATTTGGTGAATGAGGCCCCAGTTTGGGTTTCTGTATTTGAATTTGAACTAATCCACTGCTGTTAGTTACGCGGTATTAAATTACTCCAAATAATGTGAGGATATCAGTTAGAGCAAACCCGATAGATAGGCCCAAAGTCTACGTCCATTCTTTAATAAGCTATTTTCAGTAGTTTGAGGTCGACATCTCGCGATGGCGATCTAGAAATATTGATTTAAAAATTTGAATGCATCCAAAACAGATTTTTTTGTATGTCTGACATTGCCAAGAATTGAGGGTGAAAGAATGAAATTTACTATAATCACGATAATAAATAACGTAACAATATTAAAAGATTTAAGACCAATCTCGTGGTGGCAAAACTAGGCATTTTAAAATAAGGCATTATAACCTGATCGTTCACATGACACTTATAAGGTCATCAAAGTTAAAGACCATTTGAGTAATATAGTAATTAGTTTAACTAATACGAAGCTTTTCGCATTTCTAAATTTCTTCAAAGATCAATTTTATATGTAAAGATATGACTTTGAATATAATGTACATAAGTTAAACGCCTAAATGATTCTTCCGCTACATCTTCACGAATATGATCAAAGTCTGTAAGGAATTCAGTGTTGCCAACATATTTTATTTCTACGCATTGTCAAGTATCGGAGCTGTCCCCCTCACTTTGTTACCAGAATTTATTGTTAACGAATAACCTTTGTTAGGAAACTTTGGAGAAAGTTCTCGAAGTTGGTAAGTAAAATGTGGGATCTCATTATTTGTGTCCTCGGGCCATTTCGTCATCAGGATTTTGCTGAATCATAATATTTTTAATCAGTTACGTAATTATCATTTATTATTATATTTTTAAACCACCCTAAATCGTCTTAACTTTAAGTCACTTTTGAAAACTGTTGCCTCAAGGTTTTCTTGAAAATTTATAATGTGTAGGTATTAAGTGATTATTTATTACTTAGTCAAAATTAATTATGAGTTTTGATTATTCTAATATATTGTGAAAAATTTTTTTTTGTTATTATTCATAGTATTATTAATTAAAATGGTCCTTTATTATAAAAGACAAATGTAAAAGATAAAAAAAAATATTTTGATTCAGAATAAGGCCGTTATTTTATTTAATGTTTTTTTTTGTTTTTGATAAAATTTTATGGATTGTAAATTTATTTTTCATCATTATCATATTTGCCGTTTAATTTTTACTTTTAAACTTAGACTTCCTCTAGAAAGGGAAATTTGTCCATAATTGCCGCTCTGGGCAAGGCAATCGCAGTTGCAACGGCAATGCTGCTGCTCATCCCCGCCTGTTGTTTGTGAACTCAGCCGCTTCAGATGATACCGTCACCTGTGGGTTCCGGTACCTCGGTTACTTTTTTGCGTCATCTGGTACTAAGAGAAAAATTTAAAAAAGTTTGTCAGAATGCTGTCCCACAAGTATTATCAGAAAAGACTTATTCACAACACTTCGTCACAAAAAAATCATAATTTCACGTTTCGTTATACACAAATAATTTTAATTTATATACTTAGCATTCTCTTTCTTTTATTTTTAATTTCTACAAAAGCTAAACTGTTTTAATGTGTTAGATGTAGAAATTTTCTAAGGTTGTCAGCTTTGGTTCCTTTATGTCAGATTTCTACCGCTAAAAAGCAGTGTCGGTATTGTTGCGTTTGTATATGCCGGTCTGAAGGGTACCTAAGGTAGTGCAATTACTATAGAGATATTATACATATATCACGAATGTATAGTTGTATGATATACTAGAATGTATAGTTTTAAAGTCGTTAAAAAGTAGTTTTATTAATAATACCGAATTGGTTGTCATTAGAAAATATAATCACTCTAATATCACACAGAAGTCTAAATAAAGGAGGTCTCTAATGAACGAAAGTATATCTTGCTCCGATAAATCTTTAGAGAAAGTTAATCCAATACCACCCACCTCCCACTAATATCCGCCCTCAGTCATCCTCAGCTGATTAGTATTCTATCGGTGCCTCTCCTGAGGGAAGAGGGGAGAGGGGATTCTATACGGAGAACATGTAAGTTTAATATATTACTGTTATTATAAGTAAAATGTTTTGACTATAATTAAAATCTTAGGAAGAAATCTATAATATATCTAGTCAGTTTATTTGTTAATAGGAAAATGTTTTATTATCATCATCACAGCAGCTGAAGAATGTACACTGTTGGACAATTACCCATAAATGTCATAGTGGATCGGCTCAAAGGTCGTTCCCCTCGATTTTCAATTTATTTAATTGTGATGGTTCCTTTGCTTTTTCCGCAATTTCCAATATCTTAAAGTACGAGCATCTTTGAAAGGTCCACAGTTCCCTACTGTTTGAAATTTTTAAGCGATTTATCTCGTAAAGCAGGCGTGGCGGACATAGCAGTGTCACTTTCCGACCGATATCGCTAGCTTATATTTAGGGGCTGTTGTCAATATTTATCAGTTTCGGAACATCAATCGCTTCTTACGTCACTTGGTACATAAATAGTTAAAGACAAATTCATACAATATAAATTTATTTAGTCAAACTGACCAACATTTGTTTACACTTTCGCTTAGGAAAATACCTGAGGTAATTGGAGACGATTTGAATCTAAAAATAATCTAAACATTGAAATAAATTCTTATTGTTTCATTAGTGTTATTGATGTAATAATCCGTAGGGGTGGTACTACAATTGTTTTGTTTAACAGAAATAACATTTGGTAAATTTATCATGTGACCCGTTGTTACAGAAAGTGTATTCAATCTTTTTTAGATTTTTCATGCTAATTTTTTTTTCCAACATCCATAATTTGAGACTTCATTTTCTTCGTATGAGTGGTTTTTATTTTTTAAACTTGCCGTGTGGTACCGGCAGAGTAGGATAACACCACCTTAATACCAGGTGTCACAACAGGGCGACTAAAAGTACTAGAACCGACTAATGATGGTATATCCAGCCAAAGTATATAGGTCAAATGCAGCAGGGCGGGCGTGGGCAGCATTCCCGTCGCTATGCTATGCTCTGCGATTGGCACTTCGCTTGCCCAGCGTGTTAATTATGGAAAAATATTCCTTTCTTAGAAATGCCTACGTCCAGCAGTGAATGATCTATGGCTGATGACGTTTTTCTAAACATTTCTTTTTAATTTGAATAAGTAGCACAGGGGTGGATGGAAGACTCAGTATTTATCGTCATATCCATATCTATTTGACTTTAGGGAACATAAATGTTAATTTCACTCTGAATGTCAATGAGTTCACTGAAGCTTCGGTCAGTTGTAGTTTTACGAACGGTAGCAGTTCATTATTGTCTGACGTTGAATTGACGCTTTGCCCAAAGTGAGCTGTTTACTCCTAACATAATGTTTAGAACGGTGAAGTTTGAATTTCATATTTACGTACTCTTGAATTATATGGAAATTATTGCAACTGTTTTTCAATTTTGAGAGTTAGGTGTCTAACCCCATCCTTCGCAAACTGAACCGGGCGCAATTTTTTTTGTTCATCTTGGCGTAAATAATATCGTGCGATATGTCGACGAAACATCAATTGATCTGAGGACTATCATTACACATGTCATGTAAACATTAGCAATTAGCAATAGCCATGTCTATTATGTACATATACAAGACTCACCACCACTTCTTACAATTAACAGCAATTCTGTATAAAGCGACAGACTGATTAAATTCATCCACACCTTCTATATTTTTATTGTAGGTTTGAAACAACGCAACATCTTTCTTCTCTTTTTTTATTGGACACCAACGTTTCAGAGTTCCTAGAGGTTCAACAGTGTCGCAATTTGTTGCCATGATACACAAACTATGGACCTCACCAATAAAATTGCTTCTTTCTATAATCAAAATCTAATCTAATTCGATAATCAACGTCGATAGCACGTCGTTGCTTTTTTATCTCTATTGTGCTAGTCAGTGGACATTTCTTAGTTCTATTTTCTCTTACTGATCCCGTCGCACGATATCCAAATCTTATTAATTCTAATAAAAGATCATAGCTTATGAAAAAGTTAGCGAAGAAAATTTCATTATTACTTGAAGTACTATTCAGCTTCTCCAATAAAGTTTTGACTACGCGAGAACCCAGGGGATCGAAAGACAGTAACTACGATTTTCCACAATAAAAATCGCATGTATAACAATACTTGGTAGTACTGGCTGCTACCCAATTTCAAAATCCGAAACGTACTGGTTTCCATCGAATAATTGCTTGGCGGGATGATGCCTATAGTATTTTACCATAGATTTATCAATAGAAATACAGTCATGTAATACTGTTAAAACTTCTTTTAGACAACGATCGTACCTTGAACATTTTATCGTCCGACGTAAATGTTAAGTTCGACAAGATGAAGATTTCTTTTTAGGTTCAAAAAGAAGATTTTTTACATTAATTTCATACGACAGAAACTGTAATAAAAATAAGTAATGATATTGTTTAACTAACTGTGACTGGAAGCATGTATCACTCACATTATGGTTTCATCAAAATTGTGTAATATGTATACCAAAATTAATTTTAGTATACACTTATACTTACAATAAATCTATAGAGATGTCAATTCTGTACATATAATATATTTTTAAAATAACTGTCAGGGATCGATACTGATGCCAAAAATCTAATCAGTTACATTTATGTCTGTCTGTCTGTTATAGAAACAAAAACTACTCGACGGATTTTATCGAAACTTGGTACATCTATTTTTCATCCTCTTAGGCTCGTTATAGTATACTTTTCATCAAGCTACAATTAATAGGAGCAGATAAATGAAGGGAAATGTTGGGAAAATGGAAGAAGTTACTTCATTTTTCAAGCTTCCGTCGCGTATGCAGCCTTCATGGTTAAAGCTACATAGAAATTATGTTATTATGTATGACGGAAATGTTCTCTTTAAACAATATTCCACGACAATATATGTCTATCCTTTATAGTTGACTCACACGTGTAACTCCCGATAGCTTAGCAGTTGGAAGTTTTCTGGTTATATTTGACTACTCTACGTTTATAATACTTTTTAAAAGGAGCGGAGCATCAATCAAAAATGTGGCAAAAAAGGGTGAATATCGAAGTTTGTTGTTTAAAATCAGTTATTAGTAAACGATAACTTATTACTTAAAGAAGGGACTTCCTCCACAGCCTATTTGAGAGAGCAAGAATTCACGAGGAACTACATTTAAAGTTCCATGTACCCAGGACGTCCACATGAATGAGTCTGGATACATGGAACTTTAAAAAGCTAGTGCAATATATATATATCCGTATTTAAAAGAAAAAAAAAACAACTTCCAACAATGCAATCAAAGAAGCTGTAAAACGTCCATTGCTGATATAGGCCTCCTGAAGAAAGGGAGAATTTGCCATGATTGCCACGTTTGGTTAGCGTGGTGGCTATTGGCAGAATATAGCTTCGTGAAGGAATGCTGCTGCCATTTTTTGGTCAATTTTACGGTAACTAAATTATTACAAATGAAATCACACAATATTCAATAAAACTCATGAATAAAAAGCATTTCTAATATGTATACTTACATATTTTTCTTAATATTTCTGAGAGAATGTATCTCGCATTATTATGATTAACATTACCCCTTTGGGTGCTTTTAAAAGAGCGTTATATTTCAAAACAGGCTCATATATCGAGGTGTTCAGTGCAAGACGTGTGACGACGTGTATTGATGTCGCACGGCCCGACAATATTTCATAAGTATCGACTAATGTCGGACTAGTATCAGATCTCTACTTCACTGAAAAACCATAAAACACATTTCTTCCGTAGACTTACGTACTTTTTAAATTATTTTGTTTACGTTTGAAACTTCAATTCATAATTATTTTATTTTTATTTTCACAAGCGATATAAATATTCTAAAATTTCCGCATAAAAATACATTACCATCAACATCATAACGAGCCCAATATCGAAGATGGTGTCCAATTCCCAACCAGAGCAAATATTTATATGATGATATTTATTTGTTCTGTGTCTGGGTATTAAATATGTGTATTTCAGTTGTATATTTGTGATTTCTCTATTATCGGGCGTCCGTAACACAAGTGCTTTAAGCGACTCACCACGGAGTCAGGTCAACAAGGTTAATATAATATATGTATTATATATAACATACATAAGAACGTTGAGATTAAGTATATTATTTTTATCATTGCACTAGCACTATATAGTTTAATGTAAAATCATAAAAAGGTAGGCCAAAATGTTTTAGTAGGTTTTTACAATTTTTTAAAATCTTTATTTTTTTATTAATAGCTTTTTCTTATTTTTTTCTTATGCGAAGACCTTAATTTTGCATTAGACAAAATTCCCGTTTAGTTTATGTCCAGCAGTGGGCGTTTAACGGCTGCTATGATAATAATAACGATATCATAATACAGATACATAACTGTTAAAAATGAAGTAAGTATTTTTTTTATATTTGATTGACTGTTACAAAAACGTAATGAAAATTTGCTATAATTCAACTTTCGTATCTCTCACAAACTCAGATTTTATTAAATAAACAATGTACATTTGTTATTTAAATTTGGGGATTCAATTAGTCATAAAATCAAATGAAATCGTTGAATCTGTTGTTAAAATAATTATTTTAATTGCTTGAATAAAATAGCTATTAATGTTAAATTATGGTTATGTGTTATTTTAGCTGGCGGTATTTATGTTTCATGTCGTTCAAATTGTTTTATTTCAAAAATCAATAGTCAATAAATATCGAACATACATTATTAATTTTGGCTAAGGTCAACAAACAAAAATTATTTTTGAGAGGCTATTTGGCGGTAGATTTCTACCGCCTAATAGCAGTGTTAGCAGTAAGTAGTTGAGAGTGAAGTACCAATACAGGCGACAATGATATATGATTATGCCATGAGGTACCGACCAAAAAAAATAGTAGCTTCTACTACACCAATCGTCGTAAGAGGCGACTTAGGTACCAAAACCAACAGATAGCGATATATTCATCCGAAACAGTGTAGTTTAAATGCAGGGATGGGCAACAGCATCCCCGTCGTGATAGCTGCGCTCTGCGATTGCCAAAACGATTGCCCAGTGCGGCAATTATGGAATAACTAAGTGGAATAACTAATAAAAAAAAATAATAACCTCCTTTCATGGGGAGGCTGATGTCCAACAGTGGACTTCCAATGGCTGGTATGATGATGATGAATTAATAATACATTTTGATCACGACACCTAGTGAAAAAGACTACACAACGCAACACAATATTACAGCCTTAAACAATTTATGTTGGTGTAGTAAATCTAGTAGATTTTTATACCCTAAGACCTTGTTAATCGCATGTGACCGTCACTAATAAAACTGTCCGGCTGATAATAAGGCCCGGCTAATTTCCCGGCATCGTGAATGGCCGAAAAACAGTTTTATCTCGCCCATAAGGCTACTGAGGAAGCAATTCCAAAAACAAAGGGCCCCAATAACGAGGCCCCAGTACCCGGACAAGATATTCCGAGATCGGACTCGGATAAGTACAAGTTTCGGGTTTACACGCAAATTCTGTTCTCAGATTGGAAGCAGCTTGGCAATTCTGTGTTATAATATCGAGGTCATTATGAGGGCTTTGTGGTGTGATTTATAAAGGATTATGGCTCTGCTGATGGTTCATGTTCTGCAAAGAAGGGTTGAATAACTAAAAGTGTGCGCTCTTCGAAATCAAAGTGATTCTTGTGTGGCATGTTAAAAATGAAGTGCTTGTTTTGAGCAGCCATTTCAAATGTTTATTTATGTATATATATTTCCGTTATGTCTGCCAAAACACATTCTCTGTTGGACCGAAACTTTCTAAAGAAATTAAACCATAAAGGTTTTGCCTAATAATTGCCGTGCTGGGCAGGCATAGCTTTGCGATGGAGATGCCGCTGCCCATACAAACTGAAAATTTTAGTACCTAAGTCGTCTTTTATGACACTTGGTACAGAAGGAAGCTGTTATTTTACTCTGGCGGTATAAATTTCCACGATTATAAAGAATAGTTGTAGTTTTTCCGAGTTTGTTATCAAGAAATAGATCTCTGTAGTCGGCCAATTTCGAAACCCGGGTAAAAGATATTCTTATATATTCAGTGCAGTCCATATTTTTCAAATATTACTTTTCAAAGTTTGCGAGCTCCTTGCTCTTGAGGATACTAAATCTGTTTTAAACTGAAAGGAAAGTGGCATGGCTCGTAATCTATGTCATAGCCTATAACAGATGATACTACATCCAAAGGGTCGATTTCTCTTTGTAGTACAGTGTCAACATTGACTTCATATTTTCTTT
Organism: Heortia vitessoides; assembly: GCA_020976665.1. Taxonomy (NCBI): domain Eukaryota; kingdom Metazoa; phylum Arthropoda; class Insecta; order Lepidoptera; family Crambidae; genus Heortia; species Heortia vitessoides. The sequence goes on from JACJUM010004390.1 coordinate 16,883,134, forward strand.
GAACTGTTTTATAATTTAAATGATGTTTAGATGATTATATTATTACATATTTATCTTATCGGGGGTAAGACCAAAATCCATGCCAGGATGTCTAAGATGCCATATATACGGGGATTTTATTTTTTTATTGAACTTTGTGGCACAAAATGTACAAATGAACCAGAAAAAAAATGTAGTGGTGCACTACACAATATATATATATATATAATAGATAAACTTTACATACATATTTATACAAATGAACGCTATATAATATATATATATATATATATATATATATATATGTATTTACATATCATATGTATTTATTGCGTTATATTATAAGTTATACATTGATAATAAAAATAACGTACATTAGAAATAGGATTATAAAGTTAGAGAAGCTGCATCAGTATATAAAGTACGGAGAAAGCGTTTCATAATAAATTTTAGAATAAAAAAATTATAATTATATCGTATCCGTTCTGAACGGATCGGAGCTTGAATCCTTACTTACCCGATGCGCTAATAGGGTGTAATATTTTTAAATATAGAAAAATCGATTTTCAATTCTTGATTATTGATATAAGTGACCTTTTATACCTAAATCTCTAATTACTAAAGGGCTTTTCAAATAGAGATTTGTCAAATATTTTATTTCTCTCACTGAGTCACTGATGCTGGATCAGCAGCATGTCCAAGCGGTCACTGATGCTGCATCAGCAGCATGTTGAAGAGGTAAATGGTATTATATAATCAAAATTCGTTAGCGCAAAATTAGCGTCAGTATTAAGGTCCAATTTCAATAACCATGAACAACGCCATTTGTTCGCTGACTTGGATTTACAACGTTTGGACCCCGATATTGGCAGAAATATTTACTTTAGCAATGAGTCGTATTTCCGGATTAGTTTCGTGGGTAAGCAAATTGTTGTATATGAGACGATCACCATATGTAAAATTTCCCAGGTTGCAATGCATTTCCAAAAGTTTCTGATTGGTGCGGATTTTAGCCTGGCGGCGTCTTTGGTCTGTATTTCTTCGATAACGAATTTGACAGTGGTCAAGGGCGAGCGCTATAGAATAATTATTTATTTTTAATATATTTATTAAAAAAAAAATTGTATTGGACGATATTATTGTGTAGGACGTATGGTTTCAGCATGTGGGCACGACACAATGGGCATTCTGCATGAACAGTCTTAAGGCAGGCTTATCTTTCGCAAAGGTGACGTAGATTGGCAACCAAGATCATGCGATTTGGATTTGATAAACTTTTTCTTATGGGATTTTTTGAAGTCGCAGGTCTATGGCAATTAGTCACAATAAGCCACAACGCAGGCCTGCGTTTAGATTTAGCTAATTCAAAATAGGACCTATTGCATACCTTAAGGCATAAATTAGCCTTTCAAATTTAAAAATATCGTTTTTATTTCACACACCTTATTTTATTCAGTTCATTCATTCATCGAACTGTCCTTATTGGAATACCCTTTAGTAATTTGCAGTAGGTATTTAGCGTATAGTTGGACTGCATTGATCATATCCACCAAATTAATGCTAAACTGAATTATTATTCCCTCTAGTTGAGAATTTCCGAGGCATAAGATGTATATAGAATAACTTTGAAACTATTATCAAGCAAACTTAGACATCAGTGTATGATGCAGTGGGTATTCTGAAAATGACTTGCGAATAGTAACTATTTTGACCGCCAGACCGCCGACTGAATATTTGCGCGACCAAAATTACTTTACTATATACTATACATTTTATTAACTAAAAAGATTTCAAACAGCGTAGCTCAACACAGCGAGAATGGGCATCAGCATTCCCGTCGCGAAGCTACGTACGCTTTGCAATTTCCATCACGCCTGCCCAGAGTGGCATTTATGGGTAAAAATCCTTCTTTTTTGGAGAAGCCGCATGTCCAGTGTTGGGCATTTTGCGGCCGCTATGATTAAAACTATAACATAAGGTAGTAAACGAACGTATTCATGGCAGAATTACTGAAGTATTTATGATAAACAGAAAATTATAAAAATATCATCATCATCATATCAGCCATAAGATGTCCACTGCTGGACAAAGCCCCCCCACCCAAGTATTCTCTAATAGGACCGGTTGTATGCAGCCTGTGTCCATCGTTATCCTGCGGTTTTAGACAGATCGTCTGTCCATCTTGCGGGAGGACGCCCTACATTGCTCTTGCCGGTAAGTGCCGGTTTTGCGTACTAAATACCCTGCCCACTGCCACTTCAACTTACTAATCCACTGGGCAACGCTGTGAGGTACCGGCAGAGTAGTATAATACCTTCCCCTGTACCAGGTGTCGTAAAAGAAGATTAAGGTACCAGGTCCGACAGGTGGACAGGCGTATCCATCCGAATGAGTGCAGCTCAAATGCACTGAGTGGGAATGGGCAGCAGCATCTCGGTCGTGAAAGCTGCGCTCTGCAATTGCCAACACGCTTGCCCAACGTGGCAATTATGGGCAAAGTTTCCCATTCTTGGGAAGGCCTATGTCCAGCAGTGGACTTCCGATGGCTGTAACGATGATGATGAGTACTGAAGTGTGAAGTTTTTCCTATTTGTTTCGAAACATTATCTATTGTACGTAAACCGACCAAAATGACAACGAACCACGGCTGCGGTGAGTTTCGAAGACCCAGGAAATCTTTTATCGAGTTACGCCATTATGCCATTATCCCACCGCTCTGGGACTTAGTTCCGGGATACACCGGTACAGAAATAGAGGATCTTAGCGCCGTCAATATATGTTTTTTATTTCATGAGTAATTTTATCGTAATGATTAGTTTACAATTACATTTTCACCCTAAGTACGCCTAAATTAAATTTCCATGTAGAATATACGATTATATTACATTACAGCTAGCCTGTTATCAAATACAGGGCCGTTTTTTTATTATTTTATTATAAAATAATCTTTTGGCATTGTAATTGATTAAATATTTGTCATTTAGCATTTTGCCTAAATTGAGACAATAAAAATAATGGTGGTATAGTTTCGCATTATTACATTATGGCTAGCCATGTTGTATGAATGGGTATTTTACTCAGTCGCGTTCAATCTGGCTAATCGTTGAACCACCGCATTTTATAACAGCTAGCTGTAATGTATTACGGCGGATAATACAATCCGACTAACACATATATATATATTGAATCCTTATGTTTCTGGTCTGGTATGCTTTGCGATTTCAGTGATATTTGTGTATAGTTTCACACGTTCTACGACTATTATGATGTAAATGATTTCATAAAGATTTAGCTTTCGGTGCTCCACTGACAATTTTGGGCAGCTTCAAGGTGATGATATTATTACTTCAATTGACGGACGGAAGGACATTAGTTGTTAGACATAGTCCTCGCCAAAAGATTTCAAAGAGAGTATTGAAATATTTTTGCGCAATCAGAAATGAGGACTTCCGAAAAAGAACCAAAGTTACCGATGTAGCCCGGTGAAGTACCATGTTGAAGTGGCACTTAACATTAGAACCGATAGACGATGAAGTCGTAAGGTTCTGGAATGGAGACTACATACCAGCAAGCGTAGCATAGGGTGACCATCGAGAAGGTGGCGATCTGACTAAAACCGCTGGATCCGAGTTTATCACCGCAGTATTAGAAATCATTAACAGAGGCTATATCCAGCAGTGGGCATTCTACATACGATATGATGATAATGATTAAAATATTACATAATATCGGTTCTATCGTATTCAAGGAATGTGTATAATTATTTCCATGTTGTTCAATGGACTTCTAATCTACAATTTGCAAGTCGTGTCACCAAGTATATAACCAAGTTAATGTGATTGTGTCGGCACGTGTCGTTGGCTATCTGTAAACGTTATGTCGGTTATCGTCGCTTTTATTGCTACAAACGGTTGACGATCGTGTTATGCGATGTCACCGTCACCTGTATTTTTATATAGTGTTTTGTTTTATTACAAGGTTGTCCAATAGATTCATATGTCATAACTTTCTTATCCTAATTAAAATTCTTATTACACATTTGTATTCTGTTGCTTTTCTTCTAATTCTTTTTTTTGTATCTATTGATTTTATTTTATTTATATTTATCCGTTTACATTAAAAAAACTTCTCTTTTAGTGGCAACTTTAAAATGTTGTGTATCACAGTCTTTCTCAATCTCAACATCTTTCTCAATCTTAGTGCTCGTAAATACATTGAACGAAAGAATCTAAAAAGTTAAATAAGCCGTGATTTAGTCTATTAATTACAATTTTTGTTTATCGTATAGCTATGTAAACTCACATAGTTCTTATTCTGTTTATAGTATTATACATATTGTGGAAAACTTTCTTTATTTTACAAAAATATTTTAAATGAGTCTAGTTGGTAAGTGATAGAGGGAAAACTTCGTTAATTTGTTGAGTATGACGACTTGTAACGGAAACTTGAATGAGGCTAACCAACCAAATACGATTGATATGGACATAACAAAAAAAAATGAGTTTTTATAAATTGGTGCATTGCGTTCGGTTAAATTACCAGTTGTAATTTTTTTTTATTATCATTTTATTTATTTAAATCACACAAGTTTTTAATACATATCATTACTTCTTCCTTTTTAATCGACATAACGTCGCGTCTTACGACATCTGATACAGAGGGATGTACTATTCTACTCTACCCACGGCAAACACGGAATTTTTTGTTTTGTTTTTTTATTTGTTTTATATTTGAACGATCTTGAGCTAAAATTACCTTAATTTGATAGATCTGTGGTGTTGACATTGTTTTTTGTACAAATGTATGATAGGATCTGAGGTAGGTAATATTCTCTAACAACCTTCTATATTGAATTTGTAGGGTTTTCTAATACCAATGGTCTGGCAAAGCATCTGCAAAATGAAACGGTGCTCCTTCGGTAGGTTTATGTATACCGTGCGTAATACCGACTTTAGATATTTCAGCTATATTTCCATGTGTTTGTTAAGATGTTTTATTTCAGTCTTTACTTAAAAATATCCAAATGAGTTAATCAGTTTTAACTTCGTTGAATAACAAAAATATATATTAAATATAATAAAAATCTTAGTACAAATAATTCACATTTTTGTAAACTGGATAAAATATTTATGGTTTCGGTTCTCCAAATTGAAATAATATGAAACAAATAGAGTTGAAATAAAATTATTCGTAGTTAGTTCGGTTGTGTATTTCGTGCAGTTGGTTAATTACTGGTTGAATCTGTTAATTAAATCGCCATACCTATCACGCGGAGTATGAAAAGGCTCTTAATTAACGTTGCAAATATTCTTTAGTGAGGGTACATAATCACCTAGTATTATCTGATGATCTTATCGGCCCTTAATCATCAACTACTACCTATCCATATATACGGGGTGATTAGCGTATTATTGCCACAATGGGCAGGTGTGGTGGCGGTCGTAGTCACGACATGGATGCTGCTACCCATTCTAGGTGCGTGAATTCTCTCTTCAATGTTTCGGATAAATGTACCGCCATCTGTCGGGTCTGATAAACTAGTCTTCTCTTAGGACACCTGTAAAAAGGGATGTACTATTCTACAATGCCGGTACTCCACGGCAACTTGATAAGTATGAACAAAAAATCAGAAGGTTATCAGAAGGTAAAAAATCAGAAAACTATTAAACTTTTACGAAACCCTTATAGCTTTTATTAAATGAAACTCCACAAGAAGCGCGTCTAAGTGTTCTCCGCATATCTTCATCATATCAGCCAGAGCAAATCCACTGTTGGATGTAGGTCTCCCCATTATAGGATGACTGCTACCAATAATTGCCGCGCCGGCGCAGGCATGTTGGCAATAGCAGAGCGCAACTTTACGACGAGGATGCTGCTGTTCTCTCTCTCTCCCTATAGTATTTAAATTATGCTATTTCAGATGGTTATTCTGCCATCTGTTGGTAAGGTACCTTAGTCACTACTTACGATACCTGGTTCAGGGGAGGTAGTATTCTACTTTGCCGGTACCTAACGGTTAAGTATAGCTCTAAGTATGGTTACCCCCAAAGTAGATGGACCATCTAATAAAAAGCAAAGGATTACGCTTGAAGCAGACTGTACAAGCGGCCATTTTGGAAATCCGTTGGAGACTGATATGATAAAATTCAACCAATTATTTGATTTGTTAAAAGTCGTCATCTTTATCGATTGAACGTAACTATTACGTCTATCACTCACCAACTAGTCTCTTGTCTCACTTGGTACATTTTTCAATATCCACAATAGTGTTGGCGCATGCGCGCAATACCGCGAACAAACGAGCATCCCGGGAAATCTGATACAAAGTGCGCGTTCCGGGATCTTTGGGGACGTCAGTACTCTGTTATTTACTTACCTTTATGAAGCAAGCGGTCCCAGGGCTGGTGAGAATAACATGTTCATAACCGTGAGTAGGGTAATAGATGTGGTGTTACTGTTGTTTGCGGTTTAAACGAATAGCAAAATATAAACTTTCCTAGTATAGTATTTTCCTAGCTGAAGTAAAACTTCCGTAATAGTCAAATTCATAAAATTACTTAGCTTTTAGCAAAAATACTCTTTGTTTAATTTATAATGTGCCTAGAGAAGTAGAGTATTTTTCATTTAAAGTTACTAAAATAATCAATTCATAATTTTATGATAACTCATATGCTTACATATGTGTGTGAGTACTAATATACTAATGTATCTAATTTAAAAAATATATAGTTTTACTCCTTTATTTGTATTCGTAGAAGCATTCTACTTATGCAGACCCTTATTCTACTCATGAGGTAGATAATTTTAGGAAAATGTATTATTTTTTCGTATAAAGTCAAACTTACCAAAAAATTCGGGTTTCAGCCCTTTATTGCCATATCGGGCGTGCGTTTAGGTCTGCACGCAATCGCAGAGCGCAGTTTCGCGACGGGAACGCTGCTGACCATCCTTGCCTTGTTGTATTTGTTGCATTAATGCTGTTTCGGGTATACCGATATACGATAGCTGACACACGTTTTGGAAGAGATATTTCGTTAATAGTCGGTATATATGATAACACGTATTAATAAGGAGTAGCAATTATTTATCTTTCGCGCCATATTGTCTATTGGCTACTTGCAAACGTGTAAGCTTGTTTCCCAATTAAGCCTTAAACAGGGAAAGAGTTAATTTCATTAAATGCCACGATAAACTATTTATTTATATCTACATATATGTATGACACTGTATTATAATACTTAAATTGTCATCCTATTTTTTTATGTTAGATTGTAATGATAATAGAAGTCTAATTGATTAAGTCATTTTATTTGTAATTTTAGAAATATATTTACTGGAGTATAGTATGTCTGGTTAAAAATCTTTGTGTAATCCAAAAAAGCAGAACGCTTAGTACGCAGAACCGATGGCCGATGGAGTCGTAATGTTCAGGAATGGAGATCACGTATCGGCAAGCGCAGCGTAGGGCGTTTACACACAAGATCGACACCCGGAATCAGACTGGTCTTAAAACGGAGTTTACTGTTAGTTAGATAGGTTCAACGCGCCCCTTAGGTAAAAAAAGTTTACAGTCAGTTAGTTGGGTACAAACAGAAGGGAACTTGCAAAAAAACAGGTGATGAAAAAGGTACTACCCGTACCACCTACGTAATAGTTGACGCAAATATAACCCCTTCCGGCATCTGCACTAACAATCCATTGTCCTAGAGCTGTCCTAGAGCATTTCAATCACAAGCAGTTTTATAAGTGACATAATCTTTAAGATCCTGATATTCTATTGTGTTGACTTATGCATTAATAAATGTATTTATTCTATTATTCCTATATGTTCTGTCCTTTCCCTCCTACTAATTTTAAAAGTCGCTTTGTATTCCTTGGGGACAGCCATTAAAAAATCCTAAAATCGTCAGAGAATTTATCGCTCAAAATGCCTTTGCATTCTACAAGCTTCTATAGCAAATCCTTGACTATTCAAGCTGTTCGTTTGTGCAATGTGTTCCCCCTTGGAGTGAGATCTGCTCGTTCTCTATCTATTTTTAAAAGAATGGTGAAGGAGTATTATCTTTCACTTTGAGTTCGTTTTTTGATTGTATCACTTACCTTGTTCTGTAACTTTACCATTTATATGTATTTGAATGTATGTGTATTATATGTATAAATGTATGTTTATTGTTATGTATGTAAGTACTAAAATGCATACTAATATGTATGTATGCATCTCAAACTTCCACCAGCTTAACATTATTTCTATTCACAGGTTGCCTGTAAAAAATTACATTTCGCGATAAGGCCGCCTCTTGTAACTTTTATTTCATGTTTTTGTTATGTTCTTGTGTTGTTGTTTTCTTTATTGTTAACCTATTGGTTTACAATAAAGAAAATACATTTTTATTATTATATAAATTATTTCAATTTATTTACCAGCGTTAATCACGCTTAGCGAGACAGTGCCGGAGGGGCACACGCAGGGCCTTATTTCTCAAGGCGATAGCAGAATATCAATGGTCTGCTTTCTGACACACACAGTTATAAAATTTTTGATTTTAATCAATTCACACGATACTATATACTACATATATCGGTTATCCTTTATTTTTAGGTTAACAATAAACTGATGCGTTGCTTCTGAAAACGAAGATTTATTTCGTTAATTTCTTACAAATATTATTATATAATCTTACAAATAACTTATTTAACTACCTATTATTATAACTTTACCTGAAAACGAAGAAACGACAATTAAAGTCTATTCTTCCACTAATTATTCTTATTTATCTATCTTAAATCACAATAATCTAATACAATGCTATTTTTTCCATTACCTCTCAACTGACCATTGACCTCAGACTCTAGCGCTTGTCAGTTGTCAATGTCATTCAATGTCGTTCAATAATTTAAGAAATATTATTTCTTTACATACATATAAACAGACTCAAAACAAACACAAATATTCTTGGGTGGGAATCGAACCCACGACCATAGGCGCACACTGTTTGTGTCACTGTCATCGTATCAAATATTGAAAGTCCACTGTTCGACGTAAGCCTTCCCCAGAAAGCGAGAATTAAATCCCTAATTGCGACGCTGGGTAAGCGAGTTAGTAATCGCAGAGCATAGCTTTCACGATGTGGATACTGCTGCCCAATCCCGGTGCATTGAAATGCACTGATTCAAATAGATATACCGCCATCTGTCGGTTCTGGTCCATTACTCAGCAGGTACCACTTGGCTAAACTCAGAGTTGTAGCCCACATTTTTTTGTTTGTTTGAAAGACTTGTCAGTCATTATTTCTGTGCTTAATGTGCTCTGCCCAAAAGTCAAATAATGTTTAAGTTTAAATTTTTATTACGCTAAAGAATTAACGTTATAGATACAGACATTTTCAAAGTAGTACAAAACGCTGACATTCTATGTTTTTATATAAGAATAACAAGTAACAGATGTTTCAAACATTTTTGAGAGGGTGTTGTGAAAAATAAAATATAAAAAAAATATATATCAGAAACTGCAGTATATCAAAACTTTCTAGCGCTCGCGCCCGCGTTCACACGAAATTTCTGGAAAACTAAAGTTATTTGTGAAAAGAGTTCGGACCGGCGCGGGCGGGCAACACGTGACAAGTACATTCGGGCATTCAGTTTCAATGCGAAAAAGAGGTTGGCTGTCAAATCCTAAGTAAGTAGAGGTAAATTTTAACCGTCATCGGTGGGAAAATTTGAGTGGAGTTTTAAATATTTGCTTACATTTATGCATATATTTTGATGGGCGCGATAACGCTTCCCTAGCTTATGTTCGAACTGGCGTGGTTTTGATCCCCACTGCAGACCAAAATTTATATGCAGAGCATTTGTGTTTGTTTTGGGTCTGGGTGTTATAAATACATATTGAAGTTTTTTGAATACAACTGATTTCTGTTATACAAGTGATTAAAGCGAGTCAGGTTACTTACTTGAATGTTAAAAATATTTTTAAACCATTACTACTTTGTGTAATTAAATGTGTAGTGCCTTTAAGCTGTAAGGCGTCCTCTGCTGGACATAGGCCTCTCCAAAACAGTTTAAATAAAATGGTTGTATACAACCGGCCAGTATCTATCCAGCACAATCCTTTATTTTGAAACAAAATGTCTGTACACTTTGTGGGACAGATATTGTGATTAAATAAAATACATTAATTTAAACCTTTTAAAGATTCTACCTCTTTCAATAACACCAGCTAACTTCAGTTTAACCTATCAATACCCCTAAATAGCAGTACCTCATTGTTGTGTTCAGTGTCGTGTCAAGCGACGTACCCGTGATATAATTTGCGTTGACGCAATTGTCTTGTTTGCCAACTTAGTAATATTAAGAAAACATTTTCTGTTTATTTCTTTTTATGTGGTTACTACTTCATTCGTTCATTTTAAATTAATGAATATGAACTTAAAAGGTTTAATAGTGAAGGCGTAAACAAACGAAGTTGGGTCGAGAAGTAAATTATACTTTCACCAAGCGTGAAGGAGGTCTCTCTCTGAACCCATAACTAATCTTATTACGTTTACTCTACTCGTGAAATCCTAAACTCGCCCTCGGCTGCGGTCGCGGCCATTCTGACCAACTATTCGACTGTAAGACTACTTCCAAGAAGTTAACCGAAGTTTCCTACAACCATTGAACTTGTTGGCCTAAGTGAATATCTGATAAACGAATACTAAATTTAATCGGCAGCACATTCTTTATTTATTTTTCTTTACTACCTACTACCTAACTACTACCTAACTTAATTTTAAGTATGGACTACGAAATAACAAAATTCTGAATTTGTTCTTCATTTATACTGTGTGTGCTTTACCTATCTTTGATTACGTGATGTAGACCTTACACAATTTTCTAGCCCCCATCGTAGTATTCGCGTTACTGCGTCTCGCTTTGACCTGTGAGAGAGCCAGTGAAATAACTGGGTAAAGTGATAATATTTTCAAGTAATAACAAGGTTTTAAGGTGCTGGTCTAAAGGCTGCGGCTTACCATCCAAAACGGACTGTATGCTCGTTGATGTTAATTTTAAGTAGAAGGGGGAAATACCGCCTAGATAAACAAAAAATTGATACTATTTTCTTTTGAACTATGCAACTCTAAAGAGTAAAATAAATAAACGAAAACAATTGTATTACATTTATGATCTTGGTTCAGATTACGTGACAGTCACACGATCTTCGCGGAGGATGCTTATCACCTTGAGTCAGCTATACTCGGGCAGGTGAACTAAAATTGACTATTTTGAACACGTCTATGTTTTTCACATGCATGTTCTTTTATTTTATTTAAATGGACCTTCATCTACTACTAATACATCACCATGAACACATTTATAAAATATAAACGTTTAGAGCTAAATATTAAGTTGAAATGCACAATAATTTGTAAATTTATAGATCAACACATCATGCATGTAATAAAATATTTATTACACACACATGAAAAAATATTTATTTAAAATTTAATTTAAACATAAAAAAGAAAGCGAAAGAGGTAGGCAGAGGTACAGGTAGAGGTACAAAAATCAAGTAAATGAAACTTATTTAATTTATGAGAGTCTAGCGAAATAAACGACATGGAGCAAACATTGACATCATAGTCTTTTTAATTTAATTAATCAAAATTTTCATATATTTGTACATTTAGGACACGAGACACTAAGTTAAAAACTTAATTTAATTCTGTCAGGGTCTACTCAGAAATCACAGATTAAACATTTCATTAAATTAATTCTGATAAAAGACATTTGATTTGATTAAATACATATATCACACCTGTTCTATCGGTATTGGCCGAGGCTATGGAACTCCTCGATCTTGGCATACCACTCTTGCTTCCTTTGCTAACATTATTTTTTTCATACCCGTTTGATTATTCTTGACTTCTGGCTTGGCCCTTCTTTAACAATTCTTCTATCCGTTTTATGTTCTACCCTATTTAAGCGGATGTTAAGAGAGTATTCCCTGTCACTGTGACGACTGATTTAACGGAAGACTACAGTATTCATTATTTCAATATAAATGTGTTTATTTTCTAAAAAATAAGTTGTATATTGATTTATTTGTTTATTAGTATGTTAATTTATTTTTTTATAGACATGTTTAACATTATTATTTAATTTGTATTATTTTATTTTTTATGGACATGTTTAGCATTATTATTTAATTTGTATTTTTTTCTTTTTATAAATAAATAACTAGTACACATCTAACTGCCTTATCATATTTTCTTTGGCTCTGTTCATCCAAAGGTTGCCTGAAAGAGATCGCCCTGAGTGATAAGGTTGCCATTTTTTAGTATGTTTTTTTTTGTGTACAATAAAGAGTATTATTATTAATATTGATGGTAAGGATAAGGCATTTAATACTAAAATATAAACATAAAAATGTATGTATATCTAAAAATTAGTATTAGTAAGTTCTAAAATTTTGTAACGCTGATGTTATCTAGCTTACACTAATAAAAGCTTTTTATTTATTGATTTTAAAAAGTCTGCTGTTAGACATAGATCTCTCTATGAACGCACGTTTTGCACGTAAGTGCCACGTTGGGCAAGCGTGTTGGCATTCGCAGAGCATAGTTTTTGACGGTGATGCTGCTGCCCATCCAAGACCTGTGCATTAGAGCTTCACTATTTCCGATAAATATAACGCTATCTGTCTGGTCTGGTACCTCAGTTGTCTCTTGCGACACCTGGTACATAAAGGTTCTATTCTATTCTGCCCTGTACCTATACGAATATTACAAAACATTGTTTTGTTTCGGATGGAATTCCCACAACATTGACCTGATTCTGTGATAAGTCACTTAAACTATTGATTGTGTTACGGACATCCGACAACAGGGGAATCACAAATATAATATACTATATAATATAATATTTGCCCTGGTGGCGATCGAATCTACGACCTTCGGGGCATAAGACAGGATTACTACAATTGCCGCCATCGGGCCCGTCAAATTCGGATTGCACAATTTTTTTGATATATTGTACTGGAGAGAATTTGTAGGATTACTGGAAAAAAAAAAATGTCAGGAAAAGCCGGATAACAAATGGCGTTATAACGCCGGGTAAAATTGGCTACTAAAACCAAAGCTTTGACTGCAGATATATTTGCATAAATATAATACCGTACATGTCGCTTATAATGAATTATTTATCAAAAACTAAACATTGCTATGATATTTTGATGTCAATATGTCAATTATATTTACACTCAAACATATTTTTACATTTAAATATAGCTGACATTTACGACACATGAAATTTGTTTTTTTCTACAAACAGTACAGGTTTTGAGAATGTTCATATTCAATTAAATGATTAATACGATCTTATCGCAAGATTTCTCATTAGTTGTTGGGAGTACGACAAAGTCCATGATTGTCAGTCCTTTTATCTGTCTTCAGTAACCCACTGGCAACAACTCTACAAAACTTAAATGTTCGTATGCCCAACCATCTTTTTTATACAACTGCTAGGCATTATAAGTAGCTATATTTAAGCTGTGACTTTTTTTCCCACAAGATCGATGTTTTTTTCATATTGTATTACGTCATTATTCATCATTCAATCAAGTTAATATATAAGTGGCTGTATATTTTTCGGTCTTTTACGATTTGACTACTGTGTAAATTCACTTAGAATGTGCCTATTACGCAGTTGACGGGCCCGATGGCACAGATGGTAGTGATCCTATCTTGTGCGTCAAAGGTTCCATCCCCACCCAGGACAAAGTTAATATGGTAATAATTGTGTTTGTTCTGTGTCTGGGTGTTGAATATATATATTTATGTAGTATATTTGTGATTTTTCTGTTGCCTGATATCCGTAACACAAATGTTTTAAGCATCTTATTACGGCGTCAGGTAAATGTATGAGATGTTGTGGGAATTTATTTATTTATTCTACCAGTACTTTCCGAAGTACAAAAAACTCGTTAATGAAGTCCCATTTAATTAAATTTTATATAAACTATTGAGTATTGGTTACACTCTCAGTAACTGTGAGATACTACGTGGAACAGCTTGTAGATGGTGAGGAGTCTAAAGTAAAAGGTTCCACAGGTTGATCCAAATCTTCAGATAAGCATTTATCATCAGTGCGTATTCCTTTAGTTAACTCAGATAAATTTAAATCATTTTCAGACTCCTCGCTGTCTGCAAATGGATCATCATGTACAATCTCTGCTGAGGCTCTTAGCTGAGAACCTGAAAAATAATAAATATATTGCAATAGATTGCAGTTCATATGGTAATTTAAATAAATCACGTAATATGCTAAATGAACAACAATCAAACCTCAAAGATTATGTATTGTTACAAATTCTTTGTCTGTTCTTTCAGTTTTTTATATGATCCTGTAAAAAATTGTATTTTTACTGGGAATCTCATCAGAATCTATGTGTTGTAATTCAACAACTATTTTATTGAAATTTAAAGGTCTTCTCATCGGTATTCTAACAATAAACAGACGCAAATTTGCTACCGGATTTTATAACGCCAAAAGTTATTATTACATATGATATTTTATGTAAAAAACTGTTATATTCGAACTTATTTTAACTATATATTACAATATTAACACTACGATATTCTACGTTATAGTATAGCCACGTCGCAAATACACTGCTAAATTAAAATTTGTCTGATTTTCAAAATAATAGCCACACTGTGATAAATAGTTATAATATATTGAAGAAGAACTGTTTTTGATCACGGTAATGTAAGACGATATTAGTTTATACAATAATAAACACATGAAATTCGGCCGGTTGATCTAACACCAGATCAGTGGCGTTATAACGGACGGTACAAGTGGGTTAAGTATATATATTAAAACATTTTTTTGTTTCAGGAGTCAAACGAGCTAACGAGCCACTTGATGACAATAACCAGATTCGCTTCGAGTACATAATTTAAATAGGGTAGACCTCATACAAAAAGTCGTCTACTTTGGTATTCCACTTCACTCTTATGTATTTCTATAGCCAAATAATATTTACAGTACAATATTTGTATTGCTGTACTATATATGTTTACTATGAAATTACTGAGTAATTTGACGTATTATCTTCAAGTCACTAGGTTGGCATCGCGCTGCTGATATCCTTGTGATATTACGAGGGTCTATAGGACTGCTATCTGCATATGCATATATAATATGCATTGTGTGTTTTTTACGGTTTTATTTTCAATCATTATTCTCAACATTGTAGTCGTAGAACATCGATTGCTGGATATAGGCCTCCTTAAAAAACGATTAACTAGGGCACAGAGCGAAACCTCGCGACAGAAATACTGCTGCCCATTGCAAACCTGTTGTTTGTGAGCTACAACGATGTCTGTAGATATACCGCCACTTGGCGGTTCTGGAATCTCTGTCGCCTGTTGCTTACAGGTACTATTCTACTGTGTCAGTACCCTACAGTATTTTTAAATGGGATTCAAATAATTAAGATTCTATCTCCCAATTATATAAACCCAATTATATAATATAAAGTGACTTGAGAATTCAGAAAGAAATAAAACGACACAGAACATGAGATGAAAATGAATTACCGAAAATACTTCAAACGGAATTACCAAAAACACTGAGCAGTGTTGCCAGCAAAATAGCCGAAATAAAATAATGAAGGAGTGGAAATGTAAATCCGGAATTTATTTCGTAAAAGAACTTTTAAAATATTTCATTTCCCTTAAACAGTACATCATAACTCATGTTTTCGGAGCCGAAGTGTGGACTGGCTATAATAAATTGTCTTTTAAACTTTGACCAAAGTTGGGATTTTTCTCTGTAAATATCCGGGGCTTACTTTCTTAACTCGTTATAAGTCAATATATGGAAATGGAAGGCAATAAGTCAATTTTTATTTTCATATTTGGGTATTGGCAATTTAAATAAGCTACAATTCATAAAAATGTGACTTTAAAGATAAATTTAGGCGACTATCAAAAATGCAAGTGTGTTTTCCTATCTGATTCAAATGCTTAGACAGCTTGTACCAATTATAATAAATATTAGTATGTTAATAGTTACTAAGGTACCGGCAGACAGCCGTGAGGTACCGGCAGAGTAAAATAGTATGTTCCCCTGTACCAGGTGTCGTAAAAGGCGACTGCGGTACCAGAACTGAGAAATGGCAGTATATCCAACCGATACAATGTAACTCAAATGCACAGTGCGGGGATGGACAGCAGCATTTCCGTCGTCAAAGCTGTGATCTGCGATTGTCAACACATTTGCCCAGGGCGGCAATTTATAGGCGAAATTCCCTCTTTCTTGGGGAGGTCTATGTCTCATATGATAATGATGTTGATAATTTGGACTTCAGTGAAGGTATCAAAATAAAATTATTAGCAAATAAAGTTGTGTAAGTGTATAAGTCACCCACTATTCAATTGTATTAAATTTAATTGATCGATCCATAATATGAAGGGCCCGGTAACGGAAATGGTAATGATTTTATGCGTTAAAGGTTAGATCCTCACACACGAAAAATATTTCATCATATAAATATTGATATCGATTCGTCTGTTATCCGATATCCGTAACACAAGTGCTTTATGCGACTTATCAATGATTCAGGTCAATGACAAGTGGTGTCAATATTATGAATATATAAAAAAAACAAAGAGTCGTGTAAAAATTATTGGGAATTGTAGAAATTGCTTAGTTGACATTTTACGATGATGGGTACGATTTATCACTGTAATCTTCTCCTTTTTTTGGCGAACCCAATGATACTGTATATAAATATAATAAATGTTGTAGCTTGTGGCTATAGTCGACTTAAGTCCAGAGCTACTCAATAATGATATCGTAGGATTTTGGCATGTTTAATTAGGTGGATTGTGAGACCTTGACACTCTTGGTGTATAAAGGTAGGCTGTATGAATGTTTAGTGGATGTGCAAAAATTACTATTTATTTTTAATTAATTAATTTATTTAACTTTATTGCACAAAATGTACAAATGGCGGACTTAATGCCAGGTGGCATTATCTCCCAGTCAACCATTACACAAAACAGAAATATATATATATATAGTGGTGCAGACAATATATATACAAAATAGATAAACGTGGCATACATATTTGTATACACCAGGTGTCGTAAGAGGCAACTAAGGTACCAGAACCGACAGATGGCGGTATATCCATCCGAAACAGTGTAACTCAAATGCACTGTGCGGGGATGGGCAGCAGCATCTTTGTCGCGATAGCTGCGCTCTGCGATTCAACATTCTTGCCCAGCGCGGCAATTATTTGCAAAAAACCTGCTTGAATGTTATATTTTCTAAAATATTAAAATACCGCCCGAGCATAACAATGTATCTTCTAATTTTATATTGTTCAATATCAGATATGATACATCTACAAAGTTCGTTGAATCCTCAATTTTGACTCTGCACTGAAAAAGCCCAAATCCCAAATGGTAGTAAGTATTTATCATCTTAGTCTTATGACTAAGCATACAGCCGTAAAAAGCCCACTGCTGGTCATAGGCCTCCGCATCAAAGGGCATACTTGCTAGGCGCAAGCGTGGTAGCTTCGCAGAGCGTTCCTTCGCGACTGGAATTCTGCTCCCTATTCCCGACCTGTAGCATTTGAGTGACTGTTTCGGATTGATACACCGCCATCTGTCGGTACCGGTACTTCAGTCACCTCTTACGATACAAAGGGAGGCACTACTCTACTCTGCAACTCTCGGAAGGTACTATTCCGTACGGTATTCAAAAAGCTGGTATAATAAACACTTAGAAGCCAATCCTCTAATGTTTGCATAAACCCAGCCGATAAACATTTTACGACGATACAATTGTTAATACAATTTTATGTTCATAACTCTGGGTACACCTGCCCCTATAAAAATACCCTAAAATCTAAAACCATTGTTTATGATTCCCTAAACAATTTTGTGCACTCCGAATTAGGCGTGCCTTTTAAAAGTTAATACACGCTTACATTTGAAATTATGACTTTCCACCTTATCATAACGCTTTAAAGCCCAATTTAGATGATTTAACAGCAAAACAAAGTTGTTAAACGAGGCGCTCCTACATAATTCTAATGCGTGTCGTGTAGTGTCTATTGCGCAGTAATAAGGTTTAAATTAAGAAATTTTCAGATTGTTTTGAACAGTAAAGGGGGGTTATAAATCGCGTGCGTCGCTGGACGCCAGTTTCCAGTTCATTTTCCAAATAAACTTGGCCAAAGTAATAACAAAGTTTGGTGAAGTAATATTGGTTGACAGGAGGCATGAAGTACGGGAGGTGGTGGTTTTAACTTTGCGTTAAACGCTTTAACATGAATGAGCATATTGGCTGAAGCAATTTAATATAACTAGTGAACGCCGCGTGGTCGAAATTCGACCGTAAGTTATCAAATTTGGTAAATACCTTTCCTTTATTTGTTTAATGTTTAATAATCAATTGATATTTACTTCACTGAAGTAGGTCAAAGTGTCATTCAAACAGTAGTGTGTGAAATAATTATTACAATAAATATAATGTACTTAAAGTGCATAGTTTATGACAAAGTCGCTTTCTGCTCTCTGTCTGTCTGTCTGCTTACATTTTTAAATCTACGCAACGGATTTTTATGAGTTTATTTTAATAGGTAATCTGATTTAATAGGAAGGTTTGTCTAAATAGTACATACATAATATAAAACAAAAACACAAATAATGATAGCGGTTTCCAATGTGATGTCGTAAATAAATACATTTTTTGCGATTACATTGCAAAACGCTGGCTAAACTTGACAAAATAGATATATACCCAAGTAATATAATATACTCTATAATAAACACTATAGTCACATCTCTTTATAAGTCCTTATCTATTCATTAATCTAACTATTGATATAAATACTATTTTTTATTACAAATAAATCTATCTTATGTACACCTCTTGCTGCCTCTTACGTGTTGTTTTCTCATCTCCATGCTTAGGATGCAATAAGTGCATCCATTCACAATTATTTTACAATTATTATTCTTATTTACATATCTTACTATATTTGGTGTATGATAAAGAGTTAATTATTATAGCATTGTAAAATTAAAAATCTATCTCTTAGAGATAGCCCACAATCACCATTCAACATACATACATACAGACATACATCATGCCTGTGTCCCATCGGGGTAGACAGAGACTCGCTTCACTTACTCGCATTAGTCCTTTATTACACGCTAGTTTATTCATGGTATTTCTGACCTATCACTTCTTTAATACCTCTACTATCTGGTTAAGATATATTCACCTAGGTGGCCTCTTCCATTCACTTCCGCTCTGTATATTTGTGCAGACATTCTACTTTCATACAATCTTTCTACATATCAAAACCATCACAACATTCCTTTCTCTACTGTTGTCACAACATAATCTTTATCACCACCTTGATCTTTTATCACACTATTCTTTGATCTATCTCTCAGACTCACACCATACATACTTCGAAGTGCTCTCTATGCCATACCCAACATTAATTGCCATATGTCAGTGTTGGAACCAATACATCTCTATGAACAGCCAAGTGTGTAGTGCCTTTTTGACACATTTTAGCTGCGCATGAAAGTAACGATCATACTTATCGCACCAGAATGGGTCCCTAGTTATGTTTAAAAGAAATAGCTATAGTTTCTTCTCTTCCACCCTATCTTTAACGGTGTCAAAATTTCTTTTTTACCAATTTTTCGCTTCACATTTATATAAATATCACTAGGAGCGCCCCCAAGTTTTACTCTCGTTTAGTTGTAAAAATTTAGACCCCTATTTACCCATCAATGGGTGATTAAAAACAAACTTGTTCCATAACTTTCAATGATGAACTTTTATATTAAATTTCATTGTCATACCTTTTTTGATTCAAGACATTTGCATCTTAATCACATTTTTTTACATTCTAAATATACTTTTTACATATTTTACTTATAAAAAAGCTGCTGTATTTACGACTGTACTTTTACAATATTTTTTGACGTTTCGGCTACCTTGCGGCAACCGTTCTCAAGATTGACAAAATATGTTGTGTATCCAAATATTTATTTCCAATAAATTCAATGTGATTAGGTGTCAATTATTGTGTCAATACCTAGTAGTATACGAAAATTTACAGCGTCTCTATTCATCTAACTAGAACATAGAAGAGGCGTCATATACAAGAAATATAAAAAAAAATGTGATGTATAAAAATTGAAATATAGAAAAATCTAATTGGCCTATCCGATATTCGCGATCCCTGACGGGAACGCTGTAAAACTCCCAAAAGATACGCATCGTTCACAATACCGCAATTTGGTATCCACACACTTGTTTTACGAGCTTATTTTGTTTGTTTCCATTTTAAACAGCTCGTAACTCAAAAGCAATATTGTGTTGCAAGCTTATGGATACTTTGGTCAAGAGCGAGCCGGATTCATTTGTTTTTAAAAGCTGTTAAACTCCTTGTCTTAAATTCTCTTAAACTTTTAGCTTGGCGATATACGAATGCCTATTTCACTATTTGCTGATATGTTTTGATAGAGCATCCATAATGAATCTGACCACTATTTATGACCATGACTAATTTATACTCCATAAGCGCTGAGAAAAATACGCTGTGAACAATTTGACAGATTTACTTGCCCAAATATTATTTATGGTATCACAAACAAAGCTAGTTAAATGACTGAAAGAAAAACAGTCTAATAAACGACTGTTCTCAAATATTTATATAATGTTTAAACTTGTTTTTAATAATTTTTAAGATTGACGGTGTAGTCATATTGTTCAATTCGTTCAATCATAAAATTACATTTAAATATTATAAATACTATATAT